>OX352315.1:16587279-17187279 GCA_947086415.1 Pammene aurita
AATGTACGGTTGGCAGAAAAATAAATACAAACAAATCACTTAGTATTTTTAACCTTTATTTTGTATATGTAAATAAAAAAGCCCCTAAATAGTACATTTCCTAATTAGGGTGGTAAAACAAAGAAAGGCCGCGCAATCGCAATTGTTGCGGCCCAAGCTGCAAGCGAGGGACGTAATTATGCGATCGAGGGCTTTCTTTATTACCTCCCGTGTTGGAAAAATATGTGCACATTTGGCCAGAAAGCGGCTCTATCCGTACGCGTAGCGTGCGGAAAAAGCCACTTTATGTCCAGGTGTGGCATACAATATTTTACGAGTTAGAATAGATCACTAAAATTTGTTCCATAGATTTTGCTGTCAATCTTTGACGTCTGTAAGAATATATCCATTTTAAATGACTAAAAGATCTTTCCACGCTGACTGAGGTAATAGGAAGGTATGTCAAGCATTGAAAATTTTGCACACAGTTTTTATTTACACTTTCTGGTATTTCAGCCTCGTTGTTTTTAGATAGTTGGTTAATTATTTGTACAGTCTTATAACCAGGATTTTTCTTTAATACACTTTTTAATTTAAAATAAAATTTTCTGGCATTTTGATGTAACCTTAACGTTGATATTTTTTTTTGCAAACCATGAACAATGTTTAATGATTCTGCTAGACTCAGTTTTGGATCCTCCAATAATTTTATTGACTTAGCAATTATACTAAAGTGCGTATCGACGAATAGTAACTCAGTTTTTAAATTCCGGTTACGGAAAATTTTTTTTGCTTTAGAAATTGCACTCGCTTCACGCGGATTTAAGGCATCGATGACAGATTTGATTTTATCATAATGCATGTGATAATATGAGGCAGCATTTAACCATGTTCCCCATCTTGTTATCACGGGTCGGGGTGGTAGAGGAATATTTACACACATTTGATGAAATAAATTTGTCCTTGAAGGAGCGTTACGAAATATTTTTTTGATACAGTCAATCAAACTGTTTATGGTCGGGTAAAGACTTCTAATTATCTCTGCGACTCGATTACATCCATGTGCTATGCATGTTACATGAGTCATATTTTTATATTTCTGAACAAGGTTTTTAGCTGCTTTTACCATGTAGGAACCGGCATCCGTTATAAAAAATAATAATTTATCCATGTTTTTTTTGTATTCATCGCCCCAAAGATCTTCAAGGGTTTCCTCAACGAGTTTGGTTATTGTCGAATGGTTAGTCGCCTCCAATACCTTAGAAGCAAATAAATGTGGCTGGGTACTAGTTCCATCTAGAGCTCCGATCAAAATATTTGCCACTTTTTTTCCCACGGAATCTGATGTTTCATCAACACTGAGGTAAATCATTTTATTTTGTAATTTCTCTTTCAATTCATTTTTTTTCTTTTCATACAATTCAGGTAAGCATTTTACTCGTATTTTTGTTTCACTCGGCACAGTAATATCGTTTCCATATTTATGATTTAAAAGGTTTTCTACAAAATTTCTAAATTTAGGATTGTCTAATTTTGACCACGGTATATTCGAACAAATCATAAACTCTGTTAAATCTTTATTAAATTTTTCTTGTGCATTATTTTTATGAATTTTGTTGTGTAAATCTGTTTTTAAATGGCGGTCGATACTAGATTTAGAGGGAAATAATTTCGAATTACACAATTTGCAATATACGATATCGTCTTTAATTTCGAAATCAGCATTATCTCGTATTATATCCTGTAAATGGCAGCGTGAATCAGATAATTTATCTTGATGAGATTTTGATTTCAAATGTTTCTCTATATTGTACCTTTTCTTTTTTATATTCATTTCGCAAATAGTACAGCAAGCACCTTCGTTAGTGAATATAAAATCAGTATACTGCGTCAAATCCATTTTCTCAAGTCTGATAGGGAGTTGGGTAAAGATTTATCAATGCTAAATTGTAGTTGTAAGTGTTTTTAAGAACTATTATCGTTGAAGATTTTACCACATATTATTTTGCATGACAATTAAATTGACATTTGTTGCCTATTTGGCATTTAGAATTTTTTTTACAAATGGATAATGAAATGAGTATTGAGGTTCTATGACGTATTAAGAATATAAACCTCTTTAAATATATGTACAGTTTACCAAAGTACGATTAAGAATAAAAATAAATTAAATGTTATTTATTACTAATAAATAAAACAATGATACCTATGTATTTCTTTTTTTGCGACCCTTACCAAGTGCCACGAAATTTGAACGTTGATACCGATGTTTACTAATATTATAAATGGGAAAGTGTATGTGTGTGTTTGTTTCTTTGTTTGTCCGTCTTTCACGGCAAAACGGGGCGACGAATTGAAGTGATTTTTTAAATGGAGATAGTTGAAGGGATGGAGAGTGACATAGGCTACTTTTTGTCTCTTTCTAACCCCCCACTTCCCTAAAATGGGGGGTGAAAGTTTGTATGGTTTGTTACCCCGAATTTAACGCGAGCGAAGCCGCGGACAAAAGCTATTATATGTTATTAACAGACCTAGGAATCCGTGGGGCAAATTTTGTTGAGAGGTCCCTACCTCTCAACAAAATTTGCCTTCTTCCTATATCGACAAATTAAATTATCGGTGTTCTTTCTATATACTAGTGATCGCCCCCAACATTGTGTGTTTTTTGATCTATTGTTCAACATATTTTAAATAATCGCTAGGTTACTTATATAAAGGTAGGGTGTAATACCTATTGCACTACAAAATAGTTAATAATTATAATTATCTCAACCTTATAAATTGTCTTTAAAAACGAGGAAGAGTATTGAGTTATTATTTAATTATTATTTTTACTTTAAATAAAAACATATTTTTACAAGCAAACCGTTGAGTGATCATTAGTATATAGAAAAAAACACCGATAATTTAATTTGTCGATATAGGAAGTCCCTACCTCTCAACAAAATTTGCCCCACGGATTCCTAAGTCTGGTTATTAACTTACTCGTGCTGACTTTTCGTGTTTTTAATTCTTTTGTGTAATTTCAATTTATTATTCTTATGTGAGACGACAAACGCTTTTATATTTGTCAATTTTTTTAGTAAAAAACACTTATGGTATATAAATGAAAATGGTTAAAACATGTTAAAAAATTAATCTTAAACTTTAGGTTGAATTAAGTTATTTGCTTTTTAGCTATGGTTTTCTGTAAGGTACTTCCCCAGTCGAGCTCTGAGCCAGGTCCAGATTTGAGCGTGATAACATTCGCTGAACTGTGCCTTACCACAGTTAGCGAGATAACATTCGGAGTGCCCACCTCCCTTTTGGACATAACATACCCGTGTCTAAACCTGTTCCTAGTAACCAACTAGGTACCAATTTAAAAAATGTTCACAGCAACAATTAATTGGATCCAGTCTTAAATGCCACGCAAAAACAAATCAAACCATTTTTTGTGACAAACAATTGAATTTATAGAACGAAACTTTTTTGTCTATAAAGATCACATGTATGCGCGACTTCGGCAGCAGATAGCATACATCCTCCATACTACCCTCTTGAACCTGATGTTTATTCAGTGTTGGGCGTAATTTATTAGATGGTACCTACTTTTGTAATGAATTAAATTGCTAATTAAATTACATGAGAATCAATTATATTAAGTAATTGAAATTGCTTGTAATTGAGATTACATGTCAGTAGTATTCCCGATTACATATAATTTGTAATTGCAATTACTTTTATCTTAACTACTTTTACTTGTAACTTCGATAATTTGAAATAATATACAAGTTCAATTTCTTTTTGGGTCAGTGGGGGCAGCTACCAGATCCCTCGCTGCAACGCGAAAATGGTCTTAGAAGACCTTCCCTCAATTTCAAATTAATCAATCTTCATTAATTTGAAATTGAGGGAAGGTCCTCTTCGGATTTTGGAAAAAAACATACAGGATGCGAGATGAGGTCACATTTGGTAAACTTCTTTTTGATGCCAATCGATCCCATTCTTGTATGGGATCAAAAATAATTTGCGGCTAGAAAAGCCACAAATTGAGAAAAACTTTTCCCATACTATATGAAAATTGTTTTTTTTATTTTTCACATGCTGCTTTTTTATGCCAATCGATTCCATTCCTATCGTTTCTAATAGTTTCCTATTATTAGGTAATGTACTAAAAAGCCACAAATTAAATATTTTCCATACATTTACTATAAATAATAAATAAATATTATACGACAATCTTACACTAATCGACCTAGGCCCACAGTAAGCTCAATAAGGCTTGTGTTATGGGTACTAGACGACGATATATATAATAGATAAATATGGATAAATACTTAAATACAAAGAAAACATCCATAACTCAGGAACAAATATCTGCGATCAACACACAAATAAATGCCCTGACCAGGATTCGAACCCGGGACCTCCTGCTTCGTAGGCAGGGTCACTACTGACAGGGCTAGGAGATCGTCAAATAAAGAATAAGTGATTTTTAGGGTTCCGTAGCCAAATGGCAAAAAACGGAACCCTTATGGATTCGTCACGTCTGTCTGTATGTCTGCCCGTCCGTATGTCACAGCCATTTTACTCGGAAACTATACGACGTATCTGAATAAAATTTACACATAAGGTGTATTCTGTATGCCGCTACTTAGTTATGTATTTAAATTTAAAAAAGATATATTTTAAGGGGGGGCGCTCCATACATGTATCTAAATTTCAAAAAAATTGTTTTTACCAAATATCAACATGTGATACATCAATCGATAGGTCTTTAAAAATAATATTAAAGTTTTTTTGATCATTTTGTGATTAAGTAAATATTTTTTGATATAATCGCTTCGAAAGTCAGAAAAATTTTGTAGCCCCCCCTGTAACTTTTGAACCGTAAGTCCAAAAAATATGAAAAAAATTGAAGAGATGCGCCTTATTATATACTTGCTACGAAAATTGTTTTGAACATTATCGGTTTAGCCATTTTTGAGTTATTTCCAAAAAACTTCTTCCATAGGCATCAGATACGACCTTTTGCTATTAGTTTGGTTCTTATTCCATTGAAGGTACGGAACCCTCCTATGCGTGGTCCGACACGCACTTGGCCGGTTTTTTAAACTTTTCACTTAACCAACAGTCGTTTTTATTAAGCATACCTACCGGAAGAAACATTTAAGTAAAATGTGAATGTACCTGAAAAAATCGGTATCGCCATTATATTATATCAAAATGCAACTAGGTACAGGTACACAATAGTGTTGGAGGATGTGTGGTTTGTATTTGCAACTAAAGGATAATTTTCCAGATAGGTAATTGAATTATCCGATGTTCTCCCGATGCGGTCTTATCCCAACGCACTTTACCGTCCTCATTGAAAGCGATTTTGACCATCTCTAATTTCGTTATAGATACTAAAAACCTGGATTTTTCAGAGCAGAAGAGGACATATAAACAAATTAGTTACAAATAATATTATCTTCAGTTAAGTACATTTTATTTGAACTTTTATTTTGAAAGACTTGACACGTACTTGACACATAGAAATATAACCGCCATGATGAATGCTTATTTTGGATATTTAGAATAAAACATTATAATTGTGCGATTATGATACTGTAGGTAATGGCGTGCGTTGGTCAAGTAGTTTTATATTATAGGTAACTTTAATTATTTCGTCATTGATTACCTACATACAATAGTAACTTTAATTAAGTAAGTACACATAAAATGGAATCATTATCAAAGCGCCATCTTACTGTAAAAGACCGCGATTGCTTGACTATTTAAACATGTCAACATTGAATTGTCATAGTTCATCTCAAGTATACTAGATGGCAGAAGCGGAAGCTGCGATTATAAAAACGCAAAATGCAGTCGTCAACCGCGATACCCGTCACCTTAAGTACAAGTTTCAATATTCGATTACAGTAAAACTCGCTTAAAATGATTTTGAAGGGACCCATGAACGCGTATTAAGCGGGAAAGCGTAATATGCGGGACTGTTCTACGGGACCTCAAGTTGCACGTGATTGTATTAAGCGGGTTCTACTGTAGCACATAGGCGTCGTAAGTATCGTTTTGTAACTTAAGCATACGGTATATTATTTAATATTTATCAGATGTTTTTGATGAAGGAACCGACACTGCGAGAAAATTGGACCCAATCTTAATAAGTTCCAGCTTTTGTTGTGTATTGGAAGGTCATATAGGTGAAGCAGAAAGGAAATCGGAAGAATCCTCGTCCCAAGAAGGCCAGTGGTCATATATTCCAGTCGCTTTCTCAAAAACTAATGTCTACGCCAAATCTTGGGATTATGTTTCCGCGCGAGCTGGAAGCAAAAAGCTGAAATGATAATGTTATTAAATAAATCAAATTTTACTTTGCGCAAACCTTTTACATAGGTAGTTAAAACTTATATGCAACATTATTAAATTGTACCTACGTGTTATTCGGCTTTAAATATTAATAACTATAAAAGTTTCCGATATTTTGCGCATATCTTTTTAATGCAGCTAAAGTACATTCTGCATTAAAGCAGATTTTGTCGGCGCGTGTATTAATGTACACAAACACTGGCCGATAAACTGACCTTTCAAAGGACGGCGGGTCGGAGTATACACACTGGTTAGGCACTTAGACTGGAATGTATAACCGCATATACTGAACACAGACATAAATGCTAAGATTCAAGATCTGGTAGCCAAAACCAAAACGTGATGGAGGGACGTGTTGCTAAAGGACATGAGTGAGTGTCAGGTGTCCGAAAGAGCCGTCGAAGGTAGGGCGGAGTGGAGAAGAAAAGTGAGGAAAGCTGACCCTACCATATGTGATGCATAGCCAGGAAGAGAGAGTAGCTAAATCCAATAAGATTGGTGAGAATGAGACCGAACGAAAACCAATACAACGAAATACAATAAGAAGGTGGAATGGCCAAAATGTAGGTACTGTAGTGCTATAAAATTACGGATAAACTTCATACCGTCCTGCGTTTCCTTACCCGGAATATTATTTTTATCAAACAAGAGTTTATCAATTGACGTTTTGCAAAAAAACTGATTTTAAAAACGAATCATTTATGAAATCAATATTTTTATTAAATAATAATTTGTTTTGTAATATGTTTACAAAGTGTCATTGCTGCTAAATGTCTTTTTGTCGAGTAATTATTTACAGAATGAGCATTTTTATGAATGACAGGTTTGTGAAATGAATAGTTTGTGAATCATTTTTTGTTAAGTGATAATTTGCGAAATGTTGTTTTTTACCAAATGATGATAAACCTTATATCCTAATATAAATATAAAAAATCATCAGTCGGCTGTATCGCAGTGAAAAGACCTTCAGCTGGTCACGTGACCATACGGTCTTCAGGGCATCAACTGACGGTTTTCCACCTCAAAACAGACGGCTGACGATTTTTCATGTTTGTAAGAGCATATAAACTATCATCTGACAAATTTTCAATCAGGACGCGTTGACCTGCCGTTCCTCAACCCACCCATAGAGCGGCAGCTGTGCCTTCACGAGGCTTCATTATAATTCGCCCTTAACCACTTCCTAAGTTATTACCTGGGACGCGATTGGTCATGAAAGTTCCT
This sequence comes from Pammene aurita, assembly GCA_947086415.1. NCBI lineage: Eukaryota > Metazoa > Arthropoda > Insecta > Lepidoptera > Tortricidae > Pammene > Pammene aurita. Next base: position 16,594,837 of record OX352315.1, read on the forward strand.
GGCTGACGGTCCATTACAGTACTATTGTGGGGCCATTTTATTGGGCTGATCGTGTATCCCGTTCTTTCTTACATATCGGTGCGTTTACATAAAACACATTAAGTAGTAAAACGATCCCCAAATTTCACTTTGGCACGCCTCCATATAGCTCCATACTGAAGGTAATCGGCACGCTTCGCGTACACTGCCCCTGGAGTTTATATGTATTTGCGTCATTGCCAGCACATTGTATTTCCAGTCCAGAATTAGATTTACAGAAAATAGATCTTTAACTATGCTGAATTTTTCTGATTTTCGTTATTTTTACTAGATGAAATCATCGTCTTTCGCAGTTTTTTGTGGCTGGTGTTTTTTTAACTTGGCGAAAATACGCGGCAACAGGGGCTTCCGCTGTATATATATACATACTTTATAGTACATAAAACAAGACAAAATATAATAATAACAAATGAAAATACAAAGTTCAGTAGCTAGGTATCAAATATCTGAACATGCACGTTATGGCCTTGACAATAAAGGCTTTTGTTCTGATAATTGTTAAAACTATAGCCGCTAATTATATATAATCATAGCTCTGATAAGCGTTTTTCGCGTAGTTTACGAAAAAACGCTGTAATTTTTAGAGTTTCGTGAACGTTACAAGGGAGCTCATACGTTCGTTTCGCGCTCAGCGCCGACAGCGTCAAATAGGAGCGATATCGCGCGAACCCTTCTTTTCTTGAACCAGGTATTAGACAATTAGCAGGGCCGGATTAACCATTTCGGGGCCCCTAGGCAATACAATTTTTAGGCTCCCTTTTTTAGCAAACTCATATCATCCTCCTAGCGTTTTGTCCCGGCTTTTAGTACAGCTTAATGGAGCCTGGGATCCGCTTGGCACGTTGCAAAGCGATTTTCATTTGTCCTTCAAATCCAGAGGGAAAACTAAGCCTTGTTGGGATTAGATTTAGTTAAGGCACGTAACTAAGTGCCACAAAAATACTTGCTTTACTTTGTTTTATCTATTGTAAAATCCCCTTTTAGTGTGTATTTATTATGCGGGCGGGGTCGCTAAACGATACATACAAATGTTCCTACTAATATTTCACTCTATGAAATATTTTATTTTTTTCTGTGCACTCGAGGCCCCTGGCCTTTGCTGGGTCCCTAGGCAGTTACTTACTCTTCCTAAAGGCTAATCCGGCTCTGACTATTAGTCAATATAAAAAGTCAATAGTCAATATTGTTTAATTTTAAACAGGTTTTCATGGAAAAACATCGGCATAGTTTGAATATTTACTTTTGTAGATAATTAGGGCTAATGAAATGAGTACAAGCTGTAGAAGTATATTTACGTATTGTTATTAATAGAAGGTATAATATTTAAGATATTCAGCACAGTCAAATTCGAAAACTATGAGTAATTGGCTTTTTTGTCAATTTCAGATACCTATACTAATTATACTGTGAGTATATTGGTGACTAAGGGGTACGGTAAGTTAATAGGTACAGTCAAGTGCAAAAATACGTATCGAAAAAATCGTCTCATAAATATGGTACTACGCACTTATTACAACGGAATAAGATACTATGGGACATATTTTTGAGTAAGATGAGTACACCCATATTTTTACACTTGACTGTACCTGTAAAACATTTCAATGACATGTACAGTCAGCAGCAGATGTAGCTTATCGGGTGAAGTGTGCAAAATGAGCTCCAACCGCTCTTATTCTCATAAAAATAAAGTCGTGTATAGATCATTTTTAACATCTCACACGCTTAGCTACTTCTCCTGTTGACTTTATGTCGAAACCAATTGCCGAAATCAGCTTTCCAACAACAAGTTTAATTTAGTCATTAGTCATTTAAGATAATATTCAACATAATAATAAACATTAATATAGCTATGCTCGGAGTCTCTCTGACGGACAAAATTCGGAATGAAGTGATCCGACAGAGAACCAAGGTGACCGACATAGCTCTAAAAGTTAGTACGTTGAAGTGGCAATGGGCTGGCCACATATGTTGCAGAACCGATAATCGCTGGAGTAAGCGTGTTCTGGAGTGGAGACCACGGTTAGGCAAACGTAGCGTTGGACGCCCTCTGGGCAGATGGCGGGATGACTTACATAAGAGGGCCGGTAGCGACTGGATGCGTAAAGCAGCAGACCGGGCTCTGTGGCGTACCTTGGGAGAGGCCTATGTCCAGCAGTGGACTGCAACGGGCTGATGATGATGATGATGATGATGAATAAACATTAAAGCATTAGAACATAATTAATATTTTTGGATTATACCTTACCAGAATATAAAATGATGCACTGTTCTGTCTAACATACCCTTTTATTCCATTACGTAAGTAATTCAGCTATACATAAAAACCTCAAAGGTCAAAGTACCAAGTAAACATTGTAGTAGAGACAGTATTTACATACTTTCAGGGTGTTTCGACCCCGCACCCTTGAGGGTCACGCACGCGAGGTCAAAGGTCGCAGGGCCAAGGGACCTGGGTTTTTATTAAAGCCGATGCGGTTTTCATTTGCCTTATCTGTGCAATAAACTTTATTTCGTTTAGATTATGTATCTTGGTTTTCATTTGATTAATGAACAATTTTTTGAGTTGTATGTACAGATATTTAAGTAGGTACGGTCAACCAATTTGTGTCCTAGGTCACTGTAGAAACTTGTTGTAATGACACTAATGACAGTTGCCCGTGGATACGCGCGTATACTTAAACGTAACCTACTTATTCGCTACCAAACTAGCTATTGTGACAAGGTTCTAGAGTGGCCTAGGAATCAAATTGGTTGACTGTAACTCCAGATTTTTAAGTCAAATTTAAATGTTGTGCATGTAAACTTTATGTTTACATTTTAGAGTTAAGTACCTACAGAGCGTCCTCTTATTGAAAGTCGCCATTATAGGCGAATAGTTAGATCCGTTTTTTATCACAAAAACTAAATTAAACATTTAAAGACCGCGACTTGGGACACAACATAGGCTATATATAAAAAAGCTATCTTCCCCGTTGAAACCTATTTGAGAACCATCGCTAGTGTGTTATCCAACCTTAGCCGAAAACCACAACTAAATCAGATATGCCGTTTTGGAGACAAAATGGAGTATTCGTTTTGTATGCACAAATCCACAAGCATCTACAGTAGAACCCGCTTAAAGGTGCGAATACACCGCTGCTTAAAATACGGTGACGCTACAGAATCGCAGTGACGTACCGAGTTCGTACCGTTTTTATCGCATGCCCTCCACACCGCTGCTCAAAATACGCTGACGGTACGGAATCGCAATGACGTGCCGTAAACGTCACGATTTTAACGCATGCTCTCCACACCGCTGCTTGAAATACGCAGACATTGAGCTGAGTCAAAATATTTAGTATGGGGCACGTCACGGCGTACACGTTGCGTCGCCGTATTTTAAGCAGCGGTGTGCAGAGCATGCGTTAAAATCGTGACGTTTACGGCACGTCATTGCGATTCCGTACCGTCAGCGTATTTTGAGTAGCGGTGTGGAGGGCATGCGATTAAAGGTGCGACCACACCGCTGCTTAAAATACGGTGACGCTACGGAATCGCAGTGAGACATCGAATCCATACCGTTTTTATCGCATGCTCTCCACACCGCTGCTCAAAATACGCAGACGCAACGTGTACGCAGTGACGTGCCCCATAGGAAATATTTTTGACGCGAACCTTCCAAACCGTATTTCGAGCAGCGATGTGGAGGGCATGCGATAAAAACGGTACGGATACGATGCGTCACTGCGATTCCGCAACGTCGCCGTATTTTAAGCAGCGGTGTGGGGGCATGCTATTAAAACGGTGCGGATACGATGCGTCACTGCGATTCCGTAACGTAGCCGTATTTTAAGCAGCGGTGTGGTCGCACCTTAAAACGGTGCGGATACGATGCGTCACTGCGATTCCGTAACGTCGCCGTATTTTAAGCAGCGGTGTGGTCGCACCTTTATACGATCCCGTTTAACACGATTTATCGCATAATACGCCATTTTATATGGAACCCTGCAACTTGAGGTCTCGCAGTACAGTCACAGAATAATATAATAGTATTTCATACAGAAGGTCGTCTTCCCTACAAAATCAGCGTTTGACAGAACTTTGACAGATGAACGGTGACACATGACGTCTCTATACAATTTTACCTTTCGACGTTGTAGGGTTGACAAGTACGCAACTAGTATTATTGCTGGACCTGCACCAATCTGCCTCAATCTAGATAAACGTCCGATTGATTACCTTATTTGCCCAATCTAATTATTATTTTAGTACAAAACTACTACTATAAACTACTTAAATATTTTATCTCATCTGTGGTCATGCCGCAAATAAACGAAAGAGATTTTGACAACCCCGAAAACGTATCCGATACGTTCCAAGGCCGTAGCTGTCACTTTATGGAGATGGACCCTTGGTACAGTCTTACGCTTTCCCGCTTAAGACACCTTTTTGGATGGGTCTCTTCAAAATATGTCTTAAGCGAGTTATACTATAAATTCACGTACCGTCTCCTATCCATTGGGGAAAGACACGTGAAATAAATACATATCTAGTTTCAATGTTACGGTTCAACATACGACAAAACATTCGTTCCAAAACATGGTAGTTAATACTAAAATCATAACTCTTCTTATATTCTAAAAATAAATACACGTTGAATGTTGATAAACAAGCTCTGACGGTGTTTAATAACGATAAAAATAAAAATACAAAATTGATAGAGCTATTAATTTTTGGCACCAAACGTGTTCCGCGGTCATTGACTAAGATTTAAAAATGACATCACGGTTGGCTTGCTGATCTAAAAACAAACAATTAACTTAAGATTTTTAAGCTTATGATAAGCTGTGTCTGAAGCCTTTAAAAAGCTGGTCATTATTTCCTTAAAGATATCCAAACTTATGGCTGGTTATATTTCTTATTGATTATATTGATTAAAACCGTTTTAGAAAGATTGAGTAAAGATTACCTAGTCATGTTGCAATATTTACGAGTAAAAGAAAGGTATACAATTAGAAAACAACAATATAATTATTTTATTAAACATTTTGGTTAGTTATTTTTTCTTCTTCTGCATTCGGGGCACTCATTTTTACTGGTCACTTTGTTTTGCGTATAAAACATCTATAAAGATGTAAATTGTATATGAAAATTATAGGTATCCTACGTTTACGTATGTAACAATCGTAACTACTGCGACATCTGTGTGTAAGTGTGGTTGACGGCCAGAGGATCTTGTACACTTTTTAAGTGTGCAACTATTAAGTTTGGAAATACTTACAATTAGAAATCATTTATTCGCCGCAAACAAGTGTTACAGGGTACACAGGTACAAAAAAAGAAGACAAGTAAGCAATGAAAAGGACAAAGAAAACTAACAACAAATAACAGGACATAAGACATTAAATTAATTTTAAACAAAAAGGAACCGACTTTACTTAGACAAAAGAAAATGCCCAAGTTACTGTAAAACATGCTCAAATCACTAGGCACACCGCCTGTAATATTTAAAGATCCCTCGATTTCTCCAGGATCCCATCATCGCAATGAGACCAATTGTTAAGTATACTCTTTCAAATAAAAAAAGAACTTTCCAAATCAGTGCAGTCGTCTACGAATAATCGGTGAAATACATAAAAAAAGCAAAAACAAAATTCCCGACCAATTGAGAACCTCCTCCTTCGAAATTAATTATTAATTGTGAGTCAAAAGTCAGCAGTTTGATAATATGTTTTTGGTTTAGACATATTTTTGCAGTATGAGGAGGCGTTAACACCATTGTAGACAAGGTTTTTAGGGTTTCGTAGCCAAATGGCAAAAAACGGAACCCTTAGTATCTGAATAAAATGTACACATAAGGTGTATTTTGTATGCAGCTACTTAGATGTAGTTAAATTTGAAAAAAAAAAATATTTTTAGGGGGGGCGCTCCATACATGAAACTAAATTTCAAAATTTTTTTAACCAAATACGAGTATGACACATCAATCGATAGGTCTTTAACAATAACATTTAGGTTTATTGTGACCATTTTGTGATTAAGTGAATATTTTCTGAAATACTCGCTTCGAAAGTCAGAAAAATTGTGTCCCTCCCCTGTAACTTTTGAACTGTAAGTCCAAAAACTATGAAAAAAATTGAGGAGATGCGCCCTATCATATACTTTCTACGATAATTGTTTGAACATTATCGGTTCAACCTTTTTTGAGTTATCTCCAAAAAACTTCTTCCATAGGCATCAGATACGACCTTTTGGTATTAGTTTGGTTCTAATTCCATTCAAGGTACGGAACCCTCCTATGCGTAGTCCGACACGCATTTGGCCGGTTTTTTAAATAATTATTAAATACATACAGGGTGTAACAAAACTTCTGGTGATCCTTTTAAGGCCATAATTGGTATCGTATTCTAATAATGTCATCTCTTTGCCATCATCAGTAAAAAAAAAAACTTGATTGCACGCAGAACTTTGAACCTCGTGGGTGTGCGTAAAAACATTGCCCTCAGCACCCACCATTTTAATCAGACCCCTAGCAGCACCCTTCGCGTCCCTTAACGGTTCTAACTGTATAGGAAGCAAAGGAAGCGGGAGGGGTCGACAAAAGTGGTTAATAAGAATTTTCCGCGGCGAAAAACGGCCGAAAATGTACGGTCATCGGCCCGACAAGGTCGGTTACAAGGTCGTCGGCCGCCGGGGCGATGAACCGACCAAAACAACGTAATTGCAGAGGTCCTTTGAGGTTGAAGGAAGTTGGTGTTACTTAGATGCGTTTGAAAGGCAAATTTGTTTATACAATTTTCTTTTTATGTATGTTGACCGATTCGGACACGGCTGAACCGATTTGGAAAATTCTTTTTTTGATTGAAATAGTATACTTTCACAGGTCCCATTGTCATCAGAGCAGGATCTGATGATGGGATCCTGGAGAAATCGAGGGAACTCTTCAAATGTTATTGGCACACATAGTGATATGAGTATTTTTTAGTGTAGCTCGGGCATTTGCTTTTGGATAGATGGAGACTAAGTAAAGTCGGTTCGTTTTTGTTTGAAATAAATTATATTTGTACCGTTGTACTAAGTCTGGCTAACGAATTTCGTCAGTAACGGTAGAACCAAAAAAACTATTACTGACTTAGTTAAACCAAACCTCCTGTTGCATTCATTTCAGCCGAAAGATCTCCACAACGAACGTCATTCGCCGCCCTTAACCAACTGTTACCCGCGACTCTACCCAGATCGTCGGTCTACCTAGTCTGGAGCCTTCCCACTCTGCATCTTCCGGTACGCTGTCGCCACTCAAGAACCTTTCTGCCCCTTCGGCCATCGGTTCTGCGAGCAAACCTCCTGTATACCGAGTGTGGCCTGTAATAGGAGCAAAAAATTAAAACGTAGATTCTACTCCTCAAACTAGACAATGTTTGTTCAACGACTTTTGATAGTTATGTAGATTTTCGATTGTTTCTTTTTCACTAACAAACTAAATAGTATTTTCAATGTACATCAAGTTCCACCTAAATGACATCTTTTGTCAGTCTTCTCATCATACAGATATTAATCAATGTCGTAATACATTGCGTGTTCGAATAAACTTTAAACTGTAATAAAATTCAAACTACAAGTTATTTTTAAAGTTGTAAAACAAACGTTGTCCTGTTTAAGGTGTAGAATCTACGTTTTAGTTTTTTGCTCTTATTACAGGCCACACCCGGTATAATACATAATGACATAACCCAACCATATCAGTCACGTGAAATATATTATAAACGTAAAACCCATCCATAGATAATACTGTAGTCATATTATTATCTACGAACTACTATCATATAAGCATATATCTGTGTAATAGTCTGAAAAGGATGTCTTTAGGCATGAATCGTGGAGCTCTATCTATATTTTTATATAAGCAAATTCTGATATATAATTATCACAAAGATTTACCTTATGTAACCTTACCTATCAAGTGGTTAGGTTTACTAATGCGTCATACATCATTAACATAATTAATTTTATATTTTCTGATTATATATACAGGTTGAAATCGGGGTCATGTAGCAAGCGATCAAGGCATGATACACAGGGCTATACTGAACAACCTTTACTATGGGACCAACTCCGAAATCGCGAAAAAAATTTTTGGCAGTTTTATAAATTTCGGCCGATCACATTTTGTTGTTTTCTATGGAGAGACGAAAAATTTTTTCGCGATTTCGGAGTTGGTCCCATAGTAAAGGTTGTTCAGTATAGCCTTGTGTATCATGCCTTGATCGCTTGCTACATGACCCCGATTTCAGCCTGTATATAATCCGAAAATGATGTGTGTTTGATTTGATCGGCATGAATTAATTCGTGGATAAGTATCTCTCTGTATTTATATACAAGATGTAACAAAAATGCTGGTGATCATTTTAAGAATATAATTGGTATCGTATTGTAATAATGAAAAACTAAGAAAAAAAAAATCTCGCAAAAAAAAAATGGTTTTGTAAGATTTGATTGTCGCGTCCAAAAAAAATTTCTCCTACTTTTTCTTACTCGCAAACTCGAAATACGATACCAATGGAAACTCGAAATACGATACGAAATACGATTTAACGAATCACGGGTATTTTTGTTATACCCTAAGCAAAAAAGCATAAGCAAATTTCTGATGGAAAATTATCACTACCTAGTATTACACAATTACACTAATGTTTACAACATTATGTATTGCGACAATTTGTGTACCTACTTACAATTAACCACAGTGGTCGCTTGTCACTGTATTCGGGGATAAACCATCCTTCATGACCCTTATAACCTGTCATGGTATTTTGAAAACTATCAGTAATGTATATCATTTGAAATAAATATTGATTTATACGTAAAAAAACTATATATACATTGTATTAATCGGAGAACCTACTAAAAAGCTAGTATTTTCTATTTTGCCCTGTTCATGTAATGAAAAAAATAATTTTATTTCGTTTTAATCTACCTATAGGTACATAATATATGTAGCTTAGTTTTTTGTTATATTCTTATTATGTATCTTTTCTTTACTGCCAATAAACATTTTTAAGAAATAATTATTTGTATATAAGGTAAGTATATATAGTTTTGTATCCAGACTTCAGTGTATTGCGTCCCGGTGTGTGTGTGTCCCATGTGTCATCTGCCTAGCAACGGCAAACCGATTTCCAAAATTCATCAAAAATTTTTATTTCAATTTAAAGCAGCTATACCCAGTTTTTAAACATATCAATGGATTTCCTGCGTGGGCTTTCGTGAAAATACAACGCACAATAAATGAATCCTCCGCGAAAGCCCGAGAACGCAACTCTAGGACCCGTACCCGAATTTGACAACTGCCGTCAAAGATAAAAATATACACAAGGAAAGTATTATTTCTTCTATTTATGAAGAAATTGCAAGTTATTGAATTCCCGTGTGTTGCATCGCTAACCAGTGCATCGCTCCATCAGCGACCTAAGTGTGTTTTCGCTTCTAGCAAACCTCGCGACGGCTGTACTGAACCTTTACATTTTGCATGTGATTTGAAGTGAAACCCGCAATTTTTTATTATTATTTTAGTTTTAATTTCTATTGTGTTTTCTAGTTTAAGCATTTTATTTTTATATAATAAGTTTTCTATGCCGGATGTACGAAATACTTTGAATGCCGCCCCCACCACTACGGCTCCGCTCTTAGTTCAGTGCACACACTGCCCACCAGGCCGTGCTTTCAAGGGGCAACGTGGACTTAGCGTACATATTGGTAAGATTCACAATAATCGCCCTGCCGAGTCCACGCCACCCGTTAACCCATTGTCGGCACCTAGAAATCCCAATTCGTCAAATATTAATACACCCTTCTTTTCTGAAACGCTAAGCACCTTAAAACATTCTATCCCTATAGTAAAACGAATTCCCCGCAGTGCGCGTATCCCGGTACCTCAGAAACTGACCGCTGATGTGAAAGCAGCCGTGAATCAAAACTCACTGGAAGCCTGGGAGAACCTTCTTACTTTCCCCTATAGGGTTCTTCATGTCAAAGCAGAAGTGCAAAGAGATGTTTCACTGACAGCCAGGATTAAACAAAATTGTGCTAATCCACATGTCATTACCAACTTAACGAGGCCTGCTTTTAAACAAAGCTTTTCCTTCAGCCGACATGTTGAAACTAAAATAGGGGAAGGTAATATAAAAGGAGCCGCACGCCTTCTATTTTCTAGCGACGCGATTGCCCCTGACACTTCTGATACATTAGCATCTCTTCTCAGCAAGCACCCGAACCCCGACACCAACACCACCCTACCTGATCCCCCCGGCCCCTCGGACCCATGCCTCCAAGTAACACCCGAGGAGTTGTTCGGAGCCATCTGCTCGTTTCCAAATGGTTTAGCTGGTGGCCTCGATGGACTGTCGCCACAGCACCTTAAAGACCTTCTTGGACACTCCTGTAGCGAAGCTGGCGAGGCGCTTTTAAAAGAATTAACTTCATTGATTAACCATATGCTACTCGGGAGGGTTAACCCGGATGTCACAAATATCCTCTACGGAGCCAACCTATGTGCGCTAGCAAAGAAGGACGGCGGGATCAGGCCCATAGCAGTAGGCACAACCTACCGCCGCTTGGCCGCCAAAACCTGCTGTAAAGCGGTATCGGACACGCTTAAAAATTACTTCCAACCAGTTCAGCTAGGTTTCGGCTCCAAAGGTGGATGTGAAGCGGCAGTAAACTCCTTACGTGCCTTCGTTAAAAGAAAAGAAGGCGAGGTATTACTGAAGGTAGACGTACGTAATGCCTTCAATTCAGTCGACCGGGGCGCCTTGCTGACTCAAGTCAAAGAAAAAGTTCCGGAGCTTTTTAGGTTCATTTGGCAGTGTTACAGCAGTCCCTCTAAATTACTTTTCAAAAATAACCCCTTAATATCGTCTGTCGGATGTCAGCAAGGCGACCCTCTCGGACCAGCTCTCTTTGGTTTGGTCATCCAACCAATCATTCAACGCTTAAATTCAAAATTTAACGTCTGGTACCTCGACGATGGTACCCTGGGAGGCAACGTCGAAGAGGTTGTTGCAGATTTAGAAACTCTCGTAACGGAATTTTCGCAAATAGGTTTAAGTTTAAATTTTTCTAAATGTGAAATATATTTTTCAGATAACTACACACAAAAAGACACAGCTCTTGCCAATTTCCATAGCTTTGCACCGGACATCAAGGTTTTAGACTCAAGCACACTGTATCTTTTGGGTTCACCCATCCTCGACGAAGCCTTTCCAGGGTACATCAACGATAAGCATCAAAATTTTAGTTCTTTTTCGGACCGCTTGCTACAAATTAACCCTCATATGGCCTACACAATTATCAAATTTTGCTTATTTGTCCCCAAATTTACCTATGCCCTTAGATGCAGTCATCTGTGGAAGCATCCAAACCTTTTGGCAAAACTTGACGAAATTATAAAAAACACAGTTTGCTCAGTTTTCAATATATATTTAGACAACCGTCAGTGGACCCAAGCCACTTTGCCCATCAGACACGGTGGCATTGGAACCCGCCAAATTGCCAGCATCGCCTTACCCGCCTTCCTTTCTTCAGGTCATAGCGTTCAAACACTGTTCTCAAAAATTCTAAAACTTAACCCCATTATTTCGGATATACCTTTTTTATCAGAAGCTGTCGAGTCTTGGAAAGCCGCTTGCCCTAGAAAAGACCTGCCCGAGATGCGCCATTCGCAACACCAATGGGACGAGCCGCTCTGCGCGCTGGTACGTGACAATCTATACGAAACGGCCACCAGCCCCGCAGAGCGAGCTCGTCTCCTTGCTGGAACGAAATGGGAGTCAGGCTCATGGCTGCAAGCGCTTCCTTCACGGAATCTTGGCACACTTCTCACGAGCCACTCATTTAGATTTGCTGTGTCGCTACGCCTGGGGGCGGCATGTGTGGCTCCACATCAGTGCCACTGCGGCGCTAGTGTAACGAGGTTTGGTCTCCACGGTCTATCATGCTCTAGAAGCGCCGGCCGTATGTCGCGCCATGCCAGTGTTAATGACATCTTGCGCCGAGCCCTCGTCACCGCCGGAGCGCCGTCGGTTCTAGAACCGACGGGTCTAGCGCGTGACGATGGTAAAAGGCCAGATGGCATGACCCTGGTTCCCTGGAAGTTGGGACGGCCCTTGGTTTGGGATGCCACATGCGTCGATACCCTCGCACCGTCCCACCTTCCACGGACATCAGCCAGGGCCGGGGCTGCCGCCGACGCTGCCGAACACCTCAAGCGGCGCAAGTATGTAGACATTGACAGTGGTTACATGTTTGAGCCGTTTGGGGTGGAGACGCTTGGGCCGTGGGGACCAGGAGCCCACAAAATATATAAGGAGCTAGCCAAGCGCCTTATTAATGCGACGGGTGACCAGAAGGCTGGGGCATACTTTGCCCAGCGCATCGGTATTGCCGTCCAACGCGGCAATGCCGCCAGCCTTCTGGGCACCCTACCGGTCGGATCCGACTTGGAGTCCATTTTTTATTTGTAAGTATGTTTTAGGTTTTAGTATTAGTTTAGTTTATATGTAGTTTTATTTTTAATGGTAAGTTATACTGTAATAAATGTTAGTAAGTAGGTATCTAACTACCTATTCTTATATTCGTCCCGGTTAACAATTCTCAATAAACAACTCGTCAATTGTTCCGAATTAAAAACATAATTGCCGCCATAAATTATAGAATTAAACCGCCATCGCCATCGCCCTCATTAAAGATCGTAACTCCATTTTTGAACTGAAACCCACACACACGCACGTATTCGTATTTCAGCGTGTACACACGTGCGCATGTATGCGTCTAATGGATAAAGGACCGTCGCGATGAGCGCATATGTGTGCGTGAGGGCACCGACCGGCGAATTTTAGGTGATATTGAACTATTGCGTAATTTCGCGCCTTCATTTAACCACCAAAAATGCTTGGGCTCCCCCTATCCCTTCACCCTATACATACAGGGACTTATAGGGTCATAACCTTTGGAAAATTCGGACCAGTTTAAGTTGGCTGTTGTCCTATCTATTATGGAAATGGTGGTCGTTATGAGTTTGCATTGTCTTTGTAAAACGACAATGAGATTTAAACAACAATCAGAGAGTTTCTAAACTCAATTAAAGATTGACAGAATTCTACGAATTTTATGATTACCTAATTTCAATGACAATAGAGATAATAGAGGTCTTTTAAGCTATCATTTGTGGTAGTCTAGACCAAAGGGTACCAAGTCGCGGCCGGCGTTTACGCTTTGTATTCCTCGAACACAACATTAAATCTGTACAACGTACAATGTAAGCGCCTTTCGCCAAATAGTAGGTACCTTTTATAAAAGAGTGTCACATTTTCTCTCACGCTTTTTGATTGGTACGGTCACCTGCATTATTATCACACATAATGAACGGAGCAAAAATATCTGACTCCATATTATTTCTAGAGACTAGAACCACATATATTTTTGCAGCGTTTGTTGTGAAAGATATTTTTGCAGATGACTGTAGTGGTCTGTACTGTGTTAAGTGGATTTTGCGTTTGTATAAAATCCACTTAACAAAAAATTAATTATTTCCACCTTGGGTTTTTTTTTCAGCAAGATATCATCAATATTGAACACCTATTGTTTTTATTATTTTTATCTTATCCAAGCAAACATTACGTGAAAATAAGACACAACTGATAAGTACAAGATAATACTTATAATTTCAATTAACCCACATTTAAAAACAATGCTAATAAAATAAAATGAAAAGTTTTATTTCCATCCGAAAAACGCCCGAAACAATAGTTCCGTGCAAATCTATAAACAAAACCACAGATATATAATAAAGAACAAAAGAACGGGATACTCAATCAGCCCAAAAAAATGGCCACTCAATAGTGCATGTAAGAACGACTCATACAGCACTTTCTCGGTCAGTTTTATTAGACTTCAGTCAGTGATAACTGATAAGAATGGCTTAATTTTTTTTGTTAAGAGCCTAACCCAATGAATGAACAAAACAAATGAATGTGTATTTCTTTTTCATTTTCAATGTTGGTACCAGTTTGCCCCACATATCGGTCACATGAGGTGAACAATACATTCGGCTGTGCGTCGCATCTGGCACTCTGTTGCTTAGGTATGTTTTGAATTTGGAATACCATGGTAAACAACGATTTGTTTAACAAACGTTCCTCGGATTGTCTCGGCCATGCTATTTTAAATTATACGGGACTACACTTTTTTATTTTGTCCAATATTCTAATAGTTATTCTGCTATTCAGGACGGAGATAAATCAAAAATATCAAAAAACTACCTGAGTGATGGTAATGTGATCACTGATCACCCAGTACTTTATTATTATATTTATTAAACGCGAAAGTATGTTTATTAACAACCGTTGACCTGCAGGAAAACCGCAAGCGATTGTCATAAACTTTTTATTTAACCGTGTTTTTAATTTTTATATTATCCTTCCTTTTGAAATTTAATAATGGGAATTACATTTTGTTACTTACTCATGTCTTTTTTTGTAACGGTAAATGCATTTTCCTCTAAGAATTTTCAGTGTAAAGTGGTGCCGAAATAACTTATTTTTATGATGGGCTTTCTCAGAAATTATAAAAACAATTAGATTATATCATTGCCAAAAGTTTCTGTTGGGGGAAAGTAGTGCCAAACGATGTATAATGTAATCCCACCAAAAACATAAATGTAAAAAAGGAGAGCCAAGTTTAATACAAAAATTATGCTTGGCTGTGGGCATCGCCGCAAAAAGAATGGAGACCTAAATGAGTGCCAAGTTCTATACACAATCCAAATGTGTATTTATAGGAACAAAATAACATTATAAACAAGTATTAAACTCTATTTCTTTGCATTATTGGATACCTATAACAATTGCTGTTATTTAAAATGTGAGATCTTAAAGTAGGTTAGATTTGACTTGGCCAGTTTTCATTACATCAGTCATTTTATAAAGTTATTCAACATATATATATATTTTTTAATTCTGATAAAAACTGGCCAAGTCAAATCTAACCTACTTTAAGATCTCACATTTTTAAATAGCAGCAATTGTTATAGGTATCCAATAAAGCAAAGAAATAGAGTTTAATACTTGTTTATAATGTTATTTTGTTCCTATAAATACATATTTGGATTGTGCATAGAACTTGGCACTCATTTAGATCTCCATTCTTTTTGCGGCGAAGCCCACAGCCAAGCATAATTTTTGTATTGAACTTGGCTCTCCTTTTTTACATTTATGTTTTTGGTGGGATATCATTACTTTTTGTAAAGAAAACTAGGCAGGTATTGAGATTTAATGGTTTTGCTTGTGTTTCCGCTGCATGGTTTTCTTTTTATGCTATTGTCTACATTCTCCCGCGCGCAGCCGACGACACACCGTTGGCCGGTCGTTTAGCGCGTATTACAAGTTTTTTGTATGGGGACACCACTTATTTTTTGACTTAACTTTATTTTTATATTTCTGTTATATAGCAAATATAATAATACATATATTGGGATAGTTTAAAATATCTGCTTGTAACGGTTCCAACGATACAATAAAAAAAAAATTATATGGGGGTCCCCCCTATTGTTTAACTTTTTTTAATTTTTAGATTTTTTCCTTCGCTTACACACAATTACCGAGCTGGATTCCAAATTTCATCCTTCTACGTCATCTGGAAGTAGGTTAGATTTAGGTACTATATGTCAGTCAGTCAGTCAGTGCTAAAATTTACGACTTTTTGACCTTCATATCTTTATAATCGTTTGAGCTAGCTTCATGAAATTTGGGCTTCTAGATATCCTTATGGATATAATTAAACACACGTAGTTTTATGTGTTTACGTTAAAGAGGTTTTGAGTTATAGAAGGGTCAAAAGTGGCACCAAGTGGTTCGTGTAATATACACTTGGCGCTGGCTAGCCAGTTCCTTTGCTTGAACTTGGCTTGACACGCTACCGCGTGTCTAGATGAATAGTTTGTCACCTACTGTTTTTGTTTCCGCAATAATACGCAATGTTTTTGTTCTAATGTTAAAATATAGTCCCTGTCCTCTATAACTGAGATAACTTCGGCAGTTTTTACCTATTTTGGTATTACTATTTTCCAATTGAAAATTTTTGTTTGTCTGTCACTTGACTCTAACCTCCACCCATTTAAAACTGCCAGATGCCTGGATCTAGCAATAAGTATAGTATAGCAATCTAACTAGACGAGTTTTGTTGCTCTCATTACTGTGTCATACCTGACGTGGCCAGCATTTAGTCTATAAAGTTCTAGGTGTTATTTGTATTTCAAAATAATGTCATTAATTTTGCACTAAGCAGAGATGTCTACTAGCGATACCAATGTTTGAAGTAAAGGAAAAAATTCACTGCCTCAAGTGCCTCAGGAGGAACTCGAACCCGCAACAACTCCACCTGATGCCACCTTCTCCCGGGCAGATACTATGAACATGGGAACTAACGGCTAACGGGTAGGTAAGTCGCGGTTGCTCAGTTGGTAGAGCGGCGGGCTGGTATCCCGACGTCACAAGTTCAAGTCTCACTCGATGCAGATTTTTAAAGTTTTAATTTATTCAAACTTTGATTATCAAAGTAAAGTAAAGTAAAAAAACCGGCCAAGAGCGTGTCGGGCCACGCTCACTGTAGGGTTCCGTAGTTTTCCGTCTGTCACAGTAAGTGTCCCCACTTAAGAGTTAATAACACCGCTATGTAGGATATGATATGAGAGTTCCACGTACAGCGACATCTATCGGCAAATTAAGTAAACTATTGCGCGCGAGCATAAAGTATGGAAGATGATTTTTATGGGATAATTCTTTATTGCGTGAACCGATTTTCACCGTTTTTACTTTATTTGAAAGCACGTCATTTCATTGTAATTTTGTAGAAATTACAGGTACAATAAACACCTTCTTATACGGTTAAATTACAAACTTAGTTCAGAAATTATTTTGTATTTTTTTTTCAAAAACTATTCATCCTATCAAGTTCAAAATAATTTTCCTAGAAAGTTTTTATAAAGTTCTACTTTTGAGATTTTTTTCATATTTTTAAAACTTATGGTTCAAAAGTTAGAGGGGGGGGGACGCATATTTTTTTACTTCTGGAGCGATTATTTCCGAAAATATTTACATTATCGAAAAATGATTTTAGAAAACCCCTATTCATTTTTAAATACCTATCCAATAATATATCACACGTTAGGGTTGAAATGAAAAAAAAAATCACTCCCCACTTTACGTATAGGGGAGGTACCCTAATAAAAAAAAATTCCACTTTTTATTTTACCACTTTGTCGGCGTGATAGATATACATATTAGTACCAAATTTCAGCTTTCTAGTGCTAACGGTCACTGAGATTATCCGCGGACGGACGGACGGACGGACGGACGGGCAGACATGGCGAAACTATAAGGGTTCCTAGTTGACTACGGAACCCTAAAAAAGTGAAAATATTTTATTGACCATAAATACTTTACAGATCATCAGTGACTCCCACACTAGGCTAGGCCTGTGTCGTGGAAGTCAGAAACATACAAATGTTACCAAATACGAGGCGGCTTTTCAACCGACTTCAAGATTTCGAAGGGGGAGGTTATCAATTTGTCGGGATCTTTGTTTTTTTTTTGCTATTTTTTTTTATATATGTTCACTGATTATTCGAAGACGGCTGGACCGATTTGGAATTTTTTTTTGTTTGAACGAGTATACATTACAGTTGGTCACATTGTAACCAGGTCAGGATCTGATGATGGGATCCTGGAGAAATCGAGGGAATTCTTCAACTATTATAGGCACACCTATAGTGATTTGAGTATTTTTTACAGCAGCTCGAGCATTTGCTGTTGGAAAGGTGGATGCTAGGTGAAGTCGGTTCTTTTTTGTTTAAAATTATGTAGTATAAAGTGCATGCAACTTATCTCACTGTATAATTGGTATTCTCACTATATAATGGCACTCAATCACAATATAATTGGTATTAAATTCCAACCATAACCTACATCACTGTTATTCCTACGACTTGATTATTTAAAACTAAGAATCGCATATTATTAATAATAACGTAACTCGTTATCGTAATAAAAACAGCCGTATACAATGGTTATATAAAGTATGTTATTATACTTGGGTTCAGTGAACCGATGAACCGAACGGGGTGAATGAACTGTCATATCACGCGTTATTTGGCGATGCGAAGGTTGATAAGTTGGCACGTTGCTTTGAAGATTCGGTTTTTCCGATTTAAGAAAAAGGAGGTAATTGTTTACAGTGTACAGACATACTAACACTTATGTTTTATGTCTACTTCTTTTGGTGAATTAAAATGTCTGAAGATCAATTAATGCTTGATCGTGGAAATGATACTCTTATAGACGATTAGAACACTGGCACCGCAACCGGACGCGGCGACGGTGTGCAAGCGTGACAGCGCTATTCACATGCAGAGCGCTGCCTCGCTCGCGCACCGGCACGACATGCGGAAACCGCACCAGTGTAAAAGCCGCCATACTCGTAATTTTTTTTTTAGTAAAATGTTATCTTTATCTTCATATTTTATTTCATCATTTATTTTCTACATTTGTCCATATTACCAAGATATTTAAAAATTAAAATTAGGTACTTACACGAAATTAACTTAAAATTAGCGGCCTCCTAGCCTAGTCGGTAGTGACCCTGCCTACGAAGCAGGAGGTCCCGGGTTCGAATCCTGGTCAGGGCATTTATTTGTGTGTTGATCACAGATATTTGTTCCTGAGTTATGGATGTTTTCTATGTATTTAAGTATTTATCCATATTTATCTATTATATATATCGTCGTCTAGTTCCCATAACACAAGCCTTATTGAGCTTACTATGGGCCTAGGTCAATTTGTGTAAGATTGCCTTATAATATTTATAATATTTAATTAGGTATTAAATTAAGTCCCTTCATGAAGAGAATATCCAGCAAAAGCTTTTTTTATACCTATTGAAGGCTAACAAGTAGGTATAGTCACGGGCAATGGCGGCAATAGTATCATCCTGCACGGAGGCCGCAAAAATATGTGACACGCTCTTATAGCCCTACAAATAAGAGTGTGTCACATATTTTGGCGGCCTTCGTGTAGGAAGATACTTTTGTTGGTGACTGTACACAGCCCGCCTGTTGTTAAGCGATCACCGTAGCCTATGGACGCCTGCAATTATTATTGTTAGATACGCAAGCACATTCCTTCGAGAAACCTCGACATGGAGCTCACTCCACAGCCCGAGAGTTCGCGGGAGGCAATTCCAGAATTATATGGTCCACCTTTTACAAGTGGTTTTTAAAAAGATACAAAATATTATCAACAACATTGAAATTGAAGTAGATTAAAACTAAATGTATTGTACTGTTGGTACCTATCTAGAGTATCTAATAAAACCAATAAATAAACAATGAGTATAACACGATTCGTCGTCATGAAAATATAAGCACGTTAAGATATTTTTGAACACCTTGCCCGTTTAGCTAGTTATAGCTGACTGCATTGTAGTCCAGCACAAATTAGGATCTCTGAGAAGTCAAGCATCGGTCAAACCAATAAACACAAGTCATCATTATCTTGTAAAAATCCATTACGTGATTCCTTGTAAGTCGCAGTGGCATCGGAGGTCGCCGAATGTCACCGGTCATTGCCACCGATGACGCTCGCAAATCTCGCAATGCTTTATTGCACAACATTGCCCAATCTGATTGGCCGATGTTGTATTCTAATTTTAAAATACATAAACAATACATTAATAATTTTAAACAAAAAAGAACCGACTTCACTTAGCCTCCACCTTTCCAAAAGGGCTTTAGCTGTTAAGGTGCAAATGTATTTTTAACAATAAACAATAACAATAAAAGGAAATGCTCGAGCTGCTGTAAAAAATACTCAAATCACTATAGGTGTACCTATAATAGTTGAAGAGTTCCCTCGATTTCTCCAGGATCCCATCATCAGATCCTAACTTGGTTACAATGGGACCAACTGTAAAGAATACTCTTTCAAACAAAAAAAGAATTTACCGAATCGGTCCCGCCGTCTTCGAATAATCGGTGAACATACATTAAAAAAAAGCAAAAACAAAGATCCCGACGAATTGATAACCTCCTCCTTCGAAATCTTGAAGTCGGTTGAAAACACAGTCTATCTCAAACAACTCCAACACACAACAAATAATCAACCAATATTGAAGTTGTATTGGAGTTGCGTCGGAAACTTTTCAAGCCAATTCTGATATTTCTGATTCAGAAGTTTAGGCGCAAGCTGTATTGCGTAGATTGCATTGGAGTTGTATTGAAGTAGGATCGTGTCTAAACGTATTAAGTTTGAATACGGCCCCCTTTGGCCATTTCCCATGTTGATCTTTGTTTGGCATTATGTGGACCGGGCATGAGTTTATAAAATCCTGTGGGTACGACTAGCATTTGTTTACTTGAGTGACGTGAAGTAGCCAGGGCAGTTAAAAATAATATTCTCTCTATCTCATTTGTTTTGTTGAATGACATAATTAGTTGAATAGTAAACAAGTCCTGGGGGTCACCCAGCAAAGTGACACTCGTATGTCGAAAACGCCAATCACTATCTTGGCAAAGGTACCATCTGGTGGTCAACGTTTACGTCGTACTTTGTACAGATATTATGAAACATTATGATATTATGAGACAATCTTACACAAATCAACCTATTCGCACAGTAAGCTAAATAAGGCTTGTGTTGTGGGTACTAGGCGACGATACACATATATAAATACTCGTATACATAGAAAACATCCATAACCCAGTAAAAAATTTCCATGATGAACACACTAATAAATGCCCTGACCAGGATTCGAACCCGTGACCTCCTGCTTCATAGGCAGGGTCAGTACCGATTAGGCTAGGAGGCAGTTGAACAGATTGTATTCGAGAGATACAAGCGTAAGCGTGGACCGCCACATGGTGGGTACCTTTGAAAATAATGTCACAAATAATGTATTTCTCGAACACTTATGTGACTTTTCGTTCTCATCAGTCATTCCGCTACATTTTTGAGTTTTCGATTATCGTCGTCGACAAAATTGTCATCTTGATTTTACGCCCTCAGATGCCATATTCTAATTTTAAAATATATATCAATCTTTTTCAAACATAACTCTAACACACAACAAATAATCATACAATATTGAAGTTGTACTGGAGTTGCATCGGAATAATTTTCAAGTAATTACGCTGTATTGCGTAGTTAATGCGTTGGAGTTGTATTGAAGTAAGATCGTGTCTATACGTGTTTTAAAGTTAGAACACGGCCCATGGTACATTGGTTAAGGCCTCTGATCAGGTTAGAATTACCAATGCAATTATTGAATCACTCACTGTGACTATGGTGTGGTTACGAATGACAACCAATATAATAGGGAAATAAAGGCATAAATAAACAATATAATCTACGCAATTGTAACAGGAACTAAATATGCAAAATCATGTTCGGATTAATGTTAGGAAGAGGTGATTTCCCTTAGCCCAACTGTGGCAAGGGAAGTATTGTGTTTACCTTCGTAATACTATAGAAGGTACTACTCGTATTTTGTAATTACGCAATATTTAATTATTGTTACATCGCAAGAATAAAACAAAATAAGGATTGCACAACTTTTTATTTCATTAACAGTCATTAGAATTTTTAATTTGTATTAGCATGTGTAGTAGTTCTTTTTTCACAGTTGGTCCCATTGTCATCAGGTCAGGATATGTCATGGGGTCCTGGAGAAATCGAGGGAACTCTTCGACTATTATAGACACACCTATAGTGATTTGAGATTTTTTTTACAGCAGCTCGAGCATTTGCTTGGTAGAGGATAAGTGAAGTCAGTTCTTTTTTATTTAAAAATATTTTTAGTATATATTTGACACATCTGTTGCAATAGGTACCTAAATATTTAAATTATATATGTTAATTAGCCTTGATCATATATTTTTGGACCCGGGGTATGTCCTTAAACTACGTCCGGACTTGGGTATGTCCTTAAACTATGCCAAAAAGAGAGGTATGGGCACTGCGAATGGCATCTCGCTTAGTGTGGTAGGGCACGTTCAGTGAATGTCATCTCGCTCAAATCTGGAGCAGAGCCCGACTGGGGAAGTACCTCCACCTTACAGAAAACCACAGCCAAATAGCACTAGACCCTACTCATAGTGTTGTGTTCCTGCTGGTGAGTAAGGTTGCCAAAGAGCTCAAAGAGGACCCAGTGTGTTGACGATGAGGGACCCTCTTGTTCCTTTAGCCGTCAACACAGTGAATCCTCCTTTTTGTAAAGGGTCGGCAACGCGCATGTGACTCCTGTGGAGTTACAGGCGTCCATAGGTTACGGTAGCTGCTTACCATCAGGCAGGCCGTATGCTTGTTTGCCACCGTCGTAGTATTAAAAAAAAAAAAAAACTATATATATATATGACGTATGCGTGTTATGCGCTAGCCGTGCTATGCGTGGTATGTGGTATGCTAGTCTTGGGTACAGTCACCATCAGATATATCGGAGCGGCCAAGTTGGTCACAAATATCTGAACAAAACCTCTATTGTCAAGACGATAAAGTGCATATTTTTGAGTACCTTGGCCGCTCCGATATATTTCACCGACCAATTTAAACGTATATGTAACTAAGTGTATGTATTTATTGAACGATACCTATAAAACTAGAATAAGGTAAATCGCTTAGATATTTTATACCTTGACTGTACTTTACATCTTGCCAAAAACATGAATTCATAGGTACTTTAACAAAAAATCCAATTACAAAGTTCGTTATATGTTGTATTCATTAAACTATTGTTACCCACTAACTAGCATTCTAAAAGATATAATGTATCTACCATCATCATAGACAGATAGGTCATTGTTCTACTAAAGTTGTGTTTATTTGGGGCCGAGGATATTGGCCCCAGGGTCGGGGACCTTAGGTTTTTGCGTCACCGTTGCGTCATGGCCTAGGTTCCTGTCAAGACAGGTTAATAGCACGGTAGCTAATGGACGCATCATGTGTCATGCGGCATCAAGTGGGCGATGAACAAAGATTAAATTTTCCTCTAATAGCCAAATATGTTCTAAAAACGTAGGACAATTTGCATTACACAAAATATGACACACAGAATAAGACAATGTCAAATGTTTTTGCGTTTTCTAATATAAATATTATTTCAGGTACTGTCTCACTCTCTTAGGTCGTTCCCTCATGTCTGATCGTGGTCAGCATCAGGGCTGCATCTGGAGCGGACCACCGGTTTCTGTCCAGCGCGTCTCTTACGACCGTGTAGAATTGCGCAGACGACGAATCCTTCACATGATCGGCCCATCTGGTTGGTGAACGACCGCGTGATATTTTGCCCTCAGTATTCCCCACCACAATCAGTTTTTCGTCGCTGCTGGCATAAGGTGGACAAGCGAATTTTTATTCCCAGCTGGGTCAAGATCGATGCATTGGTGCGTTTCGCAGGCCAAGGTATCCACAACATTCGCCTCCAGCACCACATCTCGAATGCATCAACCCTTCGTCTTTCCCGGGCTAGGATTGTCCACGTTTCTACTCCATACAGGAAGATTGGGAATACTCAGGCAGGTACTCTACTCATCATCATTATTTTATCCATCAGACGCCCAGTGGCAGGCCTCCCTAAGGATCTACACAACGGCTGATTGTGCGCTACCAAAACCGTAGTCAGTAGCTTGGGGATCAATGTTACTCTGCGTCCGTAGGAAACACCTTAGACAACCCTACACGTGATCCCTGGGTGGTGGGGTCCCACATAACCACTCGGGCCACCCCCGCACTCTAGTGGTATGCGTAACACATTTTCCCCCTAAACAAAAAAAAGGGCTAGGGTGAGTCAGGGTACACGAAATATCGGGCCCGAGAAATCGCAAAGCATAATACCGGCTTAAATATGCAAGTTGTGATTGGTCTCAATTTTCCAATTGAATTTTAGACGTCAAACCTCATGCGCGGAGCGTATGCCTCACCGTATGGTACCTCCGATATCATTTTATTTGTGGGGTCTTTAATTAGAGCTAATAATCCTTCTATTTATCCTTCGCTGGTTGCATACGCATGTGCAATGTGCATCGGCCTTTAAGTAACATTCTCTAAACCACATAATATTGGCCCCTGGGTCAAGCACCTTAGGTTTCACGTCACCGTTACGTCACTGCCTAGACCACGGGTTAACAACACGATATGACGCTAATGGACGCTTGATTTAACTGGGCCCCAAATGGGTTGGAAAAACTAGCTTTTTCCCAACAACCTAATTAAAGTGGCAGTTATGAATGCAGACCGCTTTACGGTAAGCGCTTGCCGTAGCCTATGGGTAAGTAAGTTCAGGATTGTTATATACGTATCTTCGTCGACGACCAGAAAAAGATTTGGAAATCAAATTATGAACAAAAAACCTCATAGAAAAATTAAAAAACTTAAACTAAATGAAGCAGTTTAAAGAAGCAAGCTATCAAAGTTGCAATTATGAAGTATTTGTTAGCTATGCTATGACGTTACTTCATAATTAATTTCAATACTAGTAGTAATTATTTCTGCAAAAGTAAATTAAAAAACTATCCTATATCCTTATCCGGGACTCAAAATATTTTCATATGTAAGTACCCAATTTTTAACCTTACGCCAAAAGAAGCTTATAGGTACGTTTGACCGCTATTAGTGTCTGTCTGTCTGTGACAATGTATAGCGCTAAAACGATTCAACCTATTTTTTTTTGTAAGAAGTATATCTAAACTGGTTCAGCGGTTCAGCAAATCCAATCCAAACTCTTTCTCGTCACAAAGAGATACGAAATCAAACAAAAAATTTTCACGTTTCGTCTATGTTTTGTTTGTCTATGCTCGCTAGAATTATCTCACCACCGCTCACCTTGCGACCACGTGAAGGCCGGGTCTTTGAACGACGTGGTTACGCAACGAATGATTCACGCGTCTATGATCGCCTGGTAGCTGAGATCCGAAATCGCGAGACAGTTCATTCACCTTGCGATTATTTTATTGTTAGAATACTCGCGTAGATTTCAAAACTAAAATCAAAATTTACTAGTAGTTCGCCTCGAACTGACAACTCTCGATTTCCTTGCAAACGAGTTGACCAATATGACAAGTCCCTAATGATGATTTTTTCTACCCTTCTAGCTTCATAACCCCTTGATTGATCATGCTCATGAACGAACTCTCAAATTGTATGAGCTCTACTACAACTCCAACAAACATATAGATCAGAAAAATGTTACTAAAGTTATCGCAAAACAATTATTAAAAATTAAAAAGCCAAGGTAGCCAGCTGACAGTTCCGTTGTGTCCGAAGTTTGTAAGAACTTTACTTCGCTTACGCTCCGCTCGTTCGATTAAGTCTCATATATTTTTAAAAGTAGTAGAATTAGATAGGTATTTGTGTAAATGTATTAATTTACACAAATTATATGTCTCTAAAAGACCTAGTGGCTGGACGTCATTATGGATCAGCATCATTTAAAGATCATATCCGGGGTCTAGGCCACCCACGTGTTCGTAAGGAGGCTATCACCTTACAATCAGCAAGGCCTCAACCGAACAACGTTGCTTAAATTTTCTTAAAATTCAATAAAATCAAAAGTACATCTTGACATTGGCAGAATTCACCTCGTTAAAACTGGCGAGGAGTAAAAGCCATTAAAAAAAAACATCATATCAGTTGTAATATAAGAATTCTTATAAGACATGTCACACCGCACGCGCACGCACACGTCACGCACGTTACGCAAGCGGTGTGACATGTCTATTGAGAATTCTTATTTTACGCAGCACACGCCTGGGCCTATTCTAGACAGAACTAGTGCCGGATTCTAATTAAAAAAAAAACCCGTTTAAATACATTAACAGTACAATAAAAATACAACATAACTCCAACACACAACAAACATTCAACCAATATTTAAGTTGTATTGGAGTTGCGTTGGAATATTTCTCAAGCAAATTCTGATATTTCTGATTCAGATGTTTATGCCGTAGCTGTATTGCTTTGTTAATGCATCGGAGTTGTATTAAAGTTGGATCGTGTCTATACGTATTTTAAAGTTAGAATACGGCCCCTAAGGCTAGTAACTATTTAACAGTACAACAACAAAAAAACATAACCTAACGTTCTCAACTCAAGCTATTTCCTTTTTTTTGTACTTACTCTATGAGATGTCCAATATAAAGTGAACCCGAAATGGGTCTATATTTTTTTTTAATAGTGGTCTACAAACTGAGTGTCACACTACATTACAGCAAATAGAAACAAGCTTAAAATTTGATAACATACATATGTGTGCACCCTAAAATAGCATACACAGCATGCTGACAAATACATACGGTAACAATATTGTTAGGTTTGTAAGTTAATAAATATTTAAACTAAAAAGTTACGTGACGATACGTATGTAACTAAGTAGTCACCTAAATAGTTACATTTTTTGCACATCATGTAGCCCATACCAACGGATCTTAACGGTCACTTACAATAGTATAACGGTTAAATTAACTACTTTTGTAAGGCGGCTTTCACACTAAGGCATCCAATCACGGAATACCGGGATCGCGGTATAGCAGATGAGGTGATAGCAGAGGGCACCCAAAGAAGAAGATTGCAGCTAAAAATTCCAGACTCAGTCTGCTAGAGAGCAAAGTAAGACAGCATTCTGGCCTGGGTGCATGTTGAACTGACTTCATCGAAAGCACCGAACTGCGTTCTGAAAAATTGCATGTAATTATGAAGGCTGACCAGCTAAAATGAGACAGAGCAAAATGCATCCGGAATACTAGGCCAATCTTACCAAAGACTGGATCCCACAGGAATCACAGGATATTGGGGTAGTGGAAGGTTAAGACGGAGATGGCAAAACAACCTGTATCCTTATTGTGAAGCGTAGCGGAAGTATGCGTTAGACAGAAGCAAATGATGAGAAAGAGGGAAACTTTTTCCCAGACTAAACAATACAAAGAGTATTTTGGTTGATCTCTAATCAAAAGTGTATAAAATGGGACTTATTTGGATTACTCCATACTTCTACATACAAAGATATTATTTTTATGCGGGATCCCGCAAATACCGGGATCCCGCGGGATTGAAAATGTATGGTCCCGCAAATACCGAGATTGACAAATAGCTACGGGATTGGATGCCCTATTTCACACTGCTGCGGTTTCCGCATACGGTGCCGGTGCGCGAGCGAGATAGCGCTCTGCATGTGTATAGCGCTGTCATGCTTGCACACCGTCGCCGCATGCGATTGCGGCGCCAGTGTGATAATCGCCTAAGTTCGCAAATACTATTTTTATCCGTATAACCTGCTTGACGACAACATCATAATTTCATTACATAAGAGTCAGCTAATAATCTTATCACGCACACGTTTCGTTTATTTTTAACGTATCATGTGACGAAAACTATGTAATCATGACGTTTCCATCCATGTTTATATAATTAATAATTATCAATGACAGTCTCCGCGCGTAACTACGTTCGAGAAGTAGGGTCGCTACGCGCATATGACGCCTCTGGAGTTGCAAGCGTCCATAGACTGCGGTAGCTGCTTACTATCATTTGGTTGCGTACCCAAAGGGTAAAAACGGGACGCTATTACTAAGACTCCGCTGTCCGTCTGTCCGCCTGTCACCAGGCTGTATCTCAAGAACCGTGACAGATGAAATTTTCATAGATGATGTATTTCTGTTGCTGTTATTATAACAAATACTAAAAAACAGAATAAAATAAATATTTAAAGGGGCTTCCATACAATAGACATTTTTTTTGCCATTTTTATCTGTACCAGACTGTATCTCATGTACCGTGATAGTTAGACAGTTGAAATTTTCACAGATACAGGATAACATACAGAATAGGGATAAGGACACCTTTTTTTTAATACCACGACGGTGGCAAACAAGCATACGGCCCGCCTGATGGTAAGCAGCTACCGTAGCCTATGGACGTTTGCAAATCCAGAGGTGTCACATGCGCGTTGCCGACCCTTTACAAAAAGGATTCACTGTGTTGACGGCTAAAGGAACAAGAGGGACACCTCCTTTTATAGAATTTGGTCACAAATAGGGTTGCCAGGTGTCCGGCTTTATGTTTGGCTTTTTACGGGTGTGTCCGGCCAAATAATTCCTCGTCCGGCCTGTCCGGTTTTTGTTAGGCTTTTGTCTGACTTACGCTACGCGCCAGTCACGTCAGTGGCACGATTCGAAAGACCAGCGTAGCGTATGCAACACCGCAAATGACGCGCCGCACGCAGTAAGTGTTTTTATAATACAATATTGTCCGGCTTTTTGGACAGCCGTCCGGCTTTTCAAAAAGCTATATTTAGCTATTAAAAAGGCATGTCCGGCTTTTGGGATCAAATGTCCGGCTAAATTAAGCGCCGAGTCCGGCTTTTTAATTTTTGGGCCTGGTAACCCTAGCCACAAACCACGAGGAAATAACACATAACAGCATTTCCCAATCACACTCGTACCATCGCCCACACTGTTAACTGCCCAACGGTGGACCTTATGCCTTTTGTAATAAAGTCCACCGATGAACAGTTATGAGTGTTGCTGTTTGTACAGTCACCGGCAATAGTATATTCCTACACGAATCCCACAAAAGTATCTGACACGCTCTTATTTGTAGGGCCATAAGAGCGTGTCACATATTTTTGCGGGCTTCGTGTAGGAAGATACTATTGCCGGTGACTGTACCACTGTGGAAATTCACCAGTATCCATCAGTAGGTAACCAAATATATAACACAAACCATAATGAAAGATTTATAGGTACTCGTACATGACTATTTAGATAACATTCAATTGCCTCACAGAAATTAACCAAAACTTCTTTTACATTGATAAAGGTTTAAATAATTGAATTAATGGTATGGAAAACCCATTCATCATCATCATCTCAGTCATCAGACGTCCACTGCTGAACATAGGCCTCCCCCTTGGACCTCCACACGTACCGGTCGGAAGCGACCCGCATCCAGCGTCTGGAATACCCATTAATGAATTAAAATATATTTGCCTGTTACCTTTCATATAAGGAAATTACAGCATCGGTTAGGTTAGTCTTTCATTAACCATATACTGTGTATGGTAGTTATATGATATACACAATAATATTATGGACATGTACAGAGTAAAAAAACACGTAAATTGGCTACTTTCCTAAAAAAATATATTTAATCTGTCAGTTAGATTATCAAAAAGTAGTGGACACGTATTTTTTATTTTGACAATCAAACAAAAATTGGTGAAGATATAGCCCGTTAAAGTTCCGCGTGACGTCACATTTCAGTTCTCTTTTTTGCATAATGTGACGTCACGCGGAACTTTAACGGGCTATATCTTCATCAATTTTTTGTTTGATTGACAAAATAAAAAATATGTGTCTAATATTTTTTTGATAATCTAACTAAAGGACGGAATAGAATTATATTTTGTTTACCCAGGAAAGTACCCAATTGGCTAGTTTAACGCTAGTAAAATACCTATAGGTATTTCATATAACAGACGTAACAGAATGTATAAATGACTATAGTCTATGATATATAATAATGACAGATGGGTTATGCACGCTCAAAAAGTGAAGGTCTTAAAATGAGTGAATTCAAACAATTGTCTCTAGTCACGCCCCGGCAATCGAGAGATGCGGACGTGCCAATGAGTCACGTCACCCGCGTGAGAAAGAGATAAACGGTAATTTTCTAACAACGAGAGTGACAAAGATATAATGATTGTCAAAACAGATAAACATAACAGAATTATTGTTAGGTTATGGAATAACTTTAGAAGTATTTTTTGTGCTTATTTTGTTTGGGTATAACCCATCCATAGTGCCTACACTATAGACTATAGTGCCTACAGATGCAGTTCAGCGAACGATAAAACTATAGAATT
Organism: Pammene aurita; assembly: GCA_947086415.1. Classification (NCBI taxonomy): domain Eukaryota; kingdom Metazoa; phylum Arthropoda; class Insecta; order Lepidoptera; family Tortricidae; genus Pammene; species Pammene aurita. The sequence continues at coordinate 16,624,810 of OX352315.1, forward strand.
CGTATTTGTCCTTCAAAATAACCCCACAAATTTGTGAGGCTGCATATCAAGTGCATCGAAGTGGGCTATACAAGCTTTGACAGCAAGCTGTTTATTTTAATGTAACCGCGCGTGAGGTCTGAAACTTTAAATTGACCAACCACATCATTAAAATCTCTGTTAATTGAGATTATGCGGAGTTGAAATGTAAAAATTGCATTTTTTTGCAATAAACAGATCAGTGGCGGTGTGGTTAAAAGTTTTTTAGGCAAGACGGAGTTAATTTGGCTTTTGTTTTCTGCTCAACTGTCTGAAAATTAGGCTAGCCAGCAGAAATCGAGTTTTATGGACGCGCCACCACTGAAACAGATTTTTTTTTTTCAATAAGTGAAATTGCATACCGGCAAGTGGGTAAAAGGATACCTGTGAGGGGTATATCAGGATGTTTGTACTGAGGACGCCGTCTATATCAATTTCGTCGTAGTTGGGATATTTATGATTATTAATTATTTATTTATTTAATAAGCACAATGTTTAACTTAAAAACTATTACATTGTCCCACCAAACTGAAATAACAGTTTGATTAACGGTACAACATGTTCATTCTCCTAGCGTTTATCCCGGCTTTTTGCTGCAGCTCTATGGAGCCTGGGGTCCGCTTGGCATCCTAATCACAAGAATTAGCGTAGCCACTATATAGTTTTTACGAAAGCCACTGTCCTCTAACCTTCCAACCCTGACAAGAATCTAGGCCATGTTGAGATTAAGTCCGATTTTCTGACGGTGTTTTCCTTGAACAAAAAGCGACGGATAAAATATCAAATTATATTTCACTTTTTTTAGACCACTACGTAACCTATGCACGCCTGCAACTCCAAAGGAGTCACATGCGCGTTGCCGACCCTTTACAAAAAGGAGGATTCACTGTGTTGATCGCTAGAGGAACAAGAAGGTCCCTCATCGTCAACACACTGGGTCCGCTTTGAGCTCTTTGGCAATCTTACTCACCAGCAGGAACACAACACTATGAGTAGGGTCTAGTGCTATTTGGCTGTGGTACCTCCACCTTACAGAAGTAAGGTGGAGGTACTTCCCCAGTCGGGCTCTGCTCCAGATTTGAGCGACATGACATTCGCTGAACGTGCCCTACCACACTTAGCGAGATGACATTCGCAGTGCCCATACCTCTCTTTTTGGCGTAGTTTAAGGTCATACCCCGGGTCCATAAAATTCATAATAAAATTCATAACATAAGTTTATATACAATATAAGTTGCAGTATATTTATAAGTTCGTTAAATCACTCATCGGAGGATAGCGGCTGAACTCGTCCGAGTTCAAGGTGTGTGTGAACAAACTTACCAAGGATACTGCGTAAACATACGTATCTTATAAGATGATATTATCTTATAAATAAGTTGTTTTCCTGTTCAAAACACAATTACTTATCTTACGGTCTTCATACAGCCATGCTTCATTTTAATCGCGATTTTCTTACGCATATTACATTTCGCAATAGTGTTTCCTTCCATGTTGTTTTGTTTATCTTCAATGCCTGCACCTTATAATGTTTCTGTTTGGCCCAATTGTTGACTGGTAGAAAATGCGTTTAGGCATTAAGTCGCCACTTGTATATATATTTTGAATTGGGTAATTATGTTTAAATAAATAACTCTCCTTAATTTTTTTTAGGTCAGCATTCTTGTCATTCCAGTTCTGTGCATCCGACACACAAGTTTTTCAATCTAAAATCACAATCCCAAAGGAATATAACAGTTTAGGGGCCGTATTCTAACTTTAAAACACGTTATGACAAGATCGAACTGCAATACAACTCCAATGCATTAACTAAGCAATACAGCTATCGCCAACGTCTGAATCAGAAATGTCAGAATTTGTTTGAAAATTATAATTGGTTGATTATTTGAAGGTTACACGGAACGAACATGTCTAGTCACTTTTTTTGGAAAATGAGATTTTTATATCAAAATGCAATGAACTAGCAACAGGCAAGCAAGCTAGTGAGCTTGCAATGAACTATTAGTAACAACTTCTGTTACAGATGTAAATTTTAACGTATATCCACTTCTTAACTCATAAAAACCATCTAGTTACGAAAATAGTATGGTTAATTGAATCGTTTAAAAGCGCTATAACTCAAAATGTTGTCAATGTGACTAGACATGTTCTTTCCGTGTACCCTTCATTTATTGTGTGTTAAAGTTATGTTGAAGATACATTGTGTTTTTAATGTATTGTTTATATATTTTAAAATTAGAATAGGTACGGCACCAGATGTGCATATTTTGTAGGTACAGTAGAAAACGCTTAAAACGATCACGTTTAATACGCATAATACGCCATTTTATATCAGACCCTGCAACTTAAGGTCCCGCAGGGCAGGAAGTCCGTATAATACGCTTCCCGATTAAGTTGCGTTTTAGGCGGGGTCCCTTCACAATCGACTATATTATTTATTAATGAAATTTAACGAATTCTTTACCTACTTAAAAAGGGGGATAATTTTAAGGAAAGAGAAGTCTCGTTGTAAAATTCCCCAAACCCCGCACGAGGACCAACATCAGTATATTAATATAATATGATGAAATTTTCCTTTATGTTATTATGTGGTTGCGGTTACAGACTATTATGGTGTTAATCCTTATCTATATATAGGTGTATACACTGTATATAGAATAACAATGAGCGTAAAAATACCTATAATTACAAAATTTTGTAACAGAAAGACGGGAAAAATTAGAGGAATGCATACGTGTGGAATAGCAAATATTTATTTACCTAACCTACTCTACAACGGTTCAAAATTAAGTAGGGAATTTGAAATAATAGGCTACGTTACAGGGCGGCTAATTCATTGTTTATTGAAGTGCCTACGAAACAACTGAGCGTAAAAGTCTCTTCTATGTATATATGTCACTTGATTCATTAACACGTAGTACTTACCTTAGTTTTGATACCTGCTAGATACTTGTATCAAAAATACAATGACAGAGTACCTTACTAGGCCAAGAATATAAGATTTTTTTGAATAATTAATTCCCAGCAGGCTGGAAATCGTTTTAATACCTTCATGTCGTCCTAAATGCATGTAATCCGAGTTTGCCCAATCCCAAGAGGTGTGCATAACTTTTTAGCGAAAATTTTGCTCTTTGTCAGGTTTTTGCTTGTAGCTCTAAAACGGTACGTCCGACGGAAAAAGTCACGTTTATCAATATTCAAGAGGGCTAAATTCTGCCTCGAATGAGTATCTTTACTTATAATTCGGTTCAGCGGTACAGCCGAAATCAAAAGTTATAAACCGGGAAAATGTCTCATTTAATTGAAAAACTCATATTTTGACTTCCATACCACATATCTTTGAAACAGATGACTCCTGGTGAAAAACCTATAGAAAAGAAGTTGAAGATAATATAATTTCACGTTATATAGATATTTCAATTTTCAAATTCAGTCATTTTGAAAGACTAAATTTGGCATGAATTCAAAAGCGGTTTTTTACTAATTTCTTATAAATTGCATATTTTCCAAAAATATGAGTTGTGAGGCGTACATTTAATGCATTGTTACAACTAAGAACATTTAGGTGCAAATTTCTAAAACGTACCCAATCATAAAACTATTTATACAGTGTTTTTTTTTTATTTCCGGTATTTACAAGGGTATATTCCTGAGCTTAACTTAGGTTTATTTCTCAAAGACGCCAGTGTCCTAATTAGCTCCAGTTCTGAGGTAATCGATATTTTATTAATGCCTTCTAATTGTGTAAACCTACATTTAATTTTTTTTTTACTCTGAGAACCCAATTCAAAATGATTCACCTGTGTGTTAAGTCAAATAGGGTCATTAGTTGTTGATTGATTCCCCAATCTGTAGGTATATTAACACAACTAAACAATTGAACATTATGACATGTCAATGAAATTTCGAATATTAACAATCCTATAGATACAAAGGGAACATTGTAACGGTATACGTTACACAAGTCTATTGTTATTGTATTGAAAATTGTATAATTGGAAGAAAAATGAAAAAAATCACCGCAACGAGCACCGCAATCACGCAAGATTCGAACTTGCGACCTTTCGAAACACCGGTCCGAATTTTTCCATTTTTCTTTCAATTATAAAATTGAAATTTTGATTGCAGACGTTTCTGCTTGGTACAAAATTAATATTGTATTGTCTTAACATACAGTTACATGACTTTATAGCGCGTTCTCAGACTAAATGAAAAATGTACACAATCAGAAAGACGAAAAAGAACTATCGATTACCACAGAACTGGAGCTAATTAGGACACTGGAGTCTTTGAGAAATAAACCTAAGTTAAGCTCAGGAATATACCCTTGTAAATACCGGAAATAAAAAAAAAACACTGTATAAATAGTTTTCTGATTGGGTACGTTTTAGAAATTTGCACCTAAATGTTCTTAGTTGTAACAATGCATTAAATGTACGCCTCACAACTCATATTTTTGGAAAATATGCAATTTATAAGAAATTAGTAAAAAACCGCTTTTGAATTCATGCCAAATTTAGTCTTTCAAAATGACTGAATTTGAAAATTGAAATATCTATATAACGTGAAATTATATTATCTTCAACTTCTTTTCTATAGGTTTTTCACCAGGAGTCATCTGTTTCAAAGATATGTGGTATGGAAGTCAAAATATGAGTTTTTCAATTAAATGAGACATTTTCCCGATTTATAACTTTTGATTTCGGCTGACAGGACTGGAAGCAAAAACCTGACAAAGAGCAAAATTTCGCTAAAGAGTTATGCACACCTCTTGGGATTGGGCAAATTCGGATCACATGCATTTAGGACCACATGAAGGTATTAAAACGATTTCCAGCCTGCTGGGAATTAATTCCTCAATACACTTTTTATAGATCTTATTTGCTTGGCCTATACGAACTATTTAATATCATATATGAAAATTACACGGAAAGAACATGTCTAGTCACATTGGCAACATTTTGAGTTATAGCGCTTTTAAAATTTGGAACTATTCAATTCATCATCATCATCATCATATCAGCCGAAAGACGTCCACTGCTGAACATAGGCCTCCCCCAAAGAGTGCCACAATGACCGGTCCTGCGCCACCCGCACCCAGCGGACTCCCGCGACCTTCACCAGGGAGTCTATTCGACATGGCATAACTGACAGTCGCATGCGAGACAACTATGATATCACACTTTTGTGACAGTTGATTCACCTAACCACTTACGTCAAAATCAACAGGTCTCACTAGAGGAATTTCTCTATTGGCATGGACGCCATCTTATTGTTTTGACGTTGACGTCAGTAAATTATGGGAATCCCACGTAAGGCATTTGTTTACCTCTAGTAGGTAAAGAGAGCCTTGAAGCATTTTATGAAAACTCATTTGAAAGCGACATCTCTGAATGTCTTCTGAAACTAAATACGTGTATGAGTATGTGTGTAAATCATACGTGTATTTTCGTGCTACAATACTAGGGTAGAATTAGGGTAGTCTACATAGACGGCTTACAAGCAATTTTTTAGATTTGACGATGCATTTTTGGGTGTAGCAACGATGACGAAACCTGTGCTTTGGGTAAAAGATATGTGACAAATATTACATATTGAATAAAAATGACTGGTATGAATGATTTTAAGATTTCTTGTAACCAATAAATGTTTTTTGGCACAAGAAATAAAACAATATATTGACTTGTAAACCGACCACGTAGATCCATAGGTTTAGTGTAAATAAATTATAATATCAAGAATACAACCTTGATATCTATCTCACGTGTTTATATCGAGACCCGAAAAAGGGAATGATTACAAAATTATAACTGGTGTATGGTTAATAAAGTTGTATCTTCAGCGTTGCGGGGGGCACTAGAAGCAAACAAACTGCTGCCGAGAGTATTACAACATTTTTCACCACGCCACGGCAAAAAAATACAAGCTTAGGTAAATACATAAAACAAAACAAATTAATTCTGCCCAATATTATGGTTCAAAATCATCGTTCTTTAACGTAAAGTAATAACTGTTCTCCCTTGTGATAAAAAAAAAATATATTTTACTGACGCTTTAAAAAAATCAAGATAGGCGGTGGTGCTGATGTGGTGAAAAAGCATTCACACACAAGAAAATAATTTTAATAAGAAAAACTAACTACTAATAATATAATTATTTAATTTTGCAATGATTCTGTCTGTTTTAATACCTACTTATAGTGCTGCAGTCTTTGTTACGTCAACGTCTATGGAAAGTTTGAGGCATTTCAAAAACATCAGAAAAGAAATTAAATTCGAGAAATAAATGAATCTTACACAAATCGAACTAGGCCCACAGTAAGCTCAGTAAGGCTTGTGTTATGGGTACTAGACGATATATATATATATATATTTGATAAATATGGATAAATACTTAAATACATAGAAAACATCCATAACTCAGGAACAAATATCTGTGATAAACACACAAACAAATTCCCTGACCAGGGTTCGAACCCGGGACCTCCTGCTTCGTAGGCAGGGTCACTACCGACTGGGCTAGGAGGCCGTTATTTCTATCGGTAGCCTGGTAGTCAGCGCCTTAAAGCCCTTAAAGGATTGTTTGACATTTGATACTTCACGCAGATAAACATAGTAGAAAAATGGAGCAACAGTATAGTAATTATCAAAACAAACTCTGGTAGCCTGGCGGCCAGACGCCCGACTTACGCTCTAAGGATCGCGGGTTCAAACTTGGCTCCTACTACTGCCTCCTAACTTAACTAAGGTTTTAGACACTTCAAACAATATTACACATATTCTTCATAGATTCTAATTTAATGTAAGACTCTTATATTACAAAGGTATTCCTAATCCTGAGAGTTGAGGATGTTATGGAAATATAAACATATCAGGTATGTGCACAGTAGTACTAGTCATAATCCTCATGATTATAACTAATTGCCACTAACAAGACCCAAGTTTTGAATTACTATTTAGGAGACTCGGGATATGAAAACCAATGGGTCTTCATTTCAAAAAAGAAGTTGACGTTTACTGCAAGTAAATGTAATTGTGTATCTGACTGACTTACGTGTAAGTTATATTCCAATATTATATCATATTATATTTCTTATATAATGAATTGATATGGTTACACATGGCACTTTAAACTATACATACTTGTTTCTTTAAACATCGATTTTTTTAAAGGATGTTCAATTTTTCAGCTGCTTTCGCCACCGCATCTGTATGTTTATTGGATCCGGTGAGGTGAGAAGCCGCCAGTGAGTCTACGCATGTAGTATGCACATGTACATGGGGAATGGCTATACAGCCGCATATAGTCAAGGCGTTGTAGGAGATTTATTGCTAGTGGCTTGCTTAATCTGAGGAAATCTACTCTAACATAGCATCCAAATTACACAAAATAATGCAGAGCACAGTGAATGCAGGGTACTGTAGAGATATTCTCAACAGCAGGGTGAAAGAACCCTGTAACTCATCGCAATTTTTGATGTTTATCCATTCGCTCCTCGGCTAGATATCGACATTTCTTTTATGGCAGCTTTTGGAGGTCGTTTGTTGCTTTACGTCCGTAGGAAGCACCCTAAGAAACCCTACACGTGACCTCCGGGTGGTGCTAAAAGAGCAACAACTGGCAGCTGCACTGTTCCTTCTGAATCTCGCAGCGCACACTGGAAAGAGAAAGCGAAATCTATTATCAACATGAATGCGAAACGAGGCAACCCAAAGGCTCCGTCGACAAAGGATGTTGGACCCTCAGTCCGCATCTGTCAACTTAATATAGAAGGCATAAGCCGATCTAAATCGGACTGTTTATCGAAAATTATTAATGACTTTGATATTGACGTAGTACTACTACAAGAGACACATACTGCAGATGAAATGCAACTTACTCGCAGAGGAGAGCTCGCTGGATACAACCTGGTAGCAGCCACGTACCATGCCCAATATGGTACCGCAACATATGTCCACCACTCGATCTCACAATCCACCACTGTCATCTCCAATGGTATAGACCGAGAAAACATTGCCGTGACCTCAATCGAAGTAGGCGAAACCAAAATATGCTTACGGCTGCTATAAAGTCGATGTAAAAATAAATGCAAAAAGATGATTGAAGGCATTGAGAATTTCGTCAACTCAGTAACTGAACCCATAGCTTAATTGGTAAAGCGATCGAGCCCCGGTAAGGCGTATCGATGCGAGGTTCAAATCCTGCTGGGTTGATTATTTTTTCAATGTTTTCAGTGTTTGTATTTGATTGAATAACATACTATTGTATGAGTGGAATGCCCCACTTTAAAAAAACATGTAAAATAATTATGAGTTGATAGCAGCGCCATCTATTATTTCCGTTGTGACACTTGTAAAAGGGTCGGCGGGAAGGGTATCTAACTCTAGTAGTTAGCACCTAGATGTCGCTTACGGCTGCTATAAAGTCGATGTAAAAATAAATGCAAAAAGATGATTGAAGGCATTGAGAATTTCGTCAACTCAGTAACTGAACCCATAGCTTAATTGGTAAAGCGATCGAGCCCCGGTAAGGCGTATCGATGCGAGGTTCAAATCCTGCTGGGTTGATTATTTTTTCAATGTTTTCAGTGTTTGTATTTGATTGAATAACATACTATTGTATGAGTGGAATGCCCCACTTTAAAAAAACATGTAAAATAATTACAAAATATGCAACGTCTACAAACCGCCTAAAAGTCGATGGCCAAAGCCCGCACTGCCAGACCTCCAACATCCCTCAGTGTATATGGGAGACTTCAACAGTCATCATACCTCCTGGGGCTACAAAGATATTGATGAGAACGGCAAAGATATCACGGAGTGGGCGGACAAAACAAACGCATATCTTGTCCATGATAACAAAACTAAGGGTTCATTCAAGTCTGCTCGATGGGGCCGCAGCTACAACCCTGACCTGGTATTTACCTCTAAGGATGAGAATGGTCTCCCAGTTCCCGTAAAGAAGTCAATTCTTAATGATTTCCCGAACAGCCAGCACCGACCTATACTTCTTGAAATTGGGTTAAAAATCCCTTTGGTCCAATCCTATCCTGGCCCACGATGGAATTTCCAAAAAGCCGACTGGAAACAATACGCAAAAAAACTGGATGAGAGAATAAGATGGATAGAACCAGTAACGAAAAACTACGATCGTTTTAAAAAGCTTATTATCTCTACTGCAAAACAGTGCATTCCACGAGGATATAGGAAACAGTATGTCCCGTGCTGGAATAGTGAGACGGAGGAGCTCTGGGAGGAATTTCAAGAAACGGGTGATAGATATACTTCCCACCAACTTATAAGGTCCCTGGATAAAGCAAAATGCGTGCCTTTTGCGAAGGTTAACTACTGGGCAGACGTCACAAAAATGTAGCCCGAAAGCCAGCCCAAATGCTATTGGAAATCGGATAGTAGAGCTCTCGAAAGCCCCGAGTCACAAACTTCACACTCGTGAAACTCGCAAGAAGCTGAAAGGCATAAAATCCCAAGCCAGCCCAGATGACAAATATAGTGGCCCTATAACCATACTTGAGATAAAATCCGCAATCGAACATATCACCATTAACAAGGCCTGCGGAGAAGATGGAATTTTCCCCGAGTTCCTGAAGCATTGTGCCCACGGACCCAGTCATGGCTAGCGGTATTCTATACAAACATAATCCAACTGGGAAAAATACCGCCCAAAATTAAGTTTTCAAAAATCATTGCTCTACTTAAGCCAGAAAAGCCCGCCGACAGAGCAGACAGCTACAGGCCTATAGCCCTACTCAGCGTTGTTTATAAGCTACTGGAGCGTCTGATCTACAACCGCATATCGGACACTATTCTCTCAAAAATTCCACACGAGCAAGCTGGTTTCAGACCGAAACGGAACTGCTGTGACCAGGTCCTCGCCCTAACTACAAATATCGAGGCTGGCTTCCAATCTGGAACAAAGTCTTCAGCAGTCTTCATTGACCTCACAGCTGCATACGACACTGTGTGGCGTCAGGGTCTACTCTATAAACTCCTGAAAGCTGTCCCATGTCTGAAGATATTTAGGGTGATTGAAGATTCTCTCACAAACAGGCCGTTTCAAGTACACCTGGATCAACAGTCGAGTAAAACGAGGATTTTAAATAATGGTTTGCCCCAGGGTTCCGTGCTCGCTCCCCTGCTCTTCAACCTCTACATACACGATTTACCAGCCACGACCTCGCGGCCTTAGTAACTCAGAATAAAAGTATGGAAACAACAGAAGCCATTTTGGAAAGAGACCTAGAGGCCATGGACGAATATTTCCAGCACTGGCGTCTGCGCCCAAATGCTAGCAAGACAGAGGTCTGCTGTTTCCATCTATCGAACAGGCTAGCGAACAAAGAGCTTTAGGTGAGGTTTAGAGGTACATCCTTACGTCATAATTTCTGCCCTAAATACCTTGGTGTAACCATTGATAGGAGTCTGACGTATAAGAACCACCTTGAAAAACTGGCTGGAAAGTTGAAGACTAGGAACAATATAGTCCAGAAACTTACAGGAACATCATGGGGTGCCAGCGCTTCCTGCTTGAAGACAACCGCTATGGCCCTCGTCTACTCGACGGCGGAATACTGTGCACCCGTATGGATGAACAGTGCACACGTGGCCAGAGTAGACGTTGAACTCAATCACACGATGAGAATAATTTCGGGCTGCATAACGCCAACGCTTGTTTACTGGTTGCCGGCCCTCAGCCACATTGCACCACCAGATATCCGAAGACAAAAATGCCTAGCACGAGAACTTGCTAAAATGTCTGGTAATTCTTCACTGCCGATACATGAAGACCTGGATAGTGTAAAAAACACCCGACTTAAGTCCCGAAACCCACCAGCTAAAACCTTTCATACCTACAACCCAACATGGAAGGACAGCCAAGCGTGGATGGAAGAATGGGAAGCCCAACATAGTGTAGGCAACACCATCTTTGAACTGAACACACAGGAGCGACCCAAAGGGTTCAATGAAAGTCGACAAATATGGTGCAGACTCAACCGCCTGAGAACTGGTGTCGGTAACTGTGCGTACCTATGGCAGAAGTGGGGGTGGAGCGATTCGGCAGCGTGCGAGTGTGGAGATCCGGAACAGACCATACACCACATAGTATACGAGTGCCCCATCATCAAATACAAAGGACCAGCTGAGGACTTTAAACAACTGACAAAAGATGCGAGCTTATATCTGCACAATTGTAAATTTTAAATGTAGAAATTATTTGCTAACCAGTGTGTAACCGCCATACGATAAATAAAATTATGGCATATTAATTAAACTTTAGGTTAAATAGGTAATGCCAATCATATTATATTTTAACAGTTATATATTTTTAATAAATACCTACAATTAATAATCATAAAAATTATAAATATTAATGTGCTCTCAGTGAAAATGTCTTAAAATCATATGAATTTTAATATAATACTTCTAGAGGTATCTTACCTAGTTTGAATAGTCAGAAATCAACTTCGCGCAAAAGTTTCGTGGGGGCAATTACTAGAGGTCGCCTCCATCATTACTATCGGTAGCCTGGTAGTCAGTGCCTTAAAGGATTGTTTGACATCTGATACTTCACTACTTAAACATTATAGATACTGGTGCCGGCTATACTGTAAATTTATCAAAAATCTAAAATTACCGGTCGGCTTCCATATAGCGTTGACAGCGTTGTAGAGCCCATCACGGAGATATTAAAAACATAACTCTTAAAGGTCGTAAATGGGCGCTAGTATGTGTGGCGTCAAGTTAAAAATACAAAAAAAAACCGGCCAAGAGCGTGTCGGGCCACGCTCAGTGTAGGGTTCCGTAGTTTTCCGTCCGTCACAGTAAGTGTTAAAATAACACCGCCATCTAGGATATGATATGAGCGTTTCACGTACAGCGACATCTATCGGCAAATTAAGTAAACTATTGCGCGCGAGCTTAAAGTATGGAAGATGATTTTTACGGGATAATTCTTTATTGCGTGAACCGATTTTCACCGTTTTTACTTTATTTGAAAGCACGTCATTTTATTGTGATTTTGTAGAAATTACAGGTACAATAAACACCTGCTTAGACGGTTATATTACAAACTTATTTCAGAAATTATTTTGTATTTTTTTTTCAAAAACTATTCAACCTATCAAGTTCAAAATAATTTTCCTAGAAAGTTTTTATAAAGTTCTACTTTCGAATTTTTTTTTATATTTTTAAAAGTTATGGTTCAAAAGTTAGAGGGTGGGGGGGACACATTTTTTTTTTACTTCTGGAGCGATTATTTCCGAAAATATTTACATTATCAAAAAATTATTTTAGTAAACCCCTATTCATTTTTAAATACCTATCCAACAATATATCACACGTTAGGGTTGAAATTAAAAAAAAAATCACTCCCCGCTTTACGTATAGGGGAGGTACCCTAATAAAAAAAAATCTACTTTTTATTTTATCACTTTGTCGGCGTGATTGATATACATATCAGTACCAAATTTCAGCTTTCTAGTGCTAACGGTCACTGAGATTATCCGCGGACGGACGGACGGACGGGCAGACATGGCGAAACTATAAGGGTCCTAGTTGACTACGGAACCCTAATACGTTAATTTATCGTTACGCTTAAATTTTGACACACGGCGAAGCCCACTTACTTAACCACCCACAAAATCTACATAATTACCAAATTTAAGGCCATTACGGTGGGCGTATAAGGTTTTAAGACCAGTTGAAATCGCAATTTGTTGAGCCTTAATTTATTTTTGAGCTTACTGCTCGAAATTTTTACAGAAGCTATAAGACCCGTTTAGTAAGAAAATACCAAATTTAAGACCATACCGGTGGGCGCATAAGGATTTAAGACCATTTTAAGAAATAGTCGGCTTCATAACATCAACTGTAAGACACTCCTCCGTCTACAGCTCAGCCAGCCTCGTAGGTAAAGTCACTAAAATCTTACAGGACCCCCACCCCCAAACCATGGAACTGTGGGCTTAGAGGAGGCCAAAAAAGCTTGGTGGAGTGGTTGGCGGGTCAGGATGTTTTTACCCATTCAAATTGTCAATGGAGCTGGGAAGACGTATTGTGCCAAATTTCTTATGAGTCACTCACTCCTAAGCCGTAGCACTGGCTACCGGCTTACAGTGTGGACAGCTTTTCCAGACACTGTCAGTAATAATGACATTAATTCTCTACTCATCTTGCTCATCCTTCATTCATATACATAGAAAAGGATGGGTACAGAAATATTGACATTATTACTGGATAGAAATAAGTCAAATAATAATAACATTAAATAATTAAAATACTTAAAAAAAAAGAAAAAGAAAAAAATATATAAATGTACAAAAATCTATAACATAAAAAAGTTAAAAACTAAAATAAAAACGTCTTCTAAGGCATTTCCACAAAATATGCACTTAATGAATACACACAAATCATATGTAAGTTAACCAGTGAACGCACCGGGTAGTTCGGTTTAACTGGTCCCTATGCACAACATTACATTGTTGCATTGCGCTTGGTGTTACCGAGCGCCTTTGTTCTTAACTCGTCCACCAGTTTTTGCATTCTACCCTCACCCATTTAGCTTTAAGATAAATATTGTTTTCTCAGTAAGTGATTTATGTAAATCTTTTTGAGAAATAAATGTCTTAAACCGTATAGTATCTGGACCGGCACCTGATTGATTGAAATCTGATTCCGGCTTTGAGTCCGTGTTCGTGCTCCACACAGGTGTTATTGCGGTACTTAAGTAAATACCACATGCGTGCCTATGGGATGCTATATGCGTAGACACACTGGCGGCTTCTCACTTCACCGGAACCAATAAACAAGCAGGTGCGGTGGCCAAAGAAGCTGAAAAACTGAAGACCCATAAAAAAATTTATACCTTTCGTAGTCGAGACCCTTGGCGCGTGGGGACCCAGTGCTCAGTAACTTTTTAAAGAACGCAAAAAGAGGCTCGTCGACTCAATTGGTGACCAAAGAGCTGGCAGCTTCCTCGCTCAACTCATAAGTTTTGCGATACAGCGGAGAAATGCTGCCACCATCCTCGTTTGCTAGTTTCTAACATGTCGATACATATAATATATATCGGAACCTCGACAAAACATATACCCACGGTAAATACCCCGTTTTAAATAGTTTTTGTAACTTCCATAAAAAAAATTGCGTTCTACGACGTTGAAAAAAATTGATTTATTTAGAACGTCATATAAATATTGAATACCATTTTTTTTTTTTCAAAAATAATAAAATATAAGGATGAACATTTAAAGCATTCTTTTAGAAACATGAATGAATGAATGAAAGATTTATTCATGACAATTACAAAAAACATAATAAACAATAACATATACAACCCGAAACATTAATTGCCACGAAATCGTCGCAACTCAGCGTTAAATGCCGGCAGGGCCAGCGCTGGTCTTCCGTTGCAACCATTTGACGACACGGCGCATTGACGCCACGATCACATCCCCAAAGTAAGAATACCTTAGTCAAAACAAGAGAAAAAAAACAATAAAAAACAGGAAAAAAAAACATATACACTTTATAACGGCATGTTAAACTATAAGCCACTTAAACATGGATATCCAGTTATGCATGTGCCAATTAAGTAAATATTTGAAACTATTTAAAGTATTTTTTTTCAAAACTGTCCCGTAAGGTTAACTTTTACGGTTTAAAATTTAAAATAAGGCGGTGAAGTGCCTAGTTAATGGTCAAAAAATTTGGAGTGTTAGCTCAAAAATAATACAAATGCAAAAATTGCGATTAGATTCCAATCTTAAAATAGGCATGATGACACATATTGATTTATGCAATAAAATTTAGTTGATAGGATGCAAAATGATCAATATATCTAACTAAAGTGAAAATTTATAAATTCTTTTGAAGTGGCTCAAAGATATCAAGCTGCAAAATTTCAAAATTTTACGATTTTTTAAAGTGTGAATTGAAATGATTTTTAACATTGTACTGTAAAATAAATTGTATGGCAAACATACACATCAACGCAACATTTCACTGTAAAAATAGCAATTTCATATTTTTTCCATACTTTAAACAGGGCAACTATGTGATCGTGACGTCACTTTTGCACGTCATTTTGGAGCGTTTTGAGAAACAAATGCAAATCTCGGACTTTAAGTCTCATTTCTGACTTTTCTGTTGCTTTAACGCAATTGGCCCCATATAGACATTTGATCCTCACAACAAAACGAATCGATTGATACCATACATGAAAAAAATTCACCATGCCTATATTGTATGCTCCCACTGGAATTTGGTATGTAGGTTATTTGAAGTAGACTTTACCGTAAGTACAAATTTGGAGCGGTAAAACCACTGATTAATTAACGTTATTTTCTTGTATTTTCAACTTGACGCCATATGATATGATATGATATTTATTCAAGAACAATTTACATCGTGTTATACATACTAGCGCCCATTTAAGACCTAGTAAGACTTATTTTTTCATGATCTCGAAGATGGGCTCTATATCGCTATATGGAAGCCAACCGATAAGATTTTTGATAAATTTACAGTGGGGCGGGCTAACAAGGTGTAATCTGTGTTCGTATCACGGATTTATATGAAGTGGATCTTTTTCTCAAACCTTGTCCCTAACCAAGGATGTGCATTTCTGTCATTGAATTTGACAACTAGTATCCGATACGTTTGCCTAAGTGAGAAAGAGAACTTGCCATGCGTGAAGAAGGGACAACATGATTCGTAGCGTCAAAGAGGGACCTCTGTATAGTACTATTGTTTACTCGGTGCCCTAGCCACAGTTGAAAATTATTACCGAGTAAAAGAGTCGTTCATAGGCGACTAGCATAAAACCGGCCAAGTGCGTGTCGGACCACGCATAATAGAGGGTTCCGTACCTTCCATGGAATAATGGGGGGGGGGGGGGTTCAATCAATTTTTCTGACTTTCGAGGCGATTATTTCTGAAAATATTCACTAAATCACAAAATGTTCAAAAAACCGCAATGTTATTTTTAAACACCTATCGATTGATGTGCAACATGTTGATATTATGGGAAAAATTGTTTTTTTGTAATTTAGTTACATGGAGCGCCCCCCATAAAAATATTTTCTCCTTCAATTTAACTACATATAGTCTGTCCAGCCAACGAACGCAGTAGCAATGTACAGCGACCAAAAGTATGACAACACTAAGAATCAGTGAAAAAAGCAGCAATGATCATCAAATTCTACGTTTTTAATTTTAGTTGGTATTTCCACCCCTTTCATTACGTGACATTCACGGTGTGTAAAAAGGAGACGGATATATTTCGTCTGATCTGTCATCAACTGTAACAAATAATCTGGTTGAGGCAATTGACATATGCCATAAAAACGAATTTAAATTCAATGTAGAACGTTGCAGGAGTTCTATCTCACTCGCGCTTAAGACGAGAGAGTGAAATGCACTAGAAACAAATTCAATGTAAAAGATATGTGAATTGAAATGTTCGTCACGAACACGGTGTCTCATCACAAAGGGTCGGCACATGTACGTATTTTAAATTTGCCGCGCTTTTCAACTGAAAAAATGGTTTGCCAGACTATAATTAAATAGCGGCATGAAAAATACAACTTATGTCTAAATTTTATTTTATTTTATTTTTATTTTTTTTATTTTTTTTTATTTTATCGTCTTATAGTTTCCGAGTAAAATGGCTGTGACATACGGACAGACGGACTGACGGACAGACAGACGGACATGACGAAACTATAAGGGTACCGTTTATGCCATTTTGGCTACGGAACCCTTAAAAGTACTAAAAGCGGTCCGATAGAGAGCATAATAGTGGGGGGCGGTACCTCACTCGCACTCGTTACAAAATTGTCACATTTGACACATATTCACATTTTGATTGTCTGCTGACGTCATTACCTCCTTAGTCAAAACGAGACACTCCCTTAGATAAGCTTCTCTGTCGGCCTCACTTTGTGACCGAAGAATGAGATCCACTTCTTATACATCCATGGTTCGATACCTACGTATACCTACTAAAAAAAACCACCAAACTCTCTGCCATGGGATTCCCTACGTTCTGTCAACATATCTAAAATGGTGGCCATAGCCATAGACAAAACGCTCTAGCGAGACCTACTGACAGCTTGACAGTTAGGTGTATCACTCTATCACCTAGTGAGACAACTGTGAGAGCAACGTCTTACAGTTTGGCATCTCGAATAGGGGCCCTGGTCATCAGTCCACCTTGCGGGGGGTCTACCCACGCTGCGTCTTCCGGTTCGTGGTCGCCACTCGAGAACCTTTCCGCCCTAACGGCCATCGGTTCTACGAGCAATGTGCCCCGCCCACTGCCACTTTAGTTTAGCGATTCGGAGGGCTATATCGGTTACTTTGGTTCTGCTGCGGATGCACAGTGGCCTGACCTTAAGTCATAATTTAAAAAAATGCATGTGTCATTTTTAAATATCCAATGATCGTTTATTATTCACCTATAAATGTACTCCAATCGGGTATAAATAGATCTTGGATTATTAACAATTTTCATTTCATTACGAACCTCGAAAGTGACCATATCACCCGTTTCTGCGCACTCCCTTATCTTACTCATTAAGCGATCGGTCATTAGTAGTGAATTCCTGTGAAAGTTGGTATTTTAGTGATTATTAGTATTACGGATCTTCAAGAATCAGGTACGTTATTTTGTTTTACATATAGATTTTGTTCTGTACATGTAATATATAGTAATAATAACGGGTCTACGCCATGACTAACTTACATGCGAAACATTATAAGAACATTTTTTTAATGAAAGTTTTAGTTATGTTATTAAACTCGCTGAAGGATAAAATTACCTTCATTTGAAAGCTTGATCTTTGTAAATTAATAGACATACAACTTTGTTTGCCTCATTATGCCACTTTAGTATTTAGAATCCTGCTACGCCTAAGTGGGCCTACGCGTAGCGGTACTACGAAAATATTACGTTGTAATATTAACCATTTATTTTTTATTTTTTTCAGATGTTATGTACGTCGGATCATTTACAAGGGAATTTGTATTTGAACTGTGGCTGTCTAAGAGTGGTTCAGATGTAGAAAGGCGTCGCCAAGTGATACGTTTTATTGAAATGGTCCCATATGCAGATAACGTGAATACTAGCAACTTAGAAAAAGTCATAAAGTACATTTGCAAACGAATTGTGTTTTTTTCGAAATCGTGTTCCAGAACCAAATCTAAAGTTCTAATGAAATATTCCGAATGGTTCAACGAGTTGCAAAGTGTTAATCTCCTTAAAACATGTACGTTAACCAAAAATACCTCAAACGTGGAATCCGATCAACAATCCGCTATCCGCTGAAATCACCGGTATACAACAGAACCTAATAGAAAGGTGTGAAACTATTTTGGAGTGCATATGATCTGGATATAAAATAAATGTAAATAAATAAATTTAAAGAGTATGCTACAGAAACGGCGAAAGAACTGATGAAGGTATACGATTGGTATCCTTTACCATCTTCTGTACATAAAGTGCTCGTACATGGTGCTATAGTTATAGAAAACGCTTTAGTTCCTATATATAGGTGAATTGTCCGAAGAGGCTGCAGAGTCAACGAACAAAAATATAAAGATCTTTCGACGCAACCACACACGGAAAATGTCTCGGGATCTCACTAACAAAGATCTTATTCACAGGCTTCTGCTGAATTCAGATCCATTTGTCACCTCCAGTAGAAAGTTGCCCCGAAAAAAAAAATCTACTCTCTCTATTGCAGTTCCAAGTTTATTAGATGTTACTGAATAACGTAGAATTTAATGTTTGAATTTATGTATTATTTAATTTTTATATGCACTTATTGTTTTTATTGATATTTGTTTTACATGAATTATTTTAAAATGTATTTTTATTATTTATATTGTAAGGCCTGGTATGTTTAAGAAATAGTAAATGTCTAGTTTAAGGAATAGTAATAAACATATACTTTTAAGGTATTTTTAAGATTTTTTTTACATAAAATACAATGTTTTTTCATGTACCTAGTTTGTTTCATAGTTATTATTAAATTTAGCATGCAATATACCTAAATACGTGTTTCATTGAACATTACTAGTGGTAAATAGTATTTTAAAAGTATTTGTTACCAGAAAACAAGATAAGTAAGAATCAAATTAATTATGGCCGCCTTACTTAGGCGCGCCGGCCACTGTGGGATGGCCTCATTTCTGATGCGATCACGCAGAGAGACTCCAACCATAGCCCTCTCCATTGCCCTTTGGGTGACTTTGAGCCTTCTTATGAGGCCCATTGTAAGCGACCACGTTTCAGTTCCATATGTCATCACTGGCAACTCACACTGGTCAAAGACTTTCGTCTTGAGACACTGCGGAATATTGGACAAAAAGATGTGCCGTAGCTTCCCGAACGCTGCCCAACCGAGGATTCGTCGATTGACCTCTTCAATTAACCATACTATTTTCGTAACTAGATGGTTTTATGAGTTAAGAAGTGGATATACGTTATAATTTACATCTGTAACAGAAATTGTTACTAATAGTTCATTGCAAGCTCTACATTTTGATATAAAAATGGGAAGTAATTAAATGATCAGCCGTTTTTAAAACTGATTCGCAAAAAAAAATTGCCATTAAATAATTTGGTCAGCATACAAAAATTTTGCTGGCAATAAATGAAAATGGAGCTACAACTGTTGTTCAGCAAAAAACTCACAAACGGACAACGTTATAACCAATATTGATCTGCTTTTGTAATAATTTATCTGCTCAATAAATTGTTGAGCTGCAAAATAATTACTTGGTAGCAAGATTGAAAATTTGGTGGTTAGAAAAAACATGGCTGTAAGCAGTTTAATTGAAAGGTATGCATATTAAAGCAATGGTAATCTGATATAATAAAGTTGGTGGCGTTTATTTAATTTGAAAAATCGGCAGAGTTGTAACCGGAGTGAAATTAGTACAATTTTATTTTTGGATTAACTTGCCTTGAATGATGATGAACTTGAATTGGTCCAAAGTTGCGAATTCTGTCATAGAATTACTACTACGGAGCCAGGGACTTTAAAAATTTATAATATAATTAAATTTGGCTAAAAATAAAGTGAGTTAGGTTAGGTTTGAACTGTGACCCACAACCGACCCGAACGGCTACAAATAAGAACTATGACCCTAAACCGACCCGAACGGCTACTAATAAAGTGGGTTAGAGTAAGTTAGAACTGTGACCCCCAACTGACCCGAACGGCTACAAATAAAGTGTGTTAGGTTAGATTAGAACTGTGACCCTTAATGGACCCGAACAGCTACAAATAAAGTGGGTTAGGTTAGGTTTGAACTGTGACCCTCAACCGACCCGAACGGCTACAAATAAGAACTGTGACCCTAAACCGACCCGAACGGCTACTAATAAAGTGGGTTAGGTTAGGTTAGAACTGTGACCCTCAACCGACCCGAACGGCTACAAATAAGAACTGTGACCCTAAACCGACCCGAACGGCTACTAATAAAGTGGGTTAGGTTAGGTTAGAACTGTGACCCTCAACCGGCCCGAACGGCTACAAATAAGAACTGTCACCCTAAACCGACCCGAACGGCTACTAATAAAGTGGGTTAGGGTGTAGGTTAGAACTGTGACCCTCAACCGACCCGAACGGCTACAAATAAAGTGTGTTAGGTTAGATTAGAACTGTTACCCTCAATGGACCTGGACGGCTACAAATAAAGTGGGTTAGGTTAGGTTAGAACTGTGACCCTCAACCGACCCGAACGGCTACAAATAAAGTGGGTTAGGTTAGGTTAGAACTGTGAACCTCAACCCACCAGACAAAGACAGGAAAATGGGGGCGACGGGGGGGGGGGAGGGCGTAGACCCCCGCATGAGAAAAAAATTTTTACTTCGTTAGGTTCGTCAGTTATCTTTTACCCCATAGAGCGAAAGTAGAAGAGCCGCTCTAGTTCGTAAACAGTTAAGTTTATGTAACTTTACTTGACGTCAAAATGAAAGGAAAGTAATTAAATGATGCCTAGTATTTTTTTGTTTCAAAAAATCAGCTGATCAGCAAAAGGTTGGTTAGGTTGGTAAGACATTTGCTGATCAACAGATTTTTTTGCGAACCAATTTTTGCGGATCAGTTCAATTGTAATTCAAAATTGAATAATTCGCTTACCCACTGATTGCTTAAAGAAATCTGATTAAAGGCGGATAGCTTACTACTGCTGCTGAAATAATGAAAATGCCAACCAAATCATTTTAGAGTAGCTCAGTATGACATTAATTGCGAACTGGTTTAGAAATACTTGCTGACCGTAAGTTGCTAACCAAGTGTTTCATTTTGCTGACCAAATATATATTTTTGCTTACCAAAATAGGAATATTCTGCAGATCGATTAAATGACACCCTATAAAAATATAATTTTACAAAAAAAGTGACTAGACATGTTCTTTCCGTGTACCCTTTATAATATTATAGTTATGTATAAGACGCGATAGACATAGGCTATCCGAAGACACGTCAAAAGGGGCTATTTCTTCTAAACCATACCATCTAAAACCGACCATAAAATTTCATTATCAAGGTCTATTTTTCAATAGCAAACAAGATATAGTCTAGACTAATTGTAGGAGCAACCGAATGCATCAAAAAGATTTGAGCATTATCAGTTGAATCAAGCAATGACAATAAAATAAGATAATAACAATAAAAAAATATTTGATTTGAAATGTGAATATGAGTAAAATAAACTTATATAGATGTCAATACAAAGGAAAAAGTGACCTAGGCCTCCGGTGCTCAGGGCTGGGATCGAACCAGCGTCTTCTGCAAATTAAATATTTATTAAAATTATTTGATTTGTTCTTCAGTATGAGTAAAATAAATAAATAATTATAAAAATAAAATAAAACGCATTACTTAAATTCAAATAATAATCAAAAAACATGACACCAATCAAAATTTAAAAATGTAGAATGCATGCCGATTTATTTTTAGGGTTCCGTAGTTAACTAGGAACCCTTATAGTTTCGCCATGTCTGTCCGTCCGTCCGTCCGTCCGCGGATAATCTCAGTGACCGTTAGCACTAGAAAGCTGAAATTTGGTACTAATATGTATATTAATCACGCCGACAAAGTGGTAAAATAAAAAGTGGAAATTTTTTTTTTATCAGGGTAGGGTAGGGGTAGGGTGGGGAGTGTTTTTTTTTTCATTTCAACCCTAACGTGTGATATATTGTTGGATAGGTATTTAAAAATAGGGGTTTACTAAAATCATTTTTTGATAATGTAAATATTTTCGGAAATAATCGCTCCAGAAGTAAAAAAAAATGTGTCCCCCCCCCCTCTAACTTTTGAACCATAAGTTCTAAAAATATGAAAAAAATCTCAAAAGTAGAACTTGATAAAAACTTTCTAGGAAAATTATTTTGAACTTGATAGGTTGAATAGTTTTTGAAAAAAAATACAGAATAATTTCTGAACTAAGTTTGTAATTTAACCGTATAAGCAGGTGTTTATTGTACCTGTAATTTCTACAAAATCACAATGAAATGACGTGCTTTCAAAAACTCTTAAGTGGGGACACTTACTGTGACGGACGGAAAACTACGGCTAACACCCTTAGAAGACCGTTACGGCTCCCTCGCATCCTCTCCAATAATGAGGCTTCCTCATAATCGCATGAAAACCATCGACCCCTGCCTCCGTAAACATGCCCGAAGCACTGCACCTCCAAAAAAGCCCCAACAATGCTCTAAAAGCGTTATTATATTGCACTCGGAGTGCGCTATACGTCCTTTGTGTATAATTGACCCAGAGATTGCAGGTGTGTTGGCAGAATGCCCTAAATAGTGTTAGCTTTACTTCTCTAGTATACCCTGTAAATCTGCGAGTTAACATGTTGCAGCGAACGGATAGCGCCCTCCTCTCCCTCTCCATATTGACAGAGGTCTTCAGTGACCCAGTGGTCTAGATACTTGAAGGGCTGAACTATGCCTAAAAAAGTTCCGCATAGAGCAATTCGTGACACAACCTCGTATGTCTTAGCACCGGCCTTCAAGATTAGGAATTCACTATTCTTATACGGAGTAAGTTTTGCAATGCGCCGACAGATGGTGTGAGCAGCACCACCTACCTACCTCAGATGCATGCAGCATGCAGACGACATGTCACCTGCATAGCTGATGTTGATCAAACAAACTCCATCAACCGAACATCCTACATTGGTCCTCCTCTATCAAACCGTTGATGTACAGGTTGAAAAGCCGAGGAGAGGTAAGCCCGTAATATTTAACGAATAGTTTTTGATATGCGATGGGCTTGTGACTTAAAAACTTTGCGCGTTGCTCCCCATTCCTAAATTACTATACACATGAAAATAACACAGTAAAAATTGACCTTTAAAGTGAGGCAGTGATTTGCGGTCAATGACTTTCACATAAGGGGAAATTTGAGTCACGACGGAACCGAGATTTTATTGCTAAGGGTAAACGCCTGCAATCGTAAGTTATGTGCGTCATACATACAGTCACCGGCAATAGTATCTTCCTACACGAAGGCCGCAAAAATATGTGACGCGCTCTTATTTGTAGGCCCATAAGAGCGTGTGACATACTTTTGCGGCCTTCGTGTAGGAAGATACTATTGCCGGTGACTGTACATATGAATCATTTCTCCACTATAGTATTTTTTATTTATTTGTTATATCGTATCAGTGCATTAAAACGTTTTGAATGGAAGTAAAAAACTTGTACTTGTATTAACGTGATGTCAATTGACACCAAACGCAGAACAGAAAAAGACACTAGAATCCCATCACAATGCGTGGAGTTTGCAGCAGCAAAATTGTGAAACTGCCATTATACTGTATTTTTGAAGTGAAAACTTCTTTAGCGGCGCTGTGCACTTTTTGTGATGGGGAAAAAAATGTTAAGCTCGCGACAGGTCACGTGACCGACAGATTCGTCAGATTGAAAATTCGTAAGACGGACACGTGACCTGATCGAATAAATAATTGTAATAGTTCTGAAGTGTTAAATTATTAATGTAATATAAATTGTTATGTTTGTGTACGATAGCACAATAAATGAACTTACTTTTATACTGATAATTAAAGCAATTCGTGGAAAATTACTCCCTAACCATTCCAAAATATCAAAAATGCACAACGTTAATATTCAAGTTTTCACTTCTGCCGGCACTCCCGGAGTGCACCCCGTTGTTTTTTTTCATACACAATCTCTCCACATTTTGTCACTTGCAAAATGAGTGCAGTTTTAACATGTACTTACTATATTCGGCTTTTCATCAATTTCCTTTTAGATTTCAAATACAAGTCGCCATTAAAGTAATAATACGACATTATTTTTGTATATTTTCTACGTCATTTCATACAACAATACAATGTAAATTATGTAGAAAGAGCGGACTTAATGCCTAAAGGTATTCTCTACCAGTCAACCACAGGGCTAAACAGAGAAAGGTAAATGTTGTGCAAAGAAAAAAGTAGTAATATATGTGAAGGGTACACGGAAAGAACATGTCTAGTCACATTGACAACATTTTGAGTTATAACGCTTTTTAAATTTGGAACGATTCAATTAACCATACTATTTTCGTAACTAGATGGCTTGTATGAGTTAAGAAGTAGATATACGTTAAAATTTACATCTGTAACAGAAGTTGTCACTAATAGTTCATTGCAAGCTCTACATTTTGATATAAAAATCTCATTTTACAAAAAAAAGTGACTAGACATGTTCTTTCCGTGTACCCTTCATGTGGAGTTTTCAAGTCTAAGGTACATCATGGTCAGTAGTTAAGAAGTTTATTTCTAAATGTATTTTATTAACAATTTATTATAATAGATGGCAGGTAATCTGTAAGTTAAACACTAAAACTATTTCTAAATGATTTTTATAGCAGTAACGCCTTATTGACAACCAACAATTATGTATCTGTTTCTTGAAAACGTCACGTATTAATTTTAAACTTTCATGTTCACGCATCGGTAAAGGCTTCCGTATTGATTTCAGTGCACATACCACGTTGTTTGTTGTAGATGAAATAAAACCCCAATGCGTCATCAACATACGTCATGATTCATGAAATGACGTCACTGTTTGAAACATGAGTCACCCGCGCAAGTGAAATGCCATGAGAGTGGAGAAAGGTATAATGTTCCTAGAATTACTGTTTGATCGTGAATACATGCTTTCTATTTACAGGATAAATTCAGTGCATTTCTAAACTGCCGATGATAATAGTATCATACTATAGAGTAGTTTATCTACACCCATATCATAAATCCTCTATTCTGCGTTCGGAAATCGTATGTAATTACCACCATTATTGCAAACAGTAATGTAACATTAGTGTATTATGTATCTGTGCAAGATGACATATTAGACGGAGAGCTGGCCACGTCAGATATGACGCAATAATGAGAGCAACGAAACCCATGTAGTTAGTTTGCTATACTATGCTTATTTCTAGATCCAGACATCTGGCTGCTGTAAAGTGGTGGAGGTCAAAGAATGCAAATAACTTGAAGAAAACAAATCCTAGTGTTCTGGGTTTAATGAAATATTATGGGAAATTATGTCATTAATTAGGTTATATATCATATCCAGAAGGTTTTGTTGGGGTAAAGTAGTGCCAAATGATGTAAAATGCAATTTTTAGTTAGTCACCTACTGTTTTTGTTTCCGCAATAATAGACAATGGATTTTAATCTAATGTTAAAATATAGGCCCTGTCCTCTATAAATTATACAACTTTGGCATTTTTTACTTATTTTGGTATTACTTTTTTCCAACTTTGTTGGTCTGTCACTCTGACATCCACCCATTAAAAGCTGCCAGATGGCCGGATCTAGCAATAAGGATGGTAAAGCAGTCTAACTAGACAGGTTTCATTGCTCTCATTATTGTGTCACATCTGACGTGGCCAGCTCTTAGACCATATACTGCGAAAGTGACTCGGGCCTTTCGGACGCCCTTATAGCCCATTTTAAGGTAAATTCCCTCGTTTATTAAGGGCCAGTTACACCACCACGCTTGAGGGACTTCAACGTTAAACATGGCGGACATGGCGGCGCGCCCCATACTGTCAAACTTTTCATACAAGTAAATTTTAACGATGACACGTAAGTAAATTTTTACGTTAACAGACGGTTTTGTGCAACCGGCCCTAAGTCACATACATATATACATTTAACTTACGGTGAATTGAAAATAGATGTCATATACTTCAGAAAAAGTGACCAAGCCCTCCGGTGTCCGAGGCCAGATCAAATCAAAAAATATTGAACAAAACAATTTGATTTGCTTCAAGATTTACGGTGAATTATTTGAGATGTGTATAGAATTATATATTGTAGAAATACTTAGGAAGACTAGGAAGCCAAATATTTAATTTTTAAACGATAGATCACTGATCAGTCGAGTCGAACCGTAATATTACGGTATATACCTATTCCATCTTCTTCTGTCTCCTAACGTTTGTCCAAACTTTTTGCTTTATTGTGCCTGGGGTCCGCTCGGCAACCTAATCCCAGGAATTGGTGAAGGCACTAGTTTTTACGGAAGCGACTGCCATCTGACCTATCTACCCAGAGGGGAAACTAGGCCTTGTTGGGATTAGATCCGGTTTCCTCACGATGTTTTCCTTAGCTGTTCACCGAAAAGCGTCTGGTAAATATCAAATGATATTTCGTACCGAAAAACTCAGTGGTACGAGCCGGGGTTTGACCCCGCGACCTTCGGATTAAAAATCTGACGTCTTACCGCCAGGTCACCAGCGCTTTTGTAATATACAGCCTTGTCCAGAAGTGTTCAGCATAGTTGTTTTTTGTTTACAATTTTGATGTTAAGTATTAATTCCCTATCATAACAAATGTCATCATCATCATCATCATATTAGCCGAAAAACGTCCACTGCTGGACATAGGCCTCCCCCAAAGAGTGCCACAATCCGGTCCTGCGCCACCCGCATCCAGCGGACTCTCGCGACCTTCACCAGGTCATCAGTCCACCTTGCGGGGGGTCTACCCACGCTGCGCCTTCCGGTTCGTGGTCGCCACTCGAGAACCTTTCCGCCCCAACGACAATCGGTTCTACGAGCAATGTGCCCCGCCCACTGCCACTTTAGTTTAGCGATTCGGAGGGCTATATCGGTTACTTTGGTTCTGCTGCGGATGGCCTCATTTCTGATGCGATCACGCAGAGAGACTCCAACCATAGCCCTCTCCATTGCCCTTTGGGTAACTTTGAGCTTTCTTATGAGGCCCATTGTAAGCGACCATGTTTCAGTACCATATGTCAATACTGGCAACACACACTGGTCAAAGACTTTCGTCTTGAGACACTGCGGAATATTGGACAAAGAGATGTGCCGTAGCTTCCCGAACGCTGCCCAACCGAGTCGGATTCGTCGATTGATCTCTTTCTCGTAGTTGGATCTACCTAACTGGACAGTATGTCCTAAGTATATATAATCGTCCACAACTTCGAGTGTAAAGTTTCCGATTGTAACGGGAGTTGGTGCTACATGGGTATTTGACATGATCTTCGTCTTATCCATGTTCATCTTTAGACCAACTCGCTCGGAGGCTTTACTGAGGTCATCGAGCATCCTCCATGGTCTCAGCCAAGACTACTATATCGTCAGCAAACCGAAGGTGAGTGATGTACTCGCCGTTTATGTTGATGCCTAGCCTTCGAACAAATTTACGATGACGTAAAATGTTATATTTTATTGATATATATCTATAAAACTTCACTTAATAACACTTTCAAGGTACCTATAAAATATGAAAAGTTGAGGTAACAAAAATGCGAATTTAAGTCGGTGCGACAAATTGCAAATATTCTATGCTACTACTAACTTCAACAAAACATGCCTGTTCCGTTTGAATTAATTGATAAAATAACTTCAAACAAAAAAGATAGAAACGCCGGACTAAACTTTCGAGTTTTGTATGAAAATCGCAAGAGTGCTCAACACTTGTGACCAAGGCTGTACCTATTACGTGTCAAGTAAATTTGTTAGATGTTCGACTCGACTAATTTTACCTAAAACTTAACGGTACCCACGCAATGTTCCATAATGAAACTTTTTAGTCAATTATAGAAGTGCGTCGAATATTTGGTAAGTATTTGCGTAAGCAATGCTACGCGTAATACGAGTGCGTATTACATATAATAGGATCAAGTATACAGGGTGATCAATCCAAATGGGTCAGTATGGAGAAGTCAGAAACTATGAGAGATAGCGAAATCTGTTCTTAGGAACCATGGCGTTAATTTTATATTTAATAATAATGACATTCAAACTTTTTTTTTAACTCACATAAACAACCGAGAATCGAACCTGGTCAATATTCTTTATGTAATCGCGTGTAGTATTTACAGAGACTTCGAGCAGGTTCGATTCCCGGTTATGTATGATAGATTTAATAAAAATTTAATGCCATTGTTATTAAATTTAAAATCTAAGCCATGGTTCCTAAGAACAGATGTCGCTATCTCTCATAGTTTCTGACTTCTCCCTACTGACCCATTTGGATTGATCACTCTGTATAACAACTAAATAAACTTTTCTCAAACATGCAATAAAATGTCGTTGCGTTCTTTATTTCGGCTCGGATGTATTCTATTTCGGGCGCAGCAACTCGAGGGGACTGTAATTGGATTTCATACAACTTTTCATACCTAGGCCTGGAAAAGTAACCTTGACGTCAAAGATGGCAGCGGATTTTACGAACAACTATGGCGGCTGCAACAGCGACGTGCGGGAAGGTTAAAACCAATGCTGGGCCCTGATTGGCTGTCCAATCTGTCCGTGGCCCCCCGCTATCTTATGAGAAAAATGCTTAACTTGATCTATTTCGCCCTGTATTCCGAGTCCGATTCGCATCGGTCTACCCTGAGTGTTTTCTTGAAGAAAATATATTATCCACAGTAATAATTGGTATGATATAACCGAATCTTACCTAATTGCCAGGCCAGACTTGAACTCTACCAAAATTCAAGGAAAAACATAAGTAGATTTATAGTATGGCAAACCAAAGGCAAAAAAAACTAGACCTAAAATAATGATAACTTTTTTTGTAAAATAATTATACCAGCGTAAGAAATATAACAATATTATTCTCTGTCTATGCTTTATTATATAGGTAAGTCAGAAACTCCTTGGCCAAACGTACGTACAGTCACCGGCAATAGTATCTTCCTACATGAAGGCCGCAAAAATATGTGACACGCTCTTATTTGTAGGGCCATAAGAGCGTATTATATATTTTTGCGGCCTTCGTGGAGGAAGATACTATTGCCGGTGACTGTACACCTAGTTTTACCCTATAGGGCAAAGAAATGCACCAACTTTTGTGCAATATTACGTAACCTTACTTACACACTCATATAACTGACCTATTTGCCTTATAGTGCTCCGTTTACCTTATATACAGCGTATATACAGCCAACCTCGTCCCGTTGACCCAGTGACCCAGATAGTGCATTATTCTATACTTCGCAGTCGAGCAAGGCCTAGCTTGGCTGGTAGGTAAGAGTGTGAAAATCTTCCTCCTTATAAGTATATAATAAGAACCTGGCATGTTTTTTTTTGGTATTAAAATAAAAAATAAAAAAAGTATATATAAAAAATTTTCAAAGTTACAACTATGTATAAATCTTAACCTAAAGAACTTAAACCTAAAGATTCAGATTAAAAGAATATTAATCCTGTTTTTGACCCGACTATGGTTAATATAAGACAAAAGGAAGGGTTATGATTTTAGCAGCCTCTGTATGTATGTTTGTATTTACGTAACATCCACGGTGCCAATACAAAACTATTCATCCGATTTTGATGAATAAGATGTAATTCGATTCGTTATTACGTCTCGGGTAACATAGGCTACATTTTCACCGACTTCTATATGTTTTTTTTTCGCGGTAAGATTAGTGTTTTTTTGCTTGTTTGATAAGCATACCACGTGTATCTCTGAAATAACCACATAAAAAACCAAACGCAGGTTTTTGAAGTTATAAATTGATATCGCAATAAATATTTAGTTACGTGTTAATTAATACCTAGTATAGTAATTAACTTTTGTTTTTTTTTTCGAGCAGCAATGTACTGCGTAATGCGTATATACAGTGCCGCTGTGACCCGGGTAGCGTAGTGGTTAGGGCGTCTGCCGCCAATGCAGAAGACGCTGATTCGATCCCAGCCCTGGGCATTGGAGGCCTATGTCAGTATTCCTTTGTATATGACATCTATATAAGTTTATATGAAAGTATGTTTATTAGGGTCGATACTAACTACCCTTACGTATACGGTTATACGAAAGCTACACGCTGTATAATACAACCGGATTGAATAGCCTTAATGACCGACTGAGCCCCATAAGATGACCGGTAACATTTAATTTTGCAATTGTTAGGAAGTGATGAAAATTTGTGACAGTCTACATGAAAAGGTTCTATTTAGCCGCGCTTACTTATGTCGTAAATACAGGTTCAATATTGCGAGCAATTATAGCGTAAGAACCGGCTGTCAAATGGTATCTTCTGATATAAAGTATTCATAGTGATGTATTCCTGGTGAGTAAGGTTGCTAAAGAGCTCAAAGAGGACCCAGTGTGTTGACGATGAGTCCCCCTTGTTCCTTTAGCCGTCAACACAGTGAATCCTCCTTTTTGTAAAGGGTCGGTAACGCGCATGTGATACATCTGGATCAGGCGTCCATAGGCTAAGGTAGCTGCTTACCATCAGGCGAGCCGTATGGTTGTTTGTCACCGTCGTGGTTTAAAAAAACGTACATTTAAAAGATTGCTAAGTTTTAATATCTTAATAAGAGGGTTTAATACTTAACGTTGGCAACGAGCAATACCTTCCTAAAGTCCAATACAAAAGAAAAGAGGGTTAATTACACACGATAACAATGTTATACTCTTTGTAATAACCTTAATTTTTTATTATTCTCTAAATGGGGATTTCCGCGACCGAATTTTTCACTTGATGGCAGCACCGTCGAGGTCTTTTTGACAGAAGCTACCAAAATCCACCAAAAAAAATATATTATACATGATTGGTAGATTATGACAGCTAGACCTCTCGCCACGGTGCTGCCATCTAGTAAAAATCTCGATCGCGGAACCCTCATTGTACAGTCACCGGGAATAGTATCTTCCTACACAAAGGCCGCAAAAATATGTGACACGCTCTTATTTGTAGGGCCATAAGAGCGTGTCACATTTTTTTGCGGCTTCGTGTAGGAAGATACTATTGCCGGTGACTGTATAGTAAAAATCCTACTATAACTCTTACAGACCTTTTGGTCTGCTGCAGCTTGCTGGTTTTTAGTTTCAAATTTCAAATTTTATCCTTGTTTTATCATCTTACAGTCCCATTAGCTTTACCATCTTTTTTAAAAGACGGAGAGCTAGCCACGTCAAATATGACACAGTAATGAGAGCGACGAAACCCCTCTCGTTAGTTTGCTATAATATGCTTATTTTTAGATCCGGACATCTGGAAGCTGTAAAGTGGTGGGGGTTAAATAACCTAGAGTTCTGGTTTTGAAGCAGTATTATGAGAAATTACGTAAATAATTAGATTACATTATTGCCAAAACTTTCTGACAGGGGAAAGTAGTCCAAAACTACGTATAACGTAATTCATAGTTTGTCGCTTACTGTTTCTGTTTCCGAAATAATACGCAATGTGTTTTGTTCTAATGTTAAAATATAGGCCCGTCTTCTATAAATAAGACAACATCGGCAGTTTTTACCTATTCTGGTGTAACTTTTTTTAATTCAAAAATTTTACTAGTCTGTCACTCTGATCTCCACCCATTAAAAGCTGCCAGATGCCCGGATCTAGCAATAAGGATAGTATTGCAATCTTACTAGATGGGTTTCGTTGCTCTTATTATTGTGTCATATCTGACGTGGTCAACTCTTAGTCCATAATAACTAACCCTTCGTTATATGAACGTGACGTCTTAGCTACGCCATAAAAGTGAGATCATGACCTAACTCACTCTTTAATTATTACGAACTCACGTGATTACGAAGTTATTTTCAGTAAAAAAGTTTCAGTGATTTTTCGTTACGTAAATTAAAAATATGTCTGAAGAATGGATTTATTATTAGATGTTATGATTATGGACTACAAAGCGATTTCTTAAATAAAATATTGTAAGTAAAAGTTACATTTCAGAAGAAGCGAAGCCTTATTTCTATTATTATTTTGTTTAGATTGAAATTAAGTTGTTATTTATAACGCAATGTTGTGTTGGTAGACGGAATGACATAATTTAATGCCTAGGAGAGATATTCTTACCTAAGGACATTATTTATTTCAAATATAACAAACAGCAATACATAGAAATATACACCAACTATAATAATTTTACAAAAAAAACCGACTTCACATAGATTCCACCTTTCCAAAAGGAAATGCCCGAGCTACTATAAAAAACATATTTAAACACTATAGGTGTGCCTATAATATTTGAAGAGTTCCCTCGATTTCTCCAGGATCCCATCATCAGATCCTGACCTGGTTACAATGGGACCAACTGTGAAGAATACTCTTTCAAACAAAAAAGAATTTTCAAATCGGTCCAGCCGTCTTCGAATAATCGGTGAACATACATACCAAAAAAGAAACAAAGATCCCGACGAATTGAGAACCTTCCTTCGAAATCTTGAAGTCGGTTGAAAAGTACCTATCTATCCCAGCCTACGGTACCCTAACTATGTACGGTCGCGGTTTACTCATCGGTATATCGCGTGACAATGCAATATTATGATATGATAAACGTTATGGGCCCCACTGTGTATAACAACCTACCAGCATCAATTACAGACGCGCCTAGTCTCGTAAGCTTCAAAACCAGACTCAAAACGTGGCTTGTTGAGCGGTCGTTCTTTAGTGTCGAAGAATTTGTGACAAATAAATATGTATAGTAAAATAATTTTAATTTAACAATGATATATTTTACCTAGTCGTAATTATGTCGCAAACTATTGACATCTATTGTTATTTATTTCTAGTTTTAAGCTCTGACCTGTAATTTTATATTACCAATAAAGTATGAATATGAATATGATAACATGCAGCTGATCTGATAATGGAGCTGGAAGGTGACCATAGGAACTCCTCACCTATTATCCAGTCATGTTTGGGCTCATTGCATTCGTCTTGGTGAGCAGTTAGGGCTTGTACAAAGAAAAGTACAGTTAGCAATAAAGGTTATATCAAAAATCTCTTGCTATTACTTTTTTCAGACTGAAAATTTTTGCTTGTCTGTCACTCTGACCGCCACCCATTAAAAGCTGCCAGATTCCCGGATCTGGCAACAAGTACAGTATAGTATCGTACCGTACGTAGTACGTACGTATCGTACGTAGTAGTTTAACGGCCTCCTAGCCCAGTCGGTAGTGACCCTTTCTACGAAGCAGGAGGTCCCGGGTTCGAATCCTGGTCAGGGCATTTATTTATGTGTTTATCACAGATATTTGTTCCTGTGTTATGGATGTTTTCTATGTATTTAAGCATTTATCTATTATATATATCGTCATCTTGTACCCATAACACAAGCCTTACTGAGCTTACTATGGGCCTAGGTCGATTTGTGTAAGATTGTTCTATAATATTTATTTATTTGAAGTAACCGATATAGCCCTCCGAATCGCTAAACTAAAGTGGCAGTGGGCGGGGCACATTGATCGTAGAACCGATGGCCGTTGGGGCAGAAAGGTTCTGGAGTGGCGACCACGAACTGGAAGGCGCAGCGTGGGTAGACCCCCCGCAAGGTGGACTGATGACCTGGTGAAGGTCGCGGGAGTCCGCTGGATGCGGGTGGCGCAGAACCGGTCATTGTGGCACTCTTTGGGGGAGGCCTATGTCCAGCAGTGGACGTCTTTCGGCTGATATGATGATGATGATGATGATGATTTATTTATTTATTTATTTAGTATAGTAATCTAACTAGACGGATTTTATTGCTCTCATTATTGTATCATATCTGACGTGGCCAGCTCTTAGAGTATAATGACACATGCTACTCGTATTGACGACGTTAGAGGCTCGTCTAATGACGTCAGTATGACCACGCCTTTGCTACAATGGTAGGAGAAACCCAACTACTACAATGGAAATGCCACTGTTCTTTTCCACTTTTAGTTTCCTTATTCAAACTTTAGGCATGGATTTGTAAATCCAGGTCACGGTCTTTATCGTGCGCCATTTAATGTTTCAAACTAATTTCGTTGTTCAATACTTACAACAGAGTTGCGATGCTGGTCTTTGCCTACGCTACCTTTTTTTTTAACGTCTAGCTGGTAAGTACGTCGGACTCGTGAGCAAGGGCCGACATCATCGTCATCATCATCATCATCATCAGCCCTTTATCGCCCACTGCTGAGCATAGACCTCTCTTCGTGTACGCCACTTGTCCCGGTCTTATGCCAATTTCATCCAGAAGTGACGCGCGACCTTCCGAATATCGTCTACCCAACGAGCCAAACCAAGGGCCGACACTACCAACTAAACCATTCACGGTATGCCCGTCGTGCAGCGTTGGTGACGGTGCCACAGGATCGAGAGCAGTCACCGCGAGCGAATACCGTCTGCTGGGACAGCCGAACCTGACTCCGCAGCCGAAGCACCCCCTCTCGAAGGTAGCGTGCACGGCGCATTACACGCTGGTCCCTCATGTCAACCTCCACGCCGGGAGCCAGTAGGAAAAACCCAGGGTTCTACCCCCTTAGTTTGCCTTTTTATTTACCAAGACGATGGCAAATAAGCATACGGCCCGCCTGATGGTAAGCAGCTACCGTAGCCTTTGGACGCCTGCAACTTCAGAGGTGCCACATGCGCGTTGCCGACCCTTTACAAAAAGGAGGATTCGCTGTGTTGACGGCTAAAGGAACAAGAGGGTCCCTCGTCGTCAACACACTGGGTCCTCTTTGAGCTCTTTGGCAACCTTACTCACCAGCAGGAACACAACACTATGAGTAGGGTCTAGTGCTATTTGGCTGTGGTTTTCTGTAAGGTGGAGGTACTTCCCCAGTCGGCCTTTGCGATTTATCAAAGTGGTAGTTAGGGATTGCAATTGCTGGATCCAGCATCCAGCAATCCAGCTGGATCCAGCGCTGCGGATCCGCAAGTTATAGATTTACAAATAATGGCGCAAAAACTTACATTGCCAGCACCGTATAAGGTAATAAAAACTTTTTACAAAAAAAAGATAAACCGACTTCAAAAAGTATAAAATAAATTATTATATTATTTATATGCGTTACAAACTGATATGTTTGAAGTCGGTGCCAAGCCAAAAAGTTACAATACCGGTCAAATCAGCTTCAAGTCTGAAAATCACAAAACAGTTAAGTAATATGAACGAGGCGTATTTGGTCAGTGAATTGTTATTCATACTATGGAACTATTCTAATACGGTATTGACTGCACGTAGGTCCTCATTCAAGTACAGAAAGAAAGTATAATCATGCGTCTTATGATGTTTCTTAATAAACTTTTTTACTAGTTTTCGGACTAACCATATCTCGAACGGAGCCCGTGCTTCGGTTTGAATTATTTATCCTGCTTCATTTTAGGTGTAATATCGAAGTGTAAAGGAGTTCAATGGCTAGATTGATCTCTCTATACTCAGACACACCGGGTGGGTCCCACGACCCACCATTTCAGTAGAAAAAGGCGGGATATTTAAAATTTTGAATGGAAGGTCAACCATACATGATTTTTTTTTTAATTAGCCGTCTTTTTCTGATTATTGACAAAGTAGACGTGTATCAGAATATATAGACATGGGTACCACATTTTATCAAAATTGGATTACTGGTTTAGACGTGAAAATGTAACAGATAGATTCACATTCACCTTTGCAATGTAAGTAGGTATCGATATGTTTTGTGATTTTCAGACTTGAAGCTGATTTGACCGGTATTGTAACTTTTTGGCTTGGCACCGACTTCAAACATATCAGTTTGTAACGCATATAAATAATATAATAATTTATTTTATACTTTTTGAAGTCGGTTTATCTTTTTTTTGTAAAAAGTTTTTATTTTTCCATTTTTAGTGGTTATATAATTATCATAATCGGACAACGGATCTCGCAATAATCGGTTAAGATATATAACAAAAAGTTCATAATACCTACTCAATGTAAGGAAAGTTCCACATATCATATGTGGTCTTCATCATAAGGTCCACTCCATCAAATTAGTGGTTTTCGAGAGGAAATGCTTGAGTTGCTTAAAAAAACAACCAAATCACCATACATGTGCCTTTAAAAATTGAGGAGATCCCTCAATTCCTCATGGATCCCATCATCAGAACAGCACCAGATGAATGTGGAACTATCTTAGAGGTAGTTCCTTTCAAACAAAAAAGAATTCCTCAAATCGGACCACGGGTGTCGGAGTAATCGCTGAACATCCTACATAAAAAAAATCATCATCATTATCATCAAAACAACCATCATCATGAGGTCCACATCATCAAATTGGTGGTTGCTTAAGAAAACACCCAAATCACCATACTTATGCCGTTATAAATTGAGGAGTTCCCTCAATTCCTCATAGATCCCATCATCAGAACAGCACCAGATTAATAATGGGACCACCTTGGAAGTAGACCCTTTCAAACAAAAAAGAATTATTAAAATCGGACTACGCGTCTCGGAGTAATCGGTGAACATACATAAAAAAAAACCGAATACAGACCTCCTCCTTCTATGAAATTGAAGTCGGTTAATAATGTACAGTCAAATACAAAGAGATGTATCCACTTTTTCACCTTATTGCGTTGTAATATGGTCCAAAAGTGGATACATCTGTTTGTAGTCGACTGTACCACCCCCCGCGTTTAGGACGCATATAAAATAAAATATTCGTTATAGGTATCACTAGTCTGATTGAGGTGGAAATCAAAACCCGAGGGTGCGCGGTGCAGTCCGTCAGCGATGCAGATGTAGTCGGTCTGAAGGCTGAGGTGAAGAGTTGTATGTGCCACACGAGATTGACGTTATTAACTTTGCACCTCGTGCCTTAAACGCCCTCGCTACGCTCATGCTTATAAATTAGTAGAATCTTTTGCTACGCTTTCTCGGGATCTCAATCAGCTCTTTGGACATAAACTAAATTTGCTTCCTTCTTTCACAGAATGTTTACCCAATTCAAATAGCTATTTATGGAAGGGACTCCACATGTCATCTGCGGTTTTCATTATCGGGTCCTCTCCATCTAATTGGTAGTTCTCGAGAGGAAACACTCGAGTTGCTTAAAAATACACTCAAATCACCATACATGAGCCTTTTAAAATTGAAGAGTTCCCTCAATCCCTCATGGATTTCCATCATCAGGTCCAACCAAATTAGTCCGCTACTTTCGAGGTAACTCTTTATAAACAATAAAAATATTACTCAAATCGGACAACGGGTCTCGGAATAATCGGTATAGGCGTATAAGAAAAAGTTCATAATACACCCGCTTAAACTAAGGAAAGTTCCACATGTCATATGTGGTCTTTATCGTTAGGTCCGTTCCATCAAATTGGTGGCATTCGAGAGGAAATGCTTGAGTTGCTTAAGAAAACACTCAAATCGCCATACATGTGCCTTTAATGATTAAGGAGTTCCCTCAATTCCTCATAGATCCCATCATCAGAACAGCACCAGATTAATATGGGACCACCTTGGAAGTATATCCTTTCAAATAAAAAAAGAATTATTCAAATCGGACCACGCGTCTCGGAGTACTCGGTGAACATACATAAAAAAAAAAGCCCAAACCGAATACAGAACCTCCTCCTTCTATGAAATTGAAGTCAGTTAAAAACCAAACAAATACAAGTAGGACTTGCACATCTACTCTACACAGAGAGTTCTAAACCAGGAGAGGCCCTGAGTATCATTTCCCCTCTGTCAAAAGTATTGGCGGAAAATCTAGTACATCTATAAAAACTATTTCAATAATCGATGTCACGCCATTTTCGTCATCGCTGTCAATGGATAACAAGCTCCGTGAAAATGCCCTTATGCGCTGTTTTTGGATGTAAAAAAATGTTATATTTCGTCTAGTTTACAAAAAGATGAAATACCATTTCAGATGTAAGTACAGTTTTACTTTATTTATCATTACTTTCGTAGTAAAAGATTTAACCTAAATCGAAAATCAAGCTTCGTTTACAGAATCGATTCAAAGACAATCGTTTTCTTTCTGACGGGCAGTAACTATTTGACGTTTGACACTTCTCCATATTTAACGCGCTTAAGGATTGCTGTCTTCTATATTTTGTTTGAAAATACAATCAAAAATGATCCTTGGCTTTTTTGTTTGACATTTCCAAAGACTGCATCCAATAATGAACCATATGTTAACATATGTACAGTCGACTATCTATTGCTCCATTTAGTGTTATGAAGTATAAAAAGAATATGTCAAATATGTTTGGTGTTTTCAAGACAAAGGTACATCTTTGTCGGTTGTCAATAAAGCGTTGCTGCCATAAAAATTCATTTAGAAATAAACTGTATTAACAACCGACAATGATGTACCTTTGACTTGAAAACTTCACATGCGTGCTACCTCGCCCCCCTCAGATTTTGGCAGACTTTTTTGTTTGGAAAGATGAGGCGAAGCGTACTCCATTTATAGAGCTTTATGACTCTACACGATGTTGCCCACATATTTATTTAAAATTATTGTAATATTTAGGTATTTTATTTCTGGTTTTGTATATTTCTACTTAAGAAAGACTCTTTTGAGCCAAAAAATGTTTTGTTTTATATTTTAAACGTCAAATTCATTTGTAGATACACGTTCTGCGTAGTGACTAAACAAACATGAATTAAACCGTTAACTTTTACGGTATTAGTTAGTATGTTTTAAAATTATTTGTTTATCCAAATTTATTTGTTTTATTTATTACTTTTATTATTCATGTAATCCATGTGATTCATATCAGATATGCATGTACAAATATTAAACATTATATGAATGTAGTCATCCTCGCAGCCATTTTCACCCACAAGACGCACAGACACCATCATCATTGGCCATGATGACATCTTGTTACTGCCTGTAAAGTACCTAGCCTAGGCATACTATTATGTACAATATATTTATCTACTTTTCCTAATTTTCTAAGCATTATAGTAGTATTATTTTAACGATAAAACTTTCGCGAAACTCTAACATATTAAAAATATTTATAACGGGTTACTCAAGTAATTTAAGTCGATTTTTGCTGGACATATGTTTCGATCAATTTACGATGATCATTCTCACGACGGCAGCGCGCCGGCTGCGCGCCGCTCGTGAGAATGATCATCATAAATTGATCAAAACATGTCGAGCAAAAATCGACTTCAATTACGTGAGTAACCCGTTATAAATATGTTTAATAGGTAGGTAGTCCTTTACAAGATTTTATTTACTTTCACCTGTCCTGTTGTCTGTCTGTAATCAAATCTTGCAAGTTAAATTTGAGTCACGCTCAGTTTTCCAATTAGGCTGAAATTTTGCATGCGTTCAAATCGGATCACAATGCAATATTAATATGACATGGAGCAATGATGGTGGGACTGGAAGGTGGCTATTGCAGGTATTTTATATTGCTGCTTAATATTGCTGGTATTTATCCTTGGCTATAGCTTGGAAAGAATCATCATGACGGAAAAAGTTGAAGGCACAAGACTAAGAGGCCCTCTTCCTGCAAGATGGTGTGCCCAAATCACTGCACCCATGCAATTAAAACTGCAATCCGCTTAGCAAGGGACAGAAGCCTATGGAGGAACCTGGTCTTCAACAGTAGGACATGATGTCACGATCCTCAACTCTGAGGGAACGACTAATGATGATGATGATTTCCTTGGCTATTAACTAGTTATGTAAAAAATACTGAAAAGTATTTAAGTGCTTCTAGAAACTTCTAAACATAAAACTTGATCAAACGTTCAAGAACAAATCTAAAAATAATATTTCTTCACTATATCGTAGCATTTAAGATTGCGCAATAAAAACTGATTATCAAAGAATAAAAAGGAAACCCAATTTTCCGTTTCACGTTTATACAACTTTTGAAAGTAAAATCATAACCAAATCTATTTATATTCTTTTACGTAAAGGTAATAAAACTTCCCTAAAAAGGTTTAAAAATACGAGACTCAGTGTTATAAGAAAATTTAGGGCTTATGTTGTAAGTAAGGACGCCTTCAGACCGTTTCTTGTAAGGATTGGAACGAACCGAGTTTTTTCTATCAAGGTTCAAACAATTGCGCATAATGAATTCCCCTTTCACCCCGGATTGTTCGCCACCACCTCGCCCTACCATTAGGGCTGGCTTGTGCACAAATCACGCGAGGTTCGATAGGGGGGGGGGGTCAGGAAAAAATCACGACAGATCACGTTGGGGGGGGGGGGGGGGGGTATAAGGAGACCTCACGTATTTTTCTAGTGAACGAAACTAAGAAAATTTTCTACCACACGATTAGATAATTACTTTTTCTCGGATTCGTTAAACATAAATCTTTACTAAGGTCGAATGATTTTTTTTTATTTAGCATTGGAAAGAACTTTACAGAAGACAGTACGAGATATTCTATCAGACATTATGAAACAAAGCAATGGTTTTTAATAATATTTTATACAATCGCGGCATAATGAATATGCTTTTCAGTCGAGTACCGTGTTGAGGCACTTGAGGCCATGAAGCTTGCAGAGTCATTATACAATACTTTTTCTACGAGTGCTCGAAATAGGCAACCTGGTAAGAATTGAGTTTGATGAACGCACAATCCGAGGCACTTGATGGAAAATTCATTACAGTGTTATAATATTATATGAAAATCCAAAAGACCATCGTTCGCGGTTGTCTAATGGAATACCAGACAACGTTTACAATAGTAGTTTATGTAACTGTTACGTAATAAGGGTCCTTAAAATACGATTCATAATAAGATCACACGAGTGTTTTAAGGCCTAATTACGTACAGTTGCATACACTGCTTTATCTACACTCATATTATATATATTAAATTAAGTGCTCGGAAACCATAGAATGACCGCCATTGCACCGCCATAGCCAACTCGATTGTGCCGGCGGCGGTCGGGGAGGCGCGTGTCGGCGGCCGCGCGGGCGCGTGCCGTTGGTCAGGAATGAGCACAGAGAGAAACTCATAGCACATCAATATTTGAGCATGTAAAGTTAAAATTACGTTACTGCCACAGATAAAAAGCTTATCATAGTAAAATCGGTTGTGGTAATGCTAGCCATTGCCTACCGTTTTTGAACACGTTTTAGAGGACTTACAGTGTGAGTGTAGATAAAGTATTTTTTTACAATTTTTACATATACCTGTCAACCATTTCATTGACAGATTATAATATTGGAGTAGAAAATCGTTTCATGACATTGGTTGTCACAATCACAATTTGTTTAGATGTTATTTTGATCATTTCTTTTCTTTTGCCTAGCAATCTCCCGGCCTACTATTACTGAACCGCGAATAGAATAGGATTAAAGTTGACTGATCTGCCATACACTTACGTCAAACTTGGTATGGGTTGACAGCTTCGAGCAACTATGTACAGACCATAAAGCTCTATAAATGGAGTACGCTTCGCCTCATCTTTCCAAACAAAAAAGTCTGCCAAAGTCTGAGGGGGGCGAGGTAGCACGCATGTGAAGTTTTCAAGTCAAAGGTACATCATTGTCGGTTGTTAATACAGTTTATTTCTAAATGAAATTTTATGGCAGCAACGCTTTATTGACAACCGGCAAAGATGTACCTTTGACTTGAAAAGACCAAACATATTTGACATATTCTTTTTATACTTCATAACACCAAATGGAGCAATAGATAGTCGACTGTACATACGTTAACATATGGTTCATTATTGGATGCAGTCTTTGAAAATGTCAAACAAAAAAGCAAAGGATCATTTTTGATTGTAGGTATTTTCAAACAAAATATAGAAGACAGCAATCCTTAAGCGCGTTAAATATGGAGAAGTGTCAAACGTCAAATAGTTACTGCCCGTCAAAAAGAAAACGATTGTCTTTGAATCGATTCTGTAAACGAAGCTTGATTTTCGATTTAGGTTAAATCTTTTATTACGAAAGTAATGATAAATAAAGTAAAACTGTACTTACATCTGAAATGGTATTTCATCTTTTTGTAAACTAGACGAAATATAAATTTTTTTTACATCCAAAAACAGTGCATAAGGGTATTTTCACGGAGCTTGTTATCCATTGACAGCGATGACGAAAATGCGTGAACATCGATTATTGAAATAGTTTTTATAGATGTACTAGATTTTCCGCCAATACTTTTGACAGAGGGGAAATGATACTCAGGGCCCCTCCTGGTTTAGAACTCTCTGGTACAGACTCAAACAAAATTTACTGAAAATATGGCTCGTGAAAATTTGTAACCAGCCAGTCTTATCCATACTAATATTATAAATGGGAAAGTGTATGTGTGTGTTTGTTTGTTTGTCCGTCTTTCACGGCAAAACGGGGCGACGAATTGAGGTGATTTTTTAAGTGGATAGTTAAAGGGATGGAGAGTGCTACTTTTTAGAGCTAGAGAGATAGGCTACTTTTTGTCTCTTTCTAACCCCCCACTTCCCTAAAATGGGGGGTGGAAGTTTGTATGGTTTGTTACCCCGAATTTAACGCGAGCGAAGCCGCGGGCAAAAGCTAGTAACTTAATAAGGGCCGGTTGCACCAAACCGTCTGTTAACATCAACGTCATCGCTAAAAAAATCTTGTATGAAAAGTTGACAGTTTTCTATGGGATGACAGCTCCGTCGCCTATTTAATGTTGATCAGTTCGTTGGTTATGCGTGGTGCAACCCACCCTAAGACTCTCAACGAACGTAGCGCCCGAGTAGTTCTTGCGGTACTATTGTGGGACCATTTTTTTGGGCTGATTGTGTACCTATCCCTAGTATTATTTGATTGGTGGTTGACAGTTATACCGGCGTCTGCATTCCGACTTAGTCTCTCTCCACTTCGCCCGGTCTTTGGCATACCCTTTCGTAAGATTTTAAATGCTATTTTGATAACAACACAATTTCAGTTTGATAACGAATCCGTAACAAATCATTCTTTTAAATTTGTAATACCGCTCCGGTAATAGTAATAACAACGCCGTATTTTTCGTGTTAGAAACTTTTTATGTGGGGGTGAGTGACGCGTTTGAAACGGTGGGGAAAATACATGACGTCATCGTAGCGTCACGTTGCTGTCACGTCACGCCATGGCTTCCGTACTTTTTGTTAATACCACGACGGTGGCAAACAAGCATACGGCCCGCCTGATGGTAAGCAGCTACCGTAGCCTATGGTCGCCTGCAACTCCAGAGGTGTAACATGGTGGTGGTACTGTAGATATATCGCAGGATTTCGCTGTCAGCTTTCTAAGCACCAGAACCCACGAAGGCGACCTGGGGAGCATCTTTTATTAGTTTTCAACTATAGTATTTTATACAATCGTGACATAATGTAGAGCCTTTCAGTCGAGTATCGTGTTTAGACCACGAAACTTGCGGAGTGGCCCAAGTAAGGTACGTTGAAAAGCTTAATTATGTCACTATTGTATACAATACTTTTTCTGCGAGTGCTTAGAATAGGCAAGCCGGTAAGAATTAAGTTCGAGGAACGCCTTACAACCTGCTCTCGTTATACAATTTAGTAACTTCGATCTCCCAATGGAACGAACCGGCGGCGCGCGGTCGGAGAGGAAGACGGTCAGAGGGGCGATTTTTGAGATTCGAGCGCTCGAATATGACATTTAAAATTCTGAATAAAACGAAGAAATGATGTTTTAAAAATAACAGCGATAGAAATTTAAAATCATGATTATTTATACTATTAATTTCATGGGTAAATAATGGCGACAAACGTATGTGTGCGATTATATT
Source organism: Pammene aurita (assembly GCA_947086415.1). NCBI lineage: Eukaryota > Metazoa > Arthropoda > Insecta > Lepidoptera > Tortricidae > Pammene > Pammene aurita. The sequence continues at coordinate 16,668,791 of OX352315.1, forward strand.
CGAGGTTAAATTCTTTGACTGCATCTGTATTAACATTAAATTAACATATTATAAAGAAATGGTTTTTTCATGGGTGACCGTTTCTGGACCTTATTACATTGCAATAGGGTCTATCAATGGTCAGTCGGGTGTTACTGTTTTGTTGGTGGTGGTGGATATATAATGTAATATATATATATGTATAGCTTACTATAGAATTTGTAAACTGGAGCCTCGTCTGCCAACAAACCACACTGTGGTTTGGCAGAAGAACTGTTGTAAAAAAAAATTTAAGCCGTTTCGTGAATAAACATTTTTTTTTCAATTCGAGACGGAAGTCAAATCTTGAACTTGAATTACATCCCAGGTGAAATAATTACAGTGTGTAAATTTATTAGGATGTTGCATGTTCTTGTAGTTGGAATTTTGGGAATTTATACACAGAACGGCGCTCTTATGGGCGAATTAATATCTCTATACAGGTTGTAACAAAAATACTGGTGATCCGTTTAAGGGAATAATTGGTATTATTGCGACTAAGAAAAAATAGGAGACAAAATTTTTGGACGCGAAACAAAAAAATATTGTATGGGACCCCTCGTCCCAGCCGGCCGGGCCGACCTTCCATACAAAACCAATTTTTTTTTTTTGCGTGAAAAATGTTTTTTCTTAGTTTTTCGTAATTAGTATACGATACCAATTAGGAACATGCATGATTTTTTTGGAAGACGTCATTCGATTCTATTTCCCTGTAGATTCAAATGTCTCTAATAAACCTACTATCTATGATAGCCCTGAAACGTCAAAAATGTGAAAATACGTTAGGCGTCCGCGCGACAAAACGCCCCATACAAAAAGTGTGAGGTTTGTGACGTCACCGTTTAGTAGGAACAAGTTTTTGGAAGATTTTTGTAATTTTAGGCACGAAAAAATGCGTTTAGCTATATAGTTGTTGTACATTTTTTTTCTTGTTAGAACATAAGTAATCGAACTGAAGTTTCGAAAATACATTTGAGGTATAAAAAAATGCCTAAAATTTTACGTTTTTAAACCGCAATATCTTTAAAAAACTGTTAAAAATTATTACCGATTTCCACTTATTTATATTAATGTGGGGTTGTTGAACGTGTTTATGGAACAAATTCAATTAAATATTTTTCACGCACGTTCTCTATTGCCCTTAAATGGATCACCACCATTTTTGTTACACCCTGTAGATATCAATTCTTTTTTAGGCGAAAACTTGGCTCTCATTTCACATTTATGTTTTTAATGGGATTTACAATTTTCCTACTACCATACCCCCCCGATGGGGGTAGGACCCCTAAATTTTGATAGTACTCGGCAGATCCTCATTCCTAGCGCCAGGATAAAGTTATAAACCAAAGTTTCATTGATGTACAATTTTGCCGCCAAAATGGCATATGTAGTCTTATTTTACCTGTATTTTTTATCCTAAAGGCATAGACTAATAACCCAAGACCCCGCTTAGCATTGGAAGTGACAGTAAACTTAGTACGCCTTCATGGCAACCATTAATTTCTGACTCTCTCTTACGCCCCACGGGACAATCGCGCGTTCCCTGTCTAGCATTGCGTGTTCCCCTCCCGCACCCCTTCTTTTTGTCAGCTTAGGTTTGAAAGAAATAACGCGCTAAGCGGAGTATAGAGATATCTTGTATATGCCTAAAGGTTATCGCAGCACAGGTTGTCTGAAAGAAAGCATTTCACAAATCTAACGCGGGCGCTGATTTCTCCATTTGTGATAAGAACACAAGTCAATGACCCCTGTGTGGATTAGGTTAACGGCTGGCACAACGGTTTTTTGCAGATTTTAGAAATTTTACATACCAATCATGATATTTGTTTGTCTATTCTAAAGTAAACTACAGTAAAACTCGTTTAAGACGATTTTGAAGGGAACCCAAATATGCTTTCCCGCTTAAGGCAACGGGATACGCAGACACGTAAGATTGAGGCGTTTTTGTGCAAGTTTTGTGATGAAATCAAAGCACTTAGGAACGCGGATGTGGCATGATCTTAAGATCATGTCCATGATATTATGTCCCTTCAGATCACGCCACATTCACGTTCCCAACATACATTCACAGTATTAAGGGGCTCCACACGATTTTTATCGATTTTTGACCAGTTTTGAGTCGATATTCCAACATTTGGCATTTTTTATAAGGCAAACGGCTATCGGTTCTTGAATCTTTTATATCCATTCTATAGAGCCGGATTTTGAAAAAAAATGCCTCTCTTTTTATATTTTTTTTAAATATGGTCTAAAAAACACTTTTACATATATTCTAATGCTATAAAGAACCTTACATATACGAAATCTACATATAAGGATTCATCTTTGACGTCTCTAAAACCTACGAGAGATTTTAATTTGAAATTAATTTACACTAAAGTTATGACCAGAAGACCACTTTTATGGCTTAAATTTGTTCGACGTTGATGTCAAATATGTCGAAGACATATGAATATGCTGTATTGATAATATTATAAGCTATAAAAATCATATGAAGGGGATTCAAATCCCAGGTCATTGGCGCCAAGGGGGCTCCTTAATGATCCTTTCTATGGTAGATCTAGGGCCAGATCCGAACCTTGAACCTCACACAACGACTGACTCCATCGCCCCGCCTTACATAAGACACGTTCACGACTCGCACTTAAACATGCTTTACGTAACCAGCGGAAATTGCACGATTAGATTGCAGACAGTACTGTAACTCAATAATACACCGGGAAATATTTAAGTGTCTCTCTTCTCGATGACAAGCAGATTGAGACATAATGTACATTATACACAAATTCTACCACAACATAAAACACACCGCGGTAGTCGAGGGGAGATTACCCAACTTATTTTTAAGTGCAACGATAAATTTTTTTTTCGTTTTTTTTTCCATTTTTTGAATGTTTATTGCACATGAAAAGCTAATGTTATTATTAAAATGGTCGCCTAAAGCAAATTGGTACATTTTTTTTGCAAAAATTTAATGTCTGCAAGGTTTTCCTTGTCACTTTGATATCTGTTAATAAGGACGTGTAAACTATGTCCAATAGTGGCAACAACGCCATCAGAAAGGCGTTTTGGGCTGAGTGATAACAAAAAGTGTATTTTTTTAAATTGGTATTAACTCTGAAGCTAGGCGTATTCCAGAAAATTGTATAGGATATTTTAGTATCTAAATATGATCAGGAATACCCTGTTAAAATCTGTCTAGTTATAAGGGCCCACGGTGTATAGAGGCTTAGGATGTTAGTAAATAAATAGGTTCATTGTATGTTAAGTTAGATTAAGTTACTTTGTATTTTTTTTTGTTTAAAACTGCGCATCTCGCCATCAAACGTCACAGTTTGGCGAGGTTTACAGTAGAATGTTTAGTATAAGTTTACATTAATAAAAAATATATTTAAATAAAATACTGACTTCACATCAAAAATTACGATTGCACATGAAAATATAAGTGAGATGGTCGATTACGCCTTTATTGATGCAGTCAGTATTATAGTTAGGTTGAGGTATTTTTTTTGTTATGCTGTTTATTGAACACCTCAATATGAAAACCAGTACAGAAAATACATATAAATATTTAGATTATTTTTAGTTAGCGACTGGCAGATTTTTTAATACGTTTTTAGTTGTCATAATCATTAAGTCAACAATTCAAGCTTACCATTTTTTGGGGCCGGGTTTTTAATATTGACTTTATCTTGGTTGCGTTAAAAGCTTTTTTTGATTGGTGTGTTAGCATTGTGATGCAAACATGCACGATAGATGTGGCTGCGTTCAGTTTTACAGTAAGGCCGCGTCGTACAACTGAGATCGTGGCCCGCAAATGGTCTCGCCAAAAGATCAGCGCTGGCTTTCAGGTCATCATTATGCTGAGAAGGGTCCAATTCGTGGTAATCTCTGTTTTATGTTTAAAACGTCTTTTATCATTTCTACTTTGGTATGCTGTACTACGAAAGTCGAAAGTTTACTACGAATTAATTTGTTTTTTTTTCTGAAAAATAACCCATAACCCAATCGTGTTCTGGACTTGATGAGTATGTAGCAGTAAGTTTATTATGGATAAGTATACCTACAGCAGAAGTAGCTTAGCGGGTGAGGTATTCAAAATTATCTTCACACGTTCTTAGATCATTCTCTTAACAAGTCAAGCCAAGATCATTATGATAATCTCACCCGAGTAGCTTCTTCTGCTGCTATACGCAACGTATGTGACACCCTTTACCACATACGAATCCTTATATGACAATCCAAACTTTCAACTCTGTTGACATGTGCCAAAGTTCAAATTTGAACAAAAAAAATTATCATGCGGTTAACTAAACAGTTCCAAAAAAGTCCCACGTTGGGCGCCATTGTGACGGGAGATTTAGAAATAATTTATATTTAATATTGCAGAGAAATTAAAAGATGGTGATTTGACTACGACTTCACAGGTAATTAATATTTTGATAAAATAATCTTATTGGTACAGTCACCTAAAATAATATCTTCAATAATTAGGCCGCAAAAATATTTGAAATTTTTATTTTATTTGTGGGGCCATTAGAGCGTGTCACATATTTTGCGGCCTTCGATGTGCAAGATACTATCGCAGGTGACTGTACCTTAACACTTTATTACCTGCGACATGACATCAATTACATTTATGATTAGTTTTCCCTTTCCTCGCTTACTATATTTCCTTCGACGATAGTATAAAGTTGTGATGTGTATAAGGTGCATGTTACTATACTGTATAATAATTTATGTGTAACTGTAGTGGGTGCGGTTAGGAAGCGAAGTTTACGTAACTCCGCGCGGGCCTTGAACCTCGGAAGGGAACCGAACCCGCGACCGCCGCGCGGAACGGTTGCGTATTCCGGTTGCAACAGCCGACAGCCGGCACCGGTGTTGCCAACTTGGTAACTTGGAATATGTTTTCTATTCTTTTTTTATAATTGTCAGAAAAATTAAAAAATTCACCGCGTGGAGCAAGATTCGAACTTGCGACCTTTCGGTAACTAAATTAATTAATCTATTTTCAGTTAAATTAATTAAGTTTAGGGTTAGTGTGGGTTAGCGCATCGTTATCGAGGTCGCAAGTTCGAATGTTGCTCGACGCGGTGAATTTACCCATTTTACTTTCAATTATAAAATTGAAATTTCGCTTGCAGACGTTTCTGCTTAGTACAAAAATTAATTTATGTTTTCTATACATTCTTAATTTTGCAGGTTTTTAGTAGCAGGTCGCCAAGCATCCAAATTTGCCACGGCCACTTTATTCCATGCGTTAGGTACTCAAAAATTCGCTGCTTATATTATTGTAATTTTTCAATCCCCGTCTGGCATGTATTAAGATTCGTTTAGCCCTTGAACCAGGGAAGGGAAGTGAACTCGCTACCGCCAAGGTGCCTATGAATTCTAATTAACAACATTTTAAAGCAAATGCGTACAAACATAGATAGCGCGTTACACGTTGCCGAGCCTTTATAAAACGGAAGATTCACTGTGTTAATGGCTAAAGGGACAAGAGCATCAAGACACAGCATCCTCTTGGAGCTCTTTGGCAACCTTATTCACCGGTAGCAACCCAACAAACCAAAATATCAGAACGTATCGAAACGAAAGACGCAAAAAAGGCAATTGATAAGGCGTTAAATATAAACGATTATCACTTAACAATACCTGTCTGTGATAATTTGATTTGTTATTCAGTTATACTGACGGCAACGCCATCTCTCTCGCTTTCAATGAACTCCTAAGAGCTCGGATTGGAGGTACGGACTCATAATATTCTACCTTAGATGATTGGCTAAAATGCGCCTTAGCATTTACAGAGATTGCATATACACGGGAAAATTCGACCGGTGCTGCTGTGACCCGGGTGGCCAAGTGGTTAAGGCGTTTGCCGTGAATGCAGAAGACGCTGGTTCGATCCCAGCCCTGGGCACCGGAGGCCTAGGTCACTTTTTCCTTTGTATATGACATCTATATAAGTTTATAAGACCCCTGTCTCAATGATTACGATACCAAAGCCTAACCTACACCAAGTTCATTGACTCCAGACTAAACTCAAAACGTCGGATCCGGGCAGAAAGCGCGTTTCTCCAAACACCGCACGCATGCGCGATTGGAGGAAAGTGATGCGCCCCCTGCATTATAAGTAGGTAGACAACGGTTTTTGAACGGACTCCACATTTGTTTTCGGAACTTAAGGGGCTGACAACAGCTAAATTCCCTCCCTATCTTTTTCAGCGCGAGTGAAAGAGAAACACTGTGTTACGATTAGTATGGGAGCTCATTGCAAATTTTGCAAAATGATCAATAAAAAAAAACTACGCATTTATTGAGAAACTAGCTGTGCCCGCGGCTCCGCCCGCGTGGAATTCAGTCTGTGTATGTACATAGGCTGCTATTTATATATCCGGAAACTGGGATTACAATCTTCTTAAATAGCATATTTGACCTCCATGGTAAAATTTGAAATTTTTTAAGTACTGGCCGGTATATTTTTTCTTTCTTATTAACGCTCGTGTTTTGTTTTTGACGGGTTTTAAATGTCATCTCGCAGCAAGAATGGAACTCACTCGTGAAAATGTTCGTGCTATGATTTATTATGATTTTCGGCGTGGTTTAACGCAACAACAGTGCATAGATCAACTAACTTCAACTTTTGGTGATGAAGCCCCATCTAAAACTACTGTGTATCACTGGTTTAGTGAGTTCAATCGTGGACGTAGTATGCTTACGGACGAAGTTAAGGCAGGTCGCCCGAAATCGGTCGTTGTACAACAAAATATCGAGGCTGTGCGAAAACTTATAATGGACGACCGACATATTACGTACTGCGAGATAGAGGCGACTCTGGGTATTTCTATGACCAGCATTAATAGCATATTACATAATTATTTGGCTGTAAAAAAAATTTGTTCGCGTTGGATACCCCACAACTTAACAAAAGAGCAAAAAGATGCTCGCGTCGAATGGTGCAATAAAATGTTAAAAAAATATAACCGTGGTGACTCAAAAGCCGTTTATAACATCTATACAGGTGACGAATCCTGGATCTATGCATACGATCCCGAAACGAAGCAACAATCAACGGTATGGGTGTTTCAAAATGAGCCGAACCCTACGAAAGTTACTCGTGCAAAAAGTACATTGAAACAAATGGTGGCCTGCTTCTTCGGTATTAATGGCCATGTAGCTACAGTGCCACTACAAAACCGTAGAACGGTTAATTCAGAGTGGTACACGACCATTTGCTTACCGGAAGTATTTGAACTAATTCGTAAAACTAACCAGCGACGAAGAATCATTCTTCATCATGACAATGCCAGCTGTCATACGTCACGCGAAACAACTCTATTTTTGGAGGGTCAAAATGTGGAATTAACGGGTCATCCGCCGTACAGCCCTGACTTGGCACCCAACGATTTTTATTTATTTCCAAATATAAAGAATAAATTACGCGGTCAACGATTTTCGACCGCTGAAGATGCTGTCGACGCATTCAAACAACACGTTATGGAGGTACCTCAGGCGGAGTGGCAGAAGTGCTTTAAAAATTGGTTCACGCGAATGCAAAAGTGCATAGATCATCAAGGGGAATACTTTGAAAAACAATAAAACCATTTTCAGCCGTGTACGTTTGTTTGTTTTTTTGTTTCCGGCTATATAAGTAGCAACCCTCGTAAGCGGCTAATTTACCCCTAATTTCTCTCCTGCTACCCTGGAGGTGGAACTTGAAGTACAGTTGACAGATGGATACGCTAGAGGACAGTAATCCTGATAAAATATTTTACGATTACCACTAAATAAAAGTACACTCAAAAATCAATCCTTTTTTTGTCCTTATAATTTTTTTTGGCATGATATAAGCAACATAGAGTACGTAGTACCTACTACTGTGTAATCACACCTACACACCGTCATCGAACTGTATCGTCTGATATACACCTGTATATCAGACGATACAGTACCACTTTTGTATTTATATGTTCATGTCCACAGCAAATATCATCCAAATCGGTCCTCCCGTCAAATCATTCTAAGCATGAAAGGTCAGAACAGGCGCGGCTGCAGCGCGGTTGAAATTTGGGGGGGGGGGGGGGGGGGGGGGTCACAAATGCAGAAATGATTGTTTCTTGTTTGAGGGGGTCAGTAATGATTTTTTCTAAGTGAGGTGTACTTGGGGGGAAGGGTCCATGACCCTTTAGACGTTGAATTATATAGGCTACGTATAACCTTAAGGGGTGATTACAAAACATCTGTTCAACAGGTCATTTATTAAAGGATATTTGGCGGGGCTTACGTCATTTTACTATTCGGCACTTCCTTTCACTATGCGTTTTTGACTGATTATTCACAAACGGCTGAACCGATTTTATTCAATATAGGTTTTTTTTATTGAAAGTCCTTCTCAGGCCTCACTTCTGTTATTATTTTTCTATTTTTCTGGACCCACGGTTCAAAAGTTAGATGGAGGAGAAACCCTTTTTTGAACTTTCAGATCTAATATTTACGAAACCATCAGCACAGAATAACTAATAGTTTCATCCAAAAAATACTCGGACCAATACACTGCTTTATCTACACACATATTCAAAATCCTAAATGATGTGTTCGGAAACCATTACAATGACCGCCATTACACCACCATGACCAACCTTATTGCGGGGGGGGGGGCGTGCCGGCGGTCGGGGAGGAGGGCGTATTTTCATTACGTTAATTTTCATACGTTTTTACCACACTGTCACAGATAATACACTGATGTTACGTTACTGGTTGCAATAATGGTGGTTACATACGGTTTCCGAACGCGGCATAGAGGATTTATGATAATTATGATATTGGAGTAGATCAAGATATTTATTCTTCAATGTAAGCACATTACAATGCATTAATGAACGTCAGAGAAAAAAATACGTGAATGTCGTGGAACACTCGGTTGAAACGAAGTTATGTTATTTAATTTTCTTTCATTTTTAATTTTTGAAATTGTTGAAATTTTTGTAATTTTTGAAAATTTGAAATTTTTGATTTTTTTTTAAATTATGAAATTTTGAAATTTTTGACATTTTCGACATTTTTTACTTTTAGGTTCTCGACTTTTTTCACTTTGTCACTTCTCACTTTCACTTTTCACTACACTTCACTTCACTTTATTCTATTTTACATTTTTTTTATTTCATTCGATTTTACATGTTTTTCAATCGTATGGGTGTCGCGTTTTCGTGACGTGACGCTTTTTCGTGACAGTCACGTAACTTTTTTTCGCCTAGCCTCCCATCCGCGACCCGTCCGATAAGGAACTTCGTTCCAAAACTACCACCGGTTCTAACCCTACACCTTTGGCCCGAGAAATATTATGACCGAAAAGAAACTCGACGGGACTTATTTTTTTCAAAACAGTAATACATTATTTAGATCTCAAAGATACAAAATAATCCGTAGTTCTTCAAGAAGACATATCAAAACAGCTTGAGAGACAGATAATGTACCTACTGTTTAATTATAAAGAAGAAAAATAAATCCTAATCTGACTGCTTCACAAAACGTTTGATACATTTTCCTACCTAAACGGTGTCCTATAAATGTTAGATGATTTTGTAGTAGTTTCTGGTTTCGGCCATGCATCTTTGTCCGTCATATATAGTCCTCGAACCTGCAATAACCCTTTGACATTTTCAAATATTTCTTAAGAGCGGGTAAATTTAAATTTAAAGCATCGACGGGTTAATAAATATGAACACCTTGACCAAATAATTATAAACTATTTCAATACCAAATTTCATCTAAATACGTACAGCGGTTATTGGTTGTTTCTTCCCCATGTTAACTTCCACCTCTTTTGCATCCGCTTAAGGGATAATTTCTAAGATAAAACTATTTTATTTCCTTTTCCAGAGCTCAAATTATCTCCATACCAAATTTTATCTAAACCGATTCTGCGGTTAATAATTTCCTATACCTACAAATTTCCCACTCCCTTTTCATCCCTTTAGGGTTGATTTTCGGGGTGAAAACTATTCTTTGTCCTTTCTTGAGACCCATACTATCTCTATACCAAATTTCATCTTTACCAGTTCAGCGGTGAAAAAATCCTCATACCAACTTTCAACCCCCTTTTCACCCCCACAAGGGTTTATTTTCGGGATGAAAACTATTCGGTCGTTTCTCGGGACTTCTATTAAAAATTCTCCATACAAACTTTGAACCCACTTTTCACCCCCTCCAGGGTTGATTTTCGGGATGAAAATTATTTCTTGTCCTTTCCCGGGACTCAAACTATCTCTGTACAAAATTTAATAAAAATCCGTACAGCCGTTTTCACGTGATGCGCGGTCAAATAAACAGACAAACAGATAATCAGACAAACAGACAAAAATTCTAAAAATTGTTGGAACGTGTTCTGTTATCGATTCTAAGTAAGACCAGCCAACTTTTTTTCGAATATATTCTATGTATAGACTTTCGACCCTCTTCAGCTTTATTGAAAGTACCTTTCAGGCTTCACTTCCATTATTTTTTTCAAATTTTTTGGACCTACGGTTCTAAAGTAAGATGGGGGGGGGGGGGCTTTTTGAAGATGAAATTATCCTTTGTCCTTTCTCGAGACCCATACTATCTCTATACCAATGTTCATCTAAATCAATTCAGCGGTAAAAAATTCCTCATACCAACTTTCAACCCCCTTTTCACCCCCACAAGGGTTTGAAAACTATCCTATGACGTTTCTCGTGACTCAAATTATCTCCATACTCATTTCTATCTAAATCGTTTAAGCGATTAAAAATTCTCCATACAAACTTTCAACCCCTTTTCACCCCCACCAGGGTTGATTTTCGGGATTAAAACTATATATTATCCTTTCCCGGGACTCAAACTATCTCTATACAAAATTTCATCAAAATCCGTTCAGCCGTTTTTACGTGATGCGCGGTCAAATAAACAGACAAACAGATAAACAGATAAACAGATAAACAGATAAACAGATAAACAGATAAACAGATATACAGACAAACAGATAAACAGACAAAAATTCTAAAAATTGTTGGAACGTGTTCTGTTATCGATTCTAAGTATCCCCAGCCAACTTTTTTTCGATTATCTTCCATGTACAGACTTTCGACCCTCTTCAGCTTTATTATATGTATAGATATAAAGCAACGAAGTTTTTAGTATTAGTGCGGTGGAATTTTGTCCTTAGTTACAGACGTATAAGTGAAGAAACTAATGACATACGACTGTTTAAAGCATTTTTAAGGTGTAACTTTGGAATGATTTTCTATCGAGCCGATTTCGTCCAATCGTGTATCGGAATCAACGAAGTTCTTTCAAATATAACGAATAATAACATATATTTTTTTTACTTTCTCAAAACAAGGAGTTATAATAGCTAAAACACTGTTTGAGTAAAGTCAATTTGAAGGTTAGGTCTTAAATTGAAATAATGTTAAGCAAAACAGACCCGAATTCACTTAGCGTCCACCTTTCATTTCATTTATTCCTTTATAAAACATAGTTTTACATGTCAATATAAATATGCAAATCCATAAGCGAATGCCCGAGCTACTGTAAAAAATACTCAAATCACTATATGTAGGTGTGCCTAAAGTATTTGAAGAGTTCCCATGATTTCTCCAGGATCCCATTATCAGATCCTGACCTGATGACAGTGGAACCAACTGTGAACAAACAAAAAAAATATTTTCCAAATCGGTCTAGCCATCTTCGAATAATCGGTGGACATAAAAAAATAAAAAATAAATAGCAAAATCAAAGATCCCGACGAATCGAGAAGCTTCTTATTCGAAATCTTGAAGTCGGTTGAAAGGTACTCAACTTTCGTTTTTACTACAATTACGTAAAATAAAAAAACTAACATTATATAAAAACTCATACATACCAGATTGGCGCCGTGACATATCCGATGGAATGGCGGAGCATGACGAAGCCTGACTCAACAACCTAAGGCAGAAAAGACTCCACAGCGCTGCTGTTCCATTTCCTGAATCACGTTTCACGTGTGACAGATGTGGCAAAAGATGTCGTGTTGCCATAGAACTGTTAAGCTACAGTAGACGATGTACCGGCACCATCAATGATTCAATCTTCACACTGCATCAATCATCTGTTAAGATGTAGTGGCTAATAATGATACTAAGCACCCACGGCGGCGCGTCCAAAGTTCTCGCAGGTGAGCCGGCGCCCATTCAGCTTATTTTTCTTCATGACATGTAGAAAAGGTGCTCAGCTTCTTGAGAAAATTAGGCAAACCAGAGGGATAAAACAATCAGTAGATCTATATTCTTCAATTTCTTTAAATGCAATTATGAATGTCAAAAAAAAAACCAACGGATTTTAACCCTGCACCACAGCTCTGAGAAGATTATTTCGGTCAAGAAACTCGGGCAGGATTTATTTTTAACCGACTTCAAAAAAAGAGGAGTTTCTCAATTCGACTGTATTTTTTACCAAACAGTTAATAGGTAAAAACTTAAAAATATACAATATTTAATAGATAGGGAATCAGAAAAATCTCTACATATTTCGAACCGTTTCGAAATTCTTCGTCAGGAGTTACACCCTGACGACTTAGGAGCTGATTTTAAATTTGATCTTGTTTATTTAAGCTCTCCAGGGGGCTTAGCCAACGTGGCAATCGTTGACGTGGCGTAGCGTAGTCATCTCTCGCCATCATATTAGTGCGACAGTGACACGTTTCGTTCGTATGTTCATTCATATGTTGACGAAGACCTGCCGAAATATTTGCTTTCTTAGAAACACGTCGTTCTCCTCATTATTCAGAATGCAAAGACCCGAATATAGCTAGAAAACAAAACGGATTGTAACCTTAGACTTGAGAAACTTATTACGTGTTGACATTACGTAGCACTATTGCATCTGATTATAAAACATGCAAATTGCTTCGGAAAATTCACGTCGGCATGCATCTTACTAAATGGAAAACCACATTAGTGGTGGCATCACTGCTTTACAAGCAAAATGACGTAAGTAGACTAAAGTCGGTCTGTACCATTGTTCACCAAACATGGACCTTATTACACTGAGGTAAGGCTTACTCATGTTCAGTAAAGTATTTTGCTGTTGGTACGTAGCTTAAGTCTTGATGTGTTGGTTGTGACATGACACGGGAAACTTCATTACTTCGGGAAACGAAGCAATGATGTTTAGAACATTATTATTAGGAGCCTGTAATGTCCCACTGCTGGGCAAAGGCCTCCCCCCGGTTTTTCCAATCCTCCCGATTCTGTGCAGCATCCGGCCATTCCTTTAAAAAGGAGTCTAACTCATCTCGCCATCGCCGACGAGGTCTGCCAGATCCTTTAGAACATAATAGGGTAAAATACGATTTTTATTTATTTATTATTGTAATTACATTTTAATAACAATTAAGTTTTAATACAAGAGTATCGGTAAACCAGTGCGGTTTGTCTCGATACCGATTCCGCAGTAGTTTAAATCAATTTCTGCAATCATTTTATTACATACACATATAACTAATTATTTAAATCGATGACTAAAACGATGTAGCACGGAATAAAATACAGATAATAAAGACGGCGGAGAAACATCATTGGAATATGCCATAGGCATATTGCGGCATTATAATTTATAACGCCTTGCCCATTGAAATTAACACTTTCGCAACCGGGCAAAATTTTGAACAATACCCCAGAAACCGACAGAACCCGCCAGGCGGGCTACGACGTGCAACGCAATGCCGCACGCCGCGTGCCTGGCATCTGAGCAAACATTACGAGTGCCTACCAGGCGGGTTCTCGGGTGCTAAAGTGTTAAGTCTCTACTAATTGTGTCCTTATAGCCTCAATGAATATTATAGTAAGACCCAAAATAGTCAAATGTAATTGTACGCGAGTTTAATAGTTATTGTAAACATATGTATTACGACTGTAATAATGCTACTTCGATCTGGTAAAATTGTATGTATGTGAGACAAATTATGAAACATACAATTTATGGCAATAAATAAATTAAATCTTTTACACGTGGACTGTGATACGCAGACTGAAAATCCGGTTACGTCCATGTTACATCCCCCTGAACTTGTTAATAAAATTATATCTATACTAAATATATTCAGGCCAGGTGTTCAAAATTATTTAGGCACATATTTGTAATTGCTAAACATATAAGCTCAATGCGTCAAACCAGATTTTTCTGTGATTTACCCCTGACTCATTAAGATACTTCTGCCAAGTTTTGCTCAATTTCGCCAAAAGTTCGGCACATCCGTCTAGAGCCCGCGTCCTTGCGTTAAACTTTCGCTGGATGCTTAAGTGTCCGAGGTGATCGACCGACGGGACGACGTAGTAGGCCACTTGGCCTATCAAAGTTCACTGCTGCAATTACAGAGGTACCTTTATTTTTAAGGACAAATAAACAAATTTGTTGCAGTCTTCATTATTTACACACATACCGGGGATACATTTCTATGACAAAATGGCGTAAAATCGAAAGGCAGCGGGACGAATTCCTGTACAGCATTTCGAATTGGATGACCAGATAGTAGTCGCTTCGTACAGCTAGCGCCGCCGGTGCTAATACTTTAGATTAGGTACCTAGACTTGGACCTAGACTTTATTCAGAATTGGTATAGATTGCCGGTCGGACATCAGGCTCCCTCAGCTGTTTTAAAACGGAGACAACATGCCCAGATAATTCTAAACACTTCGTTCCCCTGGCGATTTCCGCTGCTTTAATATACATGCTCATACATACACTACTTATACAGTATTACATGAGCACTTTACAAACGATTAACTTATATTAGTCAATGGCATTAGCGATTCAGTTCCGATAGAGGTTCCGCGCGCGGTCGACGAACTCACGCGCAGGTTTACGTAACCAGGGCCTTGAACTCGCTAGGTTTCTACTTAAGCTATTGAAAAGTACAATATTTACAATACAATATAACCGGCATCCATGTGCGGCGGTAATTGCTTACCATCAGGCGAAGAATAATAATAGAAAGGGGTAAGGGGTTGATTTCGAGGACTTTAATACCAAACTAACGAATTCGCGCACGTACAGTAATACATCGTACAAAGGCGAACTTATCCCATTAAGGAATCTCTTCCAGTTATATAGATGTCATATACAAAGGAAAAAGTGACCTAGGCCTCCGGTGCCCAGGGCTGGGATCGAACCAGCGTCTTCTGCATTCGCGGCAGACGCCTATACCACTTGGCCACCCGGGTCACAGCTGCACCGGTCGAATTTTTTCCTTTGTATATGACATCTATATAAGTTTATGATTTACTAGCTGTGCCCGCGGCTCCGGCCGCGTGGAATTCGGTCTGTGTATGTGGCTAATTTGCCCCTAATTTCTCTCCCGCTACCCTGGAGGCGGAACTTGAAGTAAAGTTAACAAATGGATACAATTACCACTAAATGAAACTACACTCAAAAATCAATACTTTTTTTTGGCATGATTTAAACGACATAGAGTAGTAGGTGTATATCGGATACAGTACCACTTTTCCAAATCGATCCTCCCGTCAAATCAACCTAAGCATGAAAGGTAAGAGCAGGTGCGGTTGAAATTTGGGGGGGGGTCACAAATGCAGAAATGATTTTTTGAGGGGGTCAGTAACTTCAAAAAAGGAGTGAATAGGTACCTAAAGGGTAGGCAACGCGCATGTGAATCCTCTGGGGTTGCAGGCGTCCATAGGCTACGGTAACTGCTTACCATCAGGTGGGCCGTATGCTTGTTTGCCACCGTCGTAGTATAAAAAAAAAAAAAAAGTAACGTTTTTTTCTATTTGAGGTGTACTTGGGGGGGGGGGGGGGTGACTCATGCAAATTTAACTCAATCTGTAGTGAGTGTAGTGGCTGCCCCCCCCCCCCCCTTTTAAGCGTTTAATTTTTATAGGCTACGTATAACCTGGCTGGGGATTTTCTTGAATTGGAATTAGTAATCTTTAAGGGGTGATTTCTGGGATAACAATGCAAAAAAAACCGGCCAAGAGCATGTCGGGCGATGCTCAGTGTAGAGTTTCGTAGTTGCCGCCCTGTTTGGACCCACGGTTCTAAAGTTAGATGGAAGAAACGCCCTTTTTTGATTGAACTTTCAAATCTAATATTTACGAAACTATCAGTTTCATCCAAAAAATGTATTAAAAGACCTCTATTCTTTTTGAAAGACCTATTCAATAATACCCCACACAATAGAGTTGGAGCGAAAAAAAAATCACCCCCCATTTTATGTGTACCCTAATAGAAGCATACACTGCTTTATCTACACACATATTAAAAAAATCCTAAGTGACGTGTTCGGAAACCATTAGAATGACCGCCATGACCAACCTTATTGTGCTGGCGGTCGGGGAGGAGGGCGAATTTTCATTACGTTACCGTAGGTAATGAATTATCATACGTTTTTAACACACTGTCACAGATAATACACTGATGTTACGTTACTGATTGCATTAATGGTGGTAATTACATACGGTTTCTGAACGCGGAATAGAGGATTTATGATATTGTTGTAGATCAAAATATTTATTCTTCAATGTAAGCAAATTACAATGCGCTAATGAACGTCAGAGAAAAAAAAATACCTGAGTGCGTTTCGGTTGGAACGAAGTTATGTTATTTAATTTTATTTCATTTTTGACTTTTTCCTAATTTTTGTATTTTTATTTTTTTTTGTATTTTTTTTAATTGAAATTTTTGATATTTTTGTAATTTTGATATTTTTGAAATTTTTGAAATTTTTTGAAATTTTTGAATTTTGTGAAATTTTTGAAATTTTTAATTTTTTTGAGATTTTTGAGATATTTGTGATTTTCGAGATTTTTAAGATTATTGAAATTTTTGAAATTTTTGAAATTTTCGAAATTTTTGAAATTTTTGAAATTTTTTTAATGTTTTGAAATTTTGTCATTTTTTACATTTTTGACACTTTCGACATTTTTTACTTTCAGGTTCTCGACTTTTTTTACTTTTTTCACTTTGTTACTTCTCACTGTCACTATACACTCATTCTCACATCTCTATACAAAATTTCATTAAAATCCGTTCAGCTGTTTTCACGTGATGCGCGGTCAAAGAAACAGACAAACAGATAAACAGACAAAAATTCTAAAAATTGCTGGAACGTGTTCTGTTATCGACTCTAAGTATCCCCAGCCAACTTTTTTTCGAATATATTCCATGTACAGGCTTTCGATCCTCTTCAGCTTTATTATATGTATAAGATAGATTTTTGGACCTAAGATTCTAAAGTAAAATGGGGGGGGGGGGCTTTTTTGAAGATGAAACTATCCTTTGTCCTTTCTCGAGACCCATACCAATACCAATACCAATACCAATTTTCATCAAAATCAGTTCAGCGGTAAAAAAATCCTCATACCAACTTCCAACCCCCTTTTCACCCCCACAAGGGTTTGAAAACTATCCTATGACGTTTCTCGAGACTCAAATTATCTCCATACTCATTTCTATCTAAATCGTATCAGCGGTTAAAAATTGTCCATACAAATTTTCAACCCCATTTTCACCCCCACCAGGGTTGATTTTCGGGATTAAAACTATATATTATCCTTCCCCGGGACTCAAACTATCTCTATACAAAATTTCATCAAAATCCGTTCAGCCGTTTTCACGTGATGCGCGGTCAAATAAACAGACAAACAGATAAACAGATAAACAGACAAACAGATCAACAGACAAAAATTCTAAAAATTGTTGGAACGTGTTCTGTTATCGATTCTAAGTATCCCCAGCCAACTTTTTTTCGATTATCTTCCATGTACAGACTTTCGACCCTCTTCAGCTTTATTATATGTATAGATACTTATATAGTAGTGTGTCTACTTAAAAATAAACAAATCAAAATATTTAATAAAAATAATTTGATTTGTTCTTCAGTTGAATCTCTTCCAGTTAGCCTTTGAGTAGAGGAGATCACAAGTGAAAGAAGTAATTAGACAACTAAGCAGCATGTACAATATGGTGCTAGAAGGTATAGTACGAGAGCTCGTAGGAGAGCTCAAAGAGGACCCAGTGTGTTGACGATGAGGGACCGTCATGTTCCTTTACCCGCCAACACAGTGAATTCTCCTTTTTGTAGAGCGTCGGCGCGCATGTGACACCTCTGGAGTTGCAGGCGTCCATAGGCTACGGTAGCTGCTTACCATCAGGCGGGCCGTATGCTTGTTTGCCACTGTCGTGGTATATAAAAAAAGGAAGGAAGATATAGTAATTATACCTACCAAATTGCCACAAAATGGGCTAATTTCACCAATTAGACATCTAAGTGAAATTAATGAACCCTGACCTAAGTAACTTAACTTATATTATAAACGATCACATTTTAATTAAACCTCGTCATGTGAAATTTCAAGTCTCAAGTAGGTATAAAGTTGCGAAATAAAATATAATATTTTATATAGGTAGTTGTAGTTGCAATCAAGTTAGTAAATAGCCAATACAACAATAGCGTATGTTCCTACTTTACGATAATCGTTTCAACATAAAATATTCGTAATTTTATTACATGTATCAACCTTGACTCTCTGCAAGCTTCCGTCTGTATATAATAAATATTAATAATTCTATATTACATATCTAAAACATCGTATGTTCCAAAGGGAAATACTATCGAATAGCCATTTTAGATCTGAAGAACAGCAATTCCCGATATATATTTGCAGTAGATATATGAACAGTCAGCGGCAATAGTATCTTCTTACAGGAAGGCCGCAAAAGCTCTTATTTGTAGGGCCATAAGAGCGTGTCACATCACATCACATTTTTGCGGCCTTCGTGTAGGAACATACTATTGCCGGTGACTGTACTTATAGAAATAAAAGAGGAAGGAAGCTTATCACATTCATTGTCACATAACTGGAATTACCGACAAGTTACGTGACATAATCTCATGTGTAGGACGTAATAGTGAGTAAAACATGGCATTTCTTTGTGTAACTTGCAACTAAATGCAACGCTTTATGGCTTCTTCCGAAACAATTTTGTTTATTTTTTCGTATGGCTACATGTCACTGGATATAGATAGGCATTTCTTCCCTGGGGTAGTAGTAGTGGGAAAGCAGATGATAAAGAAAATCCAGTGAGAGCTCGCTGCGACGTCCAGATGGGACAGTGCAGCTGCCAAGTTTGTTACTAAAAGAGTCCGCACCACCCAAGGATCAAGTGTAGGGTTGTCTAAGATGTTTCCTACAGACGCAGAGTAACATATATTGATCCTCAAACAACTACATTTGTTACTTACTACAATGACCGTAAATCGACCGTAATTAACTTACGTCGGCGACCCGACCCGTCTTTTTACAATTAGTAATTTTTCAGGGTTCCGTAGTCAAACAGGAACCCTTATAGTTTCGCCATGTCCATCTGGCCGTCTGTCTGTCTGCGGTTTAGCTCAGTGATCGTTAGTACTAGAAAACTGAAATTTGGTATGAGTATGTGTATTAATCACGCCGACAAAGTGGTAAAATATTACCTATTTTTAAAAATTATCCGAAAGTAAAAAAAGTCCCTCACCCCCCCTTTTAACTTTTGAATCGTGGGTCCAAAAAAATTGGAAAAATTCTAAAAAGTCGGGCGTAATAAGTACTTTCAACAAAAAATATATTGAATAAATCGATTGAGTCGTTCTTGACTTATATTATAACTCAAAAATAGTAAAAGCATAGTAAAAGGACGTCAATGCCGCACAGTAAAATGACGTAAGTGCCGCAAAATATCGCATAAAAAACGACCTTTTGAAAGGACGTATTGTTATGGACCGGCACCTACGGAACTCTTGGCTGTTCCATTTCCATCTTTCTTTTTACTGTTCCATTTCCTTTAGATTTTCTCTTTAGGATATATTAAGCGATTTTTTCTTCAGCAAACTTTAGCAAAACGGCGTGCCAACGCTATGTCGGCCACCGCGCCTCGTATCGTATTGTACGTTGAACCTGATTACGGTGTCACCTCACGTGGGAGAAACGCGCAACTGACGCAATGGGGGCCTTGAACTGAGGAAGGAACCGCACTTTCGCTGGGGGCGTTTCCTTCCCTAGTATACGTAGTATACGTAAGTATTTCGCTGAGGAATGGGTGGTCTCGTTCTCTAGTATGGAACAGCTGATATAACCAATGTTTTAGCTAACCTTCGATGTGACAGTGTCTTGTACTTTATCTAGTACACTGATTAGTTTTTTTTTTATAAATATTATGGGACAATCTTACACAAATCAACCTAGTCCCACAGTAAGCTCAATAAGGCTTGTGTTGTGGGTTGTGGGTACTAGACGACGATATATGTAATAGATATATACATATAAATACTTAAATACATAGAAAACATCCATAACTCAGGAACAACTATCCGTGATAAACACAGAAATAAATGCCCTGACCAGGATTCGAACCCGGGACCTCCTGCTTCATAGGCAGGGTCACTACCAACTAGGCTAGGAGGCCGTTATAATATACGGTCACACAGGCGCGGATCCAGGATTTCGTTCAGTGGGCACTTTCCTTCACAAAAAATCTCGCGGTCCGCACCTATGGGCGCCGTAGTATAAGAGGTTTGCGTTTCAGGGGGGGGGGCAATAGCCCCTGTTGCCCCCCCCCCCCCCCACGTATGTATCCGCGCCTGTGACCACAGTGCGACAGGAGAGCTGTATTCTAGACCTAAACCGGCACAAAAAGGCTTTCAAATGAGGTAGATAAGGTAGCTTTGTCTCAAACCCGTTAACATTACCTAAAAAAATTGGCTCTTTAACCAATGTGTCCTGGCCATAGTCCCATAGTGACATACGAAGCTTAGAAACGGACGCTCACTCCAAGGAGGTTCTACATACAATCAAAATGGCACAAAGAGTCAGGTAGCAATGCTCAGTATCAAGCTTCAAGACCAAATCGCGACTTCCTCGATTTTGAGATTCAGTGTCGCCCCAACGTGCAATAGCTATTGGCCACGTCAGATATGACACAATAATGAGAGCAATGAAACCTGTCTAGTTAGACTTCTTTACCATCCTTATTGCTAGATCCGGACATCTGGCAGCTTTTAATGGATGGAGGTCAGAGTGACAGACCAACGAAGTTTTTAAGTTGGAAAAAAGTAATACCAAAATAGGTAAAAACTGCCAAAGTTGTGTTATTTATAGAGGACAGGGCCTATATTTTAACATTAGATTAAAAACTATTGTCTATTATTGCGGAAACAAAAACAGTAGGGGACTAACTAAAAATTGCATTATACATCATTTGGCACTACTTTCCCCCAACAGATACTTCTGGATATGATATAATCTAATTAATTACATAATTTACCATAATGTTGCATCAAACCCAGAACTCTACGATTTGTTTTCTTCAAGTTATTTGCATTATTTGACCTCCACCACTTTACAGCTGCCAGATGTCCGGATCTAGAAATAAGCATAGTATAGCAAACTAACTAGAGGGGTTTCGTTGCTCTCATTATTGTGTCATATCTGACGTGGCCAGCTCTCCGTCTATATGGGGATACATCATTACCTAACCAAAATGGAGTTGGGCTGGGCATGTTCCCGGGCAGGTGGACAAAATATTACCGTACCGGTGGTCGCTGGCTCAGGACTAGGACAGGAGGCGTACATGAAGAGATGCCTCCGCTCAGCAGTGGGCGATAAAACGCTAAAATGATGTTGTGAATGATGCTGTGATTGTTTTATTGCAGATGTGACTTCAACTGTCCCTATTGCCTGTCTGTCCCTGGGCATGATTTACCCAGTAAATTTTTCAGTAGGTAGTACCTTTAGGAATAGCATGACGGAACAAAAATAATAGATTAGCAAATGATTAAGTGAAAAGTAATTAAACAAAACGTCAGGGTATGGGTGCAAACTTTGTGTCCGCTCGACTGGCGGCGACCGGCATCGCGACCGGCGACGCGTTCATAGTAAACAAATGAGAACGTATGGGTGTGTCTTCTTTGGACGCTGCTCAAATCCCTTGGAAGCTCGACGCAACGCTTTTCGCGGCGCCGAACGCTCGTCACTGCAGCCGTACGCAAAGACACAGACGTCGCATGTCGCATGTAACCTAGTTCCCGCTGCACTGATATTCGCGAGCGTTGCCCTCACTTTCACCGCGTTCCTGTTGCGCAAGCACAAGCGACACCACGCATGCGCAGGAAGCTCGAAACATAGAATTAGTTTAGCAACGTTAGGTGAACTAAAATGTTTACCCAGTGGTACCTACCCACGACACACCATGGAAGACGCGAGCTGGAGTGCAGGCAGAGCGAAAAGGAGATGGGAGAAAAATTCATACGACCGGGTCGAGTGCAGAAAAAAAGGCTTCTGCCCAGCAGTGGGACACTAACGGCGTTATCACACTTGCGATTTGCGAGCGAGTTTTGTATGGGAGCGAACACGCTGCGAGTTCGCCGCGTACGAGTTTTGTATAGAAATCGCCTTTAAATCGCTCAAGTTTGATAAGGCCCTAAAACAGGCTAAGAAAAAAATTATACGGCCAATTTTTTTGCTTTTCTCAATACAAAAAAAAGGTACTTTTAAGTATGTGCTTAATACTTATACGATTGCAAGATACTAATGTAATGGTGGCAATAAAATTTACTTAACTTATTGAGCCTGTGGTATGAATGAAAGCAGAACAGCGTGCCTGATGAGGGCATACGTAAGGATGTTATCGCTCTGCCTTGTGGCTTGTGGTGGTGTGACCCATTCGCATGTCGCATGTAACCTAGTTCGCGCTACAGTCACATTCTCGAACGTTGCCCTCACTTTCTCTGCGTTCCTGTTATGTAACCACGTGCAGGAAGTGCAGTGGAAGTGCGGAACATGGAATTAGTGGAAATATAAAGTGGATAGCGCACAGTTTTATGGAATGTAAGTTATGGATTGTTCTCTGTGTATTTAAGTATTTGCCGTGATTATTACTGTGGGACTTGGTCGATTTGTGTAAGATTGTCCCATAACATTTTTTTACGTACACACATGTGGAAGGCGCACTATTAATACATATGAGCAGGTAACTTGGTTACGTACTTAATACAAACTACTAGATTTTTATTTAAATCAGTGATCCGCAGACCACTGGTGATCCCTGGAAACACGTGAAGTGGTCCGCAAGTTATTGAACAGAACTACAACACTTTGTTGATAATATTCATTTTAAGTGTTTACTTTTAAACGTTTAACCGTTAAAACGTTTAGTCCCTGCTAAGACAAGAAGAAGTCAAGTGTTCCCTCACCGCCTAAAGGTCAAGAACCACTGATTTTAACTAAAATTATATGTTAACTAATATGAAAAGACTGAGGCTTTTCAAATGACAAAGAAACGAAAGTCAGAGTACTGGAGTTAATAGCAAAAATAAAAGAAATAGAAACGAGCTTCAGTACCTCGGTCATATCGTGCGTGGTCCCAACCCAAGTAAGAAAATTCTTCGACTGATTATTCCAGGTAAAATTTGCGATGTTGTAGTTCTGGTCTGGTCCAAGAAGACACTCTAGGATGAATCACCTTCAGATAGAAAATAGATGTCATATACTTCAGAAAAAGTGACCAAACCCTCCGGTGTCCGAGGTGTCTTTTTCTGAAGTATATGACATCTATTTTCAGTGAAGTAGGCAGAGCGCCGGGATGGGGGGTTGGTGAAGAAACTCGGACTCTTGGTTTCCACGTGTTTAATGTTGTAGGACGTACGTACAATCTCTCTCCATGTCTAAGTTTCTTACGCTATATATATAATTCCAATACGTGTTTAGGAGAGGAAATCCCTTATCAAGTGGAGGCGCAAGATCTAATCGATGTGCTGATCACTCAATATGCACAGACGTGCCCATATGAGTGTCTGCCTATCACACCTCCCCTGAAAAGGTAGGGGTTTCCTCCCCCTGAAAGAGAACACTATTTGTAAAATAACTTAACTCTATTCTTATGTACTAAGTAATCTTTACCATCTTTACTTAATTTTAAATTTGATCCTTGGATATCTTTTATTTTATACGGCCCTAAATACAAATCATTCAATTTACTGTAACATTCATTCTTAAGCAATACTAATTCTCCTATCTTAAAATCGACAACATTAGATTTACAGTCATATTTTAATTTCCTTATATTTTTGCACTGTATCAAATTGTCCCTGGCATCCAAATGTGCTCTTTGCAGTCTATATTTTAGTTCTAACGGATAATTATTATATACATACAGTGGTTCTACTCTGCTGACAAGATTGTTTGGTACGTTACAAGGTTTCCCGAACACTAATTCGTAGGGTGAATATTTTGTACTTGTATTTACCGAAGTATTGTAAGCAAAGCACCAGTACTGTACCCATGAGCTCCAATTTGATGACAAATTCTTGGTTTGTATTCTTAGATAACTGCCTAAATGTTTATGCCAATTCTCTAATGAACCTATACTTTCATGATGATATGGTGTCGAATTTACTTTCTCAACTTTCAACAATTTACAAACCTCACTCAAAGTGGAATTTATGAATTCAGTCCCACAATCTGTTGCTATAGTTTGGGGAATCCCAAACCTCAAAACAAAATTCTCAACAAATGCCCTAGCTACAGTCTGAGCCTCCTTATTTTCTAATGGATATGCCTCTACATATTTCGACAGTTCACATTGCAAAGTCAAAATATACTTATGCCCTGCGTCATCGACATCCAGTGGTCCGACTATGTCCAAATATACTTTCTCAAAAGATGTTGTAGCTGTGGTGGTTATTACCATATGATCTCGCGTATTCCTGTTACTAAACTTTTGTTTTTGACAGTCCTTACACCGTTTCACATAGTCGTCTATATCTTTACGCATGTTCTGCCAATAGTACTTTTTTTTTATACTGTTAACCATCCTCGTACCACCAGCGTGCCCACTAGTCGGTAACATATGGTAGTCATTGAGAATGACTCGAATCATCTCCCGATCGGTTACTCTAGTCTTCCGTTGTATTATACATAACCTTGGTAACTCTCCTTGTCCCGCGCGGAAGACTTCTGTTAATACTTTTACATATTTTTTATTAAGGTCATTTTTTATTAGCACTAACTCTACTAAATTCAAATTTTTGCACAGTGCAACCAAGTCCCGTAACGATACGTCTATGCGTGCCTTCGTTAATAGAGAATCCTGGTTTATGCAAAGTGTAGAGTTCCTATAAACAACATTATCTGAAGTAGAACTGATATCGGTTCTCTTCGATGCCTTACTCAATTGTGACACCTGCCTAAATTCCTTACTGGAGCATATCTTTAATTCCGTATCTCCTTCCGCCCCTTTTATGATATCTACCACCCTAGGCTGACACAGCTCTAACGACGTACAACCTGAGTCCCGTATTCCGTCCGACACGTTCGCTCCTCGAGTCATTGAACGCGTCACTACCCCAACGAACGCCGAATTTAAAGATTTCAACTCATCCGATGTTATGATGATCCTCGATAAGGCATCTGCTGTAACATTTTCTGAGCCCTTAATGTATTCAATCTCAAAATCATACTCCTCCAAAGTTAACCTAAACTTCGTCGACCTACTACTTGGGTCCGTCATGCTAAATAAATGTACCAAAGGTTTATGGTCTGTTAAAATTTTAAACCTCCTACCGTACAAATAAGGACGAAAATGCCTAATTGACCATACAATGCTCAATAGCTCCTTATGGATAGTAGGATAATTAATTTCTGACTTGTTCAACTGCCTACTTGCGAAAGCTACCGGCTTGTTATTCCCATTCGACAATATCGCCCCTATTGCTACCCCCGACGCATCCGTTTGAAGACGAAACACATTCTCATCTGACATATCTGGATAATCCAAAACGGGGGGAGATGCCAACAAAGTCTTTAATTTCTGAAACGCCTTATCACACTCTACTGACCACTCAAATTCAGCATCTTTTTTACACAACCGGTTTAAAGGATACGCAACCTCTCCGAAATTTCTAATGAACCTTCTATAAAAATTAGCAAAAGCTACAAACCGCCGCACCTCATCCGCATTTTTAGGCACCGGGAACTTTTTTACCACCTCAATTTTACTACTATCCGGCAGGACCCCGCTAGGTGTTATTACATGCCCTAAATAATTTAACTCCTTTTTGAGGAAAACACACTTACACGGATTTAGCTTTAAATTTACTTCCCTAAACCTCTCAAAACCTTAACTAAGTTAGCGTTATGCTCACGCAGACTTTTCCCGAAAACAATTACGTCATCTAAATACAAAAAACACGCGTCGTAAGTTAATCCTGACAACGCTACAGCCATAAGCCTGGAAAATGCACTAGGACTACTTCGCAACCCCATGGGAAGTCTTTTAAGCATATATTGTTTATCTGTTGTAAAAGCCGTGAACTTTCTGCAATCTGGCGACAAACTCATTTGATAATACCCCGAGCTTAAATCCAAGTGTGAAAAATAAACACAACCCGTCAACGAATCCAAAATCTCCTGCATGTTCGGTAAAGGAAACTTTTCATCGACTATTTTCTTATTTAACAATCTATAATCAATGACAATCCGCCACTTCTTTTCACCACTACTGTCTAACTTCTTCGGTAACAGCAATAGAGGGGAAGACCATTCACTTGTACACTCCTCGATAATATCCTCATCCAATAACTTCGCAACTTGTTTTTCCACCTCCTTTTTCTGTGCAAATGGAATCCTATATGGCTTAACATACACAGGAGAAGCATCATTCTTCAATTTAATTTCATAATCGAACAAATTGGAAACTGACAATTTATCCCCCGGCATGTGAAAAATATCTGCATACTTTGCACAAACTCTTTCCAATGTTCCGCTACTGTCGTCATCGAGGTAAGACCGAAGTTTTAATAACCCAAAAAGTTCTTTAACCCTGCTCACTGTCTTTGATTCCTGTGAGTCAAAAGAACACACAAAATATTCCATCAACCTACCGACCTTTGGACAATAACTACTCAACTCTACCTCACTATCCCGTGTATTCAAAAACCGAACTGGAATTCTCCCATTCTCGACCGACACCACTGAGCCGGCTACAAAAACACCAGGAGTAATTTCCTGCGAAGGAATAACACATTCCCCTTGCATATCCGTCGAAACCCACTTAACCATCTCACACCTGCTAGGAATAACTATTGAGCGTACCGTTCCTAGCCCTAACCCACACGACAATTTAATACCCGACATATGCTGCATGCTCAAAATACGTTCCTCATAATTAATATTACACTTATGCCTTATTAAAAAATCCTCACCTAAAATACCGTCGTTCTTACACTTAAGTCCTACAAACACATGAAACCTATGACAAAATCTATAACCCCTTACTAACAACTCTAACTCCACATATCCCAAGGAAACCAAATTCCCACATACACCTCTTATTCTTAACCTATTCGGAATTATACATAGGCTGCTATTTATATATCCGGAAACCGGGATTACAATCTTCTTAAATAGCATATTTGACCTCCATGGTAAAATTTGAACTTTTTTAAGTACTGGCCGGTATATTTTTTCTTTCTTATTAACGCTCGTGTTTTGTTTTTGACGGGTTTTAAATGTCATCTCGCAGCAAGAATGGAACTCACTCGTGAAAATATTCGTGCTATGATTTATTATGATTTTCGGCGTGGTTTAACGCAACAACAGTGCATAGATCAACTAACTTCAACTTTTGGTGATGAAGCCCCATCTAAAACTACTGTGTATCACTGGTTTAGTGAGTTCAATCGTGGACGTAGTATGCTTACGGACGAAGTTAAGGCAGGTCGCCCGAAATCGGTCGTTGTACAACAAAATATCGAGGCTGTGCGAAAACTTATAATGGACGACCGACATGTTACGTACCGCGAGATAGAGGCGACTCTGGGTATTTCTATGACCAGCATTAATAGCATATTACATAATTATTTGGCTGTAAAAAAAATTTGTTCGCGTTGGATACCCCACAACTTAACAAAAGAGCAAAAAGATGCTCGCGTCGAATGGTGCAATAAAATGTTAAAAAAATATAACCGTGGTGACTCAAAAGCCGTTTATAACATCTATACAGGTGACGAATCCTGGATCTATGCATACGATCCCGAAACGAAGCAACAATCAACGGTATGGGTGTTTCAAAATGAGCCAAACCCTACGAAAGTTACTCGTGCAAAAAGTACATTGAAACAAATGGTGGCCTGCTTCTTCGGTATTAATGGCCATGTAGCTACAGTGCCACTAGAAAACCGTAGAACGGTTAATTCAGAGTGGTACACGACCATTTGCTTACCGGAAGTATTTGAACAAATTCGTAAAACTAACCAGCGACGAAGAATCATTCTTCATCATGACAATGCCAGCTGTCATACGTCACGCGAAACAACTCTATTTTTGGAGGGTCAAAATGTGGAATTAACGGGTCATCCGCCGTACAGCCCTGACTTGGCACCCAACGATTTTTATTTATTTCCAAATATAAAGAATAAATTACGCGGTCAACGATTTTCGACCGCTGAAGATGCTGTCGACGCATTCAAACAACACGTTATGGAGGTACCTCAGGCGGAGTGGCAGAAGTGCTTTAAAAATTGGTTCACGCGAATGCAAAAGTGCATAGATCATCAAGGGGAATACTTTGAAAAACAATAAAACCATTTTCAGCCATGTACGTTTATTTGTTTTTTTGTTTCCGGATATATAAGTAGCAACCCTTATGTAAGCCAAAACCCTCAATACTACTATATTTTATTATCGACACATTAGCCCCGGTATCCACCAGTAACGATAATTCCTTATCTAAACAATTTACAATTACATGATTATTCGCCCCATAAGACAATATTTCCACACATCCACCGTTAGTCTCGAAAAAACTCTGTTTCGTTATGAAGATTATCTGAGTCACTCGCTACATCTGTTGATTGTACAACATTGACATTCCGTGCGTTCCACTCAGCAAAATTGCCCGCTCCGCGCTGACTCGGGAAATTTATCCGACCCCGACCTTGCCCAGCCGTATTGCGACTATAGCTGAGGTGTGCGGAATTATGTTTATAGTTGCTATTATTGACATACGCCGGTCGGTGACCGTAACGCGCCCTATAATTATTACCCGAATAACCCCTATTTTGATTGTAAAACCGCCTGGAGAAGTGTAAACAATTTGCCGCCGGTTTTTGGATCACCTCTGATTCATCCACCGCTACCGTTATCGCTTCCCTAATCGACTCAATAGCCCGGGACGCTATAATTATCCCTATCCTGTCACTGTTTAAGCCTTCCGCAAAACGCCTAATTGCAGTTTTTTCATTTATCGGCCTAAGAATATCGTGCGCTACCGAATTCCCATCTGCCTGAGCTATAGTTAAATTAGTAAATAACTGCTCTATTTCACTCCCGAAAACTTCTATACTCCTATTTCCCTGCGTACACCTTTGTAGCTGCGACAGGATGGCAGTATATGATTTTTTAGGTAACAAGTACTTCCTAATATCGCCAACCAAATCCGGCACGGCCGAGTACTCATTTTTAATCTTTAATTTCGCTTTACTCGACAACCGCGTTTTTACAACAAAATTTATTAAAACGGGATGATCTTTTTCCTTCAATGTACTACTATAAAATTGCAATCCATCGATTAATTGGTTAATTTGACCTTCCTCCACATCTACCACAGGCAATAGCGAAAGAGCCGTCTTTAAATCAAAATCCGCCATTTTTGATATTACTTCCGAGGTGACTAGCCTCTGAACTTCCAGAAATAAACACTCAAAATCTTCTGCAGTCTTCAAAGCAATATCGAGATCCACAGCTGCAACATCTTTTTTTACATATCTCCTCAATTAATAGATCAAACTTAGTTTTAATATTCCGCGCTAACAATAACTTGTTGTTACCCTGCACAGTCCGACGTGCAACCTTACTTAATTTAACGATACTGTCTCTTACAACCCGTAACTCATCTAATAAACTGACAAGGCTAGCCATAAAATATACACAATAATAAAAATAACACAGTCATAACACTAATAAAAATAATAACTAAAAACACGCCCACACAGCCAATCAAACATCTTCACCCCTAATGGCTCGTCGTGCCGCTTGTTGCTCCCAGCTGCTGTACAAATGGGCTCTCAGTCGCTCGCACACCCGGGATAAAGCGTATGCAGTCATATACACCACAACGGCAATCATTAGCACCTCCGTCAACTCCCAGCTCGCCGACGACGCCAGAGATGCGGTATTATTATTAGGCGCGGTCACGATGACATTGTCCTTGGACTGCTGATCTCCCATTTCCAACCAACAGATTAACCAGCTTGCTTCAGTAGTCAATCAGATTTCAAAATTTAACTTACTGATGTCCACGGACCCTTGACACTGCTATCCTCCACCCACGATCGTCTTCCTCAGCTTGCCTCGTTAGGTCCGAACTTCATTCCGCCTTTGTCACACTGTCACGGTCGCCATGAAGTAGGCAGAGCGCCGGGTTTCTTCACCAACCCCCCATGGGTTGGTGAAAAAACTCGGACTCTTGGTTTCCACGTGTTTAATGTTGTAGGACGTACGTACAATCTCTCTCCATGTCTAAGTTTCTTACGCTATATATATAATTCCAATACGTGTTTAGGAGAGGAAATCCCTTATCAAGTGGAGGCGCAAGATCTAATCGATGTGCTGATCACTCAATATGCACAGACGTGCCCATATGAGTGTCTGCCTATCACATCAGTTTATATATAGTAGTGTAACTACTTTAATGACCTAGCGTATTTAATTAGTGAAAATAAATGTTTTAAAAGTGATTTATAACAAGTTACTGTGTAAAATGACAAGATCTCAATGAAATTAAAGTGTAACAGTGTTATCTCTAGTATTAGTTTACTTTAAGGAGCAAATTATTATGACGAAAAATTTTAAGCCAACTGTCAACGGCTTAACGTTCAAGATTTAAAATTACACCGAATTTACTTGGAAATTGCCTATATTTCATCGAAGACTTTTACAGGGGAGTATTGCTTTTCACATTTATATGCCTTACTTTTAGTCTGATTGTCCAAAATAACTTAATATTTTCAATATTCAGTACCTAACCTATGGGGCAAGTTAGTTCTTGTTAAAAACAGTGGTTCATCTTACTAAACTAGCCAAAGTGAATGCTAATCAACTCAGAAATAGCACAGATATATTCAACGAACATTATTATAAGTTGACATCCAAAGTATAAAGTTTTTTTTGTGTAAATTCCTGCTATAAAGCTATTAGTAATATTTTTGCTGAGATAAATAGTTTTGAAGTAGATTTAGTAAATGACAGCATAGTGGACTCTCCTTTTATGGAAAATATAGATTTTTCAAGTTCTGTGTGCATGCAACAGTGATGGGAAAATTTCATTGAACGGAGAAAAAAAGATAAAAAAATATTTAAAATTAAATAGATTCATAAAAAAATCTAAACTTTTGCTGAAATGCCACAAATTCTTATTTAAAACATTAAATTCCAAATGTAAACATGTAGCCTTGAGAGATGAACTCCTAAAGTGCCAATATCAATTAGACCAGACAGTAGAGGAGCTGAATCATCGCTCTGCTGAATTAAGCAAATTAGAGTCAAAGCTAAAAGCTCTTAATGATAAGCATGAATTATCTAGTAAAACGCTACAGGAATACATAGCCTTTATGAATAATGTTCTAGCACCGGGCAGCGGCTAACCCTCTGCGCTTGGACTCGCCACGGCCGCCGAGTCGCCTGGCTGCGCCGGGCTCGCCCGCGCCCGCGCTGCGCGCCACGCTGCTGGCGCGCGTCTCCGGTGCAACCACTCCGCGTCGCCAGCCCGAGCCTGACCTTAGCCTGGACGTCCGGCAGTCATCGCTGGCTCCTTCACAGTCGTGCCCTGGATTGGATGTCGCACTGGATTTATCCCTGCCGTGCCCAGTGGAACCAACTCCACCGTTATTGTGCCCAGGCGAGGCGGGTCCACCGCCCCCATGCACTGTCGAGCTGGTTCCACAGCCGCTGTGCACTGTCGAGCCGGGCCCATCGCCGCCATGCACTGTCGAGCCGGGCCCATCGCCGTCTTGCCCAGTGGCACTGGATCTATCGCCGTCGCGCTCAGTCCAATACACTCCATCGCTATCGTGCCCTGCCGAGCTGGTTCCGCCGCCGCCGTGCCCGGTGGAGGCGCCACTCTCGCGCGCGCGCCCCGCCCCGCTGGTCCCCGCGACCGCGCCCGCGCCTGCGCCCGCACCCGCACTCGCACCCGCGCCCGCACCTGCGCCCGCGCCCGCACCTGCGCCCGCGCCCGCTCCTGCGCCCGCACCCGTGCCCGCACCTGCGCCCGCGCCCGCGCCTGCGCCCGGCCGCACCGTCCTGTATACAGACGAGGTGGGCGCCGGGCTCGGCGCGCTGCTGGCGGAGCGCTTGTCGCAAGGCGTCCTTAACAACTGTCACCCGGGCGCCTCCATCGATCGTCTGATCAAATGTATATCGGTCGGCGAGTATGACCGCGATTCCACGCTTGTAGTGTTTTTAGGAAATAGTATAGATTGCACTAAACGAGATATCTTGAGATTATCCGAGACCCTGTCAGATATTGGCCAGCGAGATTCTGTAAAAATAATTATCTGTGCCTTACCATACAGAATGTCGAGTCATTTAATTAAGAGGGTATATTCTTACAACTCCGTATTTTATAATCTTTCTTTATACAGTAGTACGATTTCGTATTTTGATACAAATAAATTTATTGAGGATTTTATTATGCCCCGTGATAGGACTTACCTTCCGAGAAGATTTCTTATAGATTGTGCTAACCTGTTAACATACAATATTGTAGACCCCGTCGTGACTAGCACGGCGGATGATAGTTTTATTAAGACGAATCCCGATTCATACTGCAGGGGCTCAGATTTAGAGAGGCAGCCGTCTGGTGATATCAATTTAAACTGACTGCTACGACAACGAGTGCACCAGCCGGCTCCGTTCCTAAACATAACTGTGATGCTAGCATAAGTAGTAAAACTGTACGGTGGACAAACGGGCGAAGCGTGGGTGCTAATGCAAGAGCTGAGTCTGCTCTCATTTTGTTTTCTCGCCTCTCTTAGCTGTATTATCAAACGACATTACGCAATTTCCTTGTCTCGTTCAGAAACTTGCCCTCTTTTATTATCCACGGTACTTTTTTATTTTTGTGTAAAGTTAACTTATTTTTTTTTTTTTAGTCTACCGTCTTGTATTGTTCTGTAAGTATTTTTCACAATTTTTGACGTACGTATACGTAGATGAACAAGCGAGCGCGCAATTTGTTATCTGTCACCTGTCACTTCATTGACACTGACGTGACGTTAGTAATGTCAACTAGCTGTGCGTTTCGTTATTGCTCATTGTAATGTTAGCCTGACAACTTTTAATTTAGCAATTTCTTTTTTTATATAGTTTTATATTGTTCAAAAAATTTTTGTATACAAGGTTCTATACTTTTAATATGTTTTAACTGTTCTCTTTTTATCTTTTGTTTGTGTAAACGGTCGACTGGTGGGTTAAATTGAAAATAATTTAGTCGATTGCCATTTTTATATTTTATTTAGATATATAATATATATTTATCTTATATTTGTACCTTGTGAACTGTTATGTCCGATGATGGATCGTTTCATTCAGCTTGCGACTTGTCTGCTTCCTTTCACTCCTTCAATAGCTCAATGTCGGAGCCTGACACTCTCGGTAGTTGCCTAGGACGCACTCTTGAAACTGCTACGAAACACTTTAACACTTGTCATATCAACGCACAAAGTATCCCTAGCCACTACAATGACTTTCTTGACTCTTTTTCTTCATGCAATGTCCACGCTATTTTCATTTCGGAAACCTGGCTCAAACCTACCCTCGATTCAACTTCTTTTAGCTTACCCGGCTTTGTATTAGTGCGAAATGACCGCATAGGTAAGCGAGGCGGTGGTGTTGCCATATACCTCCGCGGCAATATCCCTTTTAAAATTATCTCTTCTTCATCTCCGTATTCGGGAACTATGGAGTATTTAGTCATTGAGGTTAATATTGGAGGTACAAAGGCTGCACTCAGTGTAGTGTATTGTCCACCTAATGTTGACTACTTCAAGGATCTCGAAACTGTTCTCTCGCCTCTTAGCGCCGATTACGAACATCAAATAATCATGGGTGATTTTAACACTGACCTTTTAAAGAATAACATCAGGACGAAAAAACTTAATGTCGTTGTTGAGTCGGCCGATCTCTCTGTTCTTCCTCTTATGCCCACTCATCATAACATTGACTCGCCCGACTCCTGGTTGGACCTTATCGTTGTCTCCTCTGTGGATCGCGTAAACATGGTTGGCCAACTCCCCGCTCCTGGTTTTTCTCACCATGATCTCGTATTTTTAAGTTATCGTCTTCGCCCTCCAAAGCAGCAGCGTCTTACGATACAACTTCGCAGTTTCGTTCGGCTAGATATTCAGGCCTTACAAAGAGACGCGCGCGCTGTTGATTGGTCGTCGACATTGCAAGCTCTGACGGTGGATGAGGCAGTGGCGGCCCTTAACTCTTCGGTCCTTCAGCTCTTTGACAAGCATGCGCCTGTCCGCACAGTAAGGCTGAAGCGGCCTCCGGCGCCGTGGATCACGCGTGGAGTCCGTATGGCGATGACAAAGCGGGATCGAGCTTTTCGTAAATTTAAGCACGACCGTTGCGAGGAGAATTGGCGCCTCTTTAAGGCTGCCAGAAACAAGTGTAACCACATGGTAAGAGCTGCCAAACGTAAATACTTCCATGACAGCATCGCCGTGGCCTCTCCAGCTGAGACATGGAAGTTTCTCAAATCTATTGGTGTAGTTAAGTCTTCAATTAAGACAGCATCTTCCGTTTTTTCTGTAAATGACTTAAATTATCACTTTGCTAAGCCCTCTTCTTTAGATACCACCACTAAACTTCTCAGTATTGCTGAAATTTGTGCCATGCCTTGTTTATGCTCTAACTCCTTTTCTCTTACCCCAGCCACAGATGACGAGATAAGGAAAGCAATAACTTCTGTCAAATCTAATGCTGTTGGCCATGACGAGTTAAGTAGAACGATGATTATTTACATTTTAGATTGTATTCTCCCAGTTATAACACATGTTATTAACTTTTCAATGTCTTCTGGGGTTTTTCCGTCATTCCTATGTCATTCCACTACCTAAAGTTTCTAATCCCAGTGCACTTAAAGACTTTCGACCCATTTCTATCCTCCCCTTTCTTTCAAAAATACTAGAAGCAATAATCCATAAACAATTATCTTCACACGTTTATTCCAATCAATTGCTTTCTCCTTATCAGTCTGGTTTCCGTCGTGGCCACAGCACGTCCACCGCTTTGCTAAAAGTGGTCGACGATGTAAGGCTCGGTATGGACTCGACGTTGTTGACGGTGTTGGTGCTCATCGATTTCTCGAATGCATTCAATGCTGTTAACCATGACTTGTTACTTGCCACTCTCAGACACTTCAATATCTCGGCATCTGCGGCTGGATGGTTTGCCTCCTATCTTCAGGACCGCCATCAGTTGGTTCGTGCTGATCGTACTTCTTCTGACTGGTGCGATCTTACTTCTGGGGTCCCACAGGGCGGAATTCTCTCACCTCTTCTGTTCTCCCTTTTTATTAATCTTATCACCTCTAAACTAAAATGCTCCTACCATATGTATGCTGATGATTTACAGCTTTATACCCAAGCGAGTGCCAAGGATCTGGATCAGGCAATCGCTGAAATTAACTCAGACCTAAACCGTATTTCCACTTGGTCACGCTGCTTTGGTATCACGGTCAACCCTACGAAATGCCAGGCCATTTTGCTTGGTAGCACCCGTCTACTTTCTTTAATAGACACTGCTGAAGTGGCGCCAATCCTCTACGAACAGGAAGTGATACCTCTAGTATCGCAAGTGAAGAACCTGGGGCTAATTATTGACAGCGGGCTTACATGGGAACCTCAGGTGGCCGACGTTTCTCGTAGAGTAACTAATACTTTAAGAGCACTCTATCGTTTTAAACATTTTCTCCCAGTCAGCACTAAAATTCTCCTTGTCCAATCTCTTGTCCTGCCTGTCCTTGATTATGCTGATGTCTGTTACACCAATCTCACCCAAGACTCATTGAACAAGTTTGACCGGTTACTTAATAACTGCATACGCTTCGTGTTCGGTCTCCGTAAGTATGACCATGTTTCCAATTTCCGCAGAAAACTTAATTGGCTTCCGATCCGAGAACGTAGGTCACTTCGTATTCTCTGTACTCTGTATTCCATATTGTTTGACCCGTCCGCTCCAAATTATCTTCGATCGAAATTTAAATTTGTTTCCCCACGCCCCGGCACACATCTTCGTTCTTCTCGTTTTCTAAAGCTCATTGACAATGTGCCCCGACATGGTACTGGTTTTATGTCTAATTCTTTCACCATTCAGGCAATCCGACTTTGGAATGTTCTGCCGCTCTCTCTCAGGCAAGCTCAGACTAAATTCACTTTCAAGCGCTTGTTGCGCAAGCATTTCCTTGACAAGCTTTCTTCATCGTCCTCCTAATGGTTCACACAAGGTATATAAAATATATGTATGTATGTTTATTATTATATGTATTTGTGTAAGTTTATGAATATAGCTTATATGTATCTATTGTTAGTTTTTTTTTTTTTTCTCTTTAAATTCTGTCATATTTAATGGACCCTGCACCTACTTAACCTTTCTGTTTAGCCCATTGGTTGACTGGTAGAGAATGCCTTATGGCATTAAGTCCGCCTTTTGTACCATCTTGTATTGTGCAATAAAGATTAAATAAATAAATAAATAAAACTGATGTATTGTACTTAGTTCACCAAAATATTTAAGGGTTTACCAGTAAACAACTGGAAATTGATTTGTTTGTACAACACTCGAACATTGATATCCTCTGTATAACGGAGCACTGGCTTAAAGGTCATGAATTTATGTTTAATTTCCACAATCATAGTGTAGTAAGTAAATTTTTTAGAAAATCCTGCATTCGCGGCGGGTCATTAATAATGGTAAAACATGATATAAAAAGTAAGGAGCGGAAAGACATTGTTGAATTGTCTGTGGAACGTCATATTGAACTTTCTTGTGTCGAGTTAGAAGAATTTATATATGCGTGTACAGGCCTCCATTGGCAAACTATAACACATTTGAGTCAGTGATAGATGAAGTTCTTACAAGTGTTTTTTGTAGTAATAAAAGTATTATTGTGGGTGGTGATTTTAATATCAACTTACTTGAAGATTCATCCATGTGTGTAAGGTTACTTAGTACTTTAAAATCCTACAATTTAGTAAATTTATTTTGTGAGCCTACACGAATCACAGCAACCAGTGCTACATGTATAGATAACATTTTCAGTAACAAGGATGCGACTAGTAAATCTATAATAAACAACTTAAGTTCTGACCACTGTGGACAAAAAGCCTCTTTTAGCGGAAAAACTCAGGATATTCCACAAGTCACTATGTGCAGACCAATTTCCGAAAGGCGATTAGATTTATTCAGTCGGAATATCACGAAACAATTATGTTATCTTCCATTTACCCAGGAAAACCCTAACCGTATGAGTATTGAGTTGTTTAACTGTATTAAAAGGGAATTTGATGCCTGTTTCATTCCGAAGAAGGTGTAAGGCAAGGTCAAGACGAAATTTAGCGACTGGGCTACGCCGGATATTCATGAGAAAAGACGACGGCTCTATGATTTATATGACTTGAGAAGAATTAATAAAAGTCCGGAATTCCTAGATTATGTCAGGAACTTTTCTAAATCTTTTAAGATGATGTGTGCCGCTGCTAAAGCTGATTATCTCTCCAGAAAGATCCAAAATTCCAAGGATAAAGTAAAAACTGTTTGGCAAGTAATCAACGATGAAACTAGGAAACGTAAAATCAAAGATCCGCACTACAACCTACGTATTAATAATAATTTAGTGAGTTCGGACCTTGAAGTTGCGGATCATTTTGAGCAGTTCTTCTCTAATATACCGGTAGAAACAACAAAGTCTGATCATTCATCGCCTGACGTCTCTGAGGCAATACTGAAAACAAATATAGCAGAGTGTACAGATATCTTTAAATTTTCATATGTTACTCCGAACTTAATTATTAAAACATTTAAATCCCTAAATTTAAAGAAAACTTAAGATCTTTGGGGCCTATCTATTAAAGTTCTACATTCCATTGTTGAATCGATTGCACCACATTTAGCTGATATATTTAACGAATGTATTGATACAGGAATATTTCCAGACATAATGAAGCACAGCAAAGTCATCCCCTTGTTCAAATCAGGATCGAGAACAGAACCAAGCAATTTCAGACCAATTTCAATACTGCCGGCACTGAGCAAAGTTTTCGAGAAACTAATTCTAAATCAACTTGTGTCGCATTTTAACCGAAACGAATTGTTCGCCAGAAATCAATTTGGTTTTACCAGAGGTCGCTCGACTACTGACGCAGGTGCTGTTCTTCTTAAGCACATCTTTGCTGCTTGGGAAAAAAAACAAGATGCTGTTGGAATATTCTGTGACCTATCGAAGGCATTTGATTGCGTTGATCACGAAAATCTAAAGAGAAAACTAAGCCATTACGGGATCAAAGCTGGTGCCCTTAACCTCGTCTCATCATACCTATCGGATAGAACACAACGAGTGGTTATTAATGGAACTCAATCTTCTGGGTCCCCTGTGGCACTCGGAGTGCCTGAAGGCTCAATACTTGGTCCCTTCCTGTTTTTGAAAGAAAGAAAGAAAGAAAGAAACATTTTATTCTCAAAAAGCACACATTACAGAACAAAAATAGGTAAGATTACAAAACTAAAACACAAAACAGAAACATTAAAAAGTTGAAAAGTAACACATTAAATACAGAAAAAAAGAAAAAAAAAGAAGCTTAAATATAAATATGGGAAATGCTGGTGTTTCATTAAAGTTCCACAATGTGTACAATCAAGAACAGGCAAAGACTCAGCATAATGTTGCAAATTGCAGGTGAGAAATTTGCAACGCTGTTATTCTGTCTCAACCTTGCGGAGTGACATAAAACCTAAACAGGTACACGAGTAAAATTAAAAATAAGTAAATATGGGTGAAAATTCAAATTATACGGGTAGATATACAATAACTCTCTTTTCGATTTATTATTATAAGGATAATATTAAAATATTAAATATATAATTTATCAGCTTGACTGTTGAATAACTGTTCCAGAGATCTCGGACTTTTGGACATTCAATAATAATTCACGCAATTTACGCTGAAGGCCAAGCTTGGAACCACAGCTCCTAATCGGAGGAGGCAGATCATTCCAGCATTTTATAGCCTGGAACCGAAAGCTGCCCCGGGAGGCTGCGCAGTTACATTTAGGGACTATGAGTGGTTTATAGTTGGCTGCAATACGTATCGCTCGCTGTTGTTGTCGCCAAGCTATTTTCGTCAAGAGGTAAGCAGGTTTGCCTAATTTAAAGACGCCAAAAAGAAGAGAAGCAAGGTGGAGGTGTTGCCTTTGTTTCATTTTAAGCAAATTTGCATTACACAGGTAAGGGGACACAGATGTTCGCGGAGGAATCGTAAAACAAAAGCGAGCGCAAGCATTCTGTACCCTTTGAATTAGCTTTTGGGTTTTGACAAATAAACAAGGACCAATGACAAAATCGCAATAATTCAATTTAGACAGCACAAGTGATTCACAAAGTTTGATTCTAAGTTCCACAGGGATGAATTGGCGAATATTGTACAGCACCTTAAGCCTGTAGAAACAGTTACGGACTGTATTGAGAACATGTTCTTCGAAACGCAAGTGAGAATCCATCAGGACTCCAAGATTGCGTGCAGTGTACACCCGCTCAATAGGAACACCACAAGCATGTACCTCATTGGTGCATTCCGCAAATACAGATATTTGTTTCTTACTCCCAAGAACGAGATATTTGGATTTTGAAGGGTTTAGCACTAGGGAGTTCTTAATGGACCACGCGGCAATATTCGAGAGATCCCCATTCATGCACTGTACCGCGTCACTTACATTATTTTTGTCAAACGAAACCATCAATTGCGGATCGTCAGCGTATAAGTGATATTTGCTGTGTTTTATACATTTAATGATATCAGATGAATAAAGTATAAACAACAAAGGACCAAGAATAGAGCCCTGTGGAACACCTCTGTTGACAGGCTGAGCCTTAGAAAGATTAACTAACCCACCACAGCTCCTGACTTCAACTAGCTGATGACGATAAGTGAGATAGCTATGGAAAAACTTTACTGCCGAACTATCAAAGCCGTAGTACGACAACTTAGATAGCAAGAGTGATATATTAATCGAATCAAAAGCTCTGGAAAAGTCAAGCAAGGTCAGTATTGTACCCATACCTTCGTTCTAAGATAACAGTATATTGTCGACAACATCAAGCAGGGCCGTGCTCGTACTATGGTGTTTTCTGAAACCAGATTGCATCTGAGGCAGTAGGTCATTGGATTCACAATGACGAAGCATTTGA
Organism: Pammene aurita; assembly: GCA_947086415.1. NCBI lineage: Eukaryota > Metazoa > Arthropoda > Insecta > Lepidoptera > Tortricidae > Pammene > Pammene aurita. The sequence goes on from OX352315.1 coordinate 16,709,326, forward strand.
TCATATACTACTTTCTCCAATATTTGAGACATAACAGGCAACAAACTGATCGGACGCAAATCACGAACGCTAGTGGGATTATTTATTTTAGGTATTGGACGAACTAGTGCAGTTTTCCACATGTCGGGAAAGGTTGAAGTTGCAATTGCCTTATTAATAATCACAGTTATAACTGGCAGGACTTCAGGTAGCATAAGTATGATCATATCTAAAGATATGCGATCAACACCCATTGCATTCGATTTAAAACCAAGAATGATTTTAGATATTACACATTCATCAACGCTGTTTATTTTAAAATTACTTGAACCATGGAAATGATATTCATAGAAGGTCAGGGGCTTTAGCCAAGATGACAATCGTTTGTAGAAAACGAATCGAAACGCTATGCGTCTCTCTATCGCAGTAATGAAGAGTGATCGAGAGCATGTAGCGATTCGTTTCGTTTTCTGCAAACGATTGTCATCTTGGCTACGGGGCCAGGTCAGATATTTCTACTTCATCCGAACCTGGTACATCCAGAAAGTGGTCATTAATTAGCTCAGGGTCATTTAAATGGTCCGGAAGGCCGTCTGTGTCCTTATTGGCGGGTAAAACATAACGCTTTAAGTTTGACCATAGAGTTTTGGTGTCTTTTATGTGCCTGTTTACGTGATGTTCGTAAAACGCTCTTTTTTCGAAATATAAACTCGAATTAAATAGTGTTTTTAATGTCTTATATTGTGCCTTCTGATCGTCATTTTTAGTTTTGCGATATTTTTCATGTGCATTATCCCTGAGCTAATACCATGTCGTAAACATTGCTCATATTCATTACCGTATTCCAGTCAATCTTGAGCAGGTCCGCATTGAAAGTAGCTAGATCAATGTCTTTTAGCGGCCTATACTGGATGACCGTAGGGAGTAAATTTCGGTTTTTTTTTATATGAAATTCGGCTGTAACAATAGCATTTTGGTGTACATTAATGACCTACCTAAAATTGTGCAAGATAAACATGATATAGTGTTATTTGCTGATGACACATCTCTGATATTTAAAGTGGACAGAAAAGAAAACAGCTTCGATAGTATTAACAGTGCACTCTCCACAGTAGTAAATTGGTTTACGGCTAATAACCTACTTTTGAACGCTAAGAAAACGAAGTGCATCAAATTTACACTTCCCAACGTCAAGCAGATTAACAGCAGCAAGATTAATGATAGATAAATGATGAAACAATGGAATTCGAAAAGCAAACTGTTTTCTTAGGAGTCACTTTAGACTCGAAATTACAATGGCATCCACATATAGCCACCCCAGCTGGGAAACTTAGCTCTGCAGCCTATGCGGTGAGGCGAATCAGCCATCTAACAAACAGTGAAACTGCCAGGCTGGTATACTTCAGTTATTTTCACAGTGTTATGTCGTATGGAATTCTGTTGTGGGGTAAAGCGGCTGATATTGGGACCATATTTGTGCTACAAACACGAGCTGTACGTGGCATTTATAAAATGCGCGGTCGAGCATCCGTAAGAGGAAAATTTGAAGAGGCAAATATTCTTACCGTAGCATCTCAATACGTACTTGAAAACATTATGTATGTGCGGAAAAACATCCATGAATTCAAGCTCAACAGTGATATCCATAACTATAACACTAGAAATAAAGATAAGATTGCTGAGCCTGGCCACCGCCTCGGTAAGGTTCGTACGTCTTTTGCTGGGAACTGTACACGTTTTTATAACAAAGTCCCCGCTGATGTAGTGAATTTGCCACTAAATAAATTCAAGCCATATGTTAAGCGCTATTTGTTGAGGAGAGAGTACTATACTTTAAAGGAATTCTTTGAGGATAACGATGCCTTTAAGCCTGTAGCTTGATATGGTTAGTACAATACAAATTTAGAAATTATTAGGTACATTACTCTATGAAGTAGCTTTACTAGTGTCCAGTATTAACTGCTTTTCGTTTTTATTTTTTTTGTTTTTATTTAGTATTTGGACACTTAGAGACGTTATACATCTCTAAGTCTTGCATTCGCAAATATTTATATGTATAGATATATATTTAATGATCCTGACGCTTAGATACATGTACATCTCTATGTCACTTTTATATTGTAATTTAGTTCACGCATGTAAAATACGAGCACAGAATATTGTTTCTCACCAGACTAAACATGGCTAGTTTTTATTAATTAATAAAGCCCGCCAGCTTGAACATGTCATGCTCGCTTAAAAGGCTCTGCTTATGGTGGCGTCGTTGATCGGGTCGCCACTTTACCGAAGAAAGGTTGAGGGAGGCGATGGCTGAGATATGCGTCATACTCGTGAACGGGTGCTGTTTGTGGAGACAGGTCTGTTTAGGCAAACTGGGGCAACACATTTACGTAACTTTTTATTAATCATATTTAATTTTAGTTTAATTGGCTTTAGACACAACATTCGGTGCTTGATTATCCATATTTTTTATTATTATATAGAATATATAGATCAGGACACTTGGAGACCTTATACATCTCTAAGGATAATTTAGAAATAGTATGTTTATTGTATACTAGAATCACTTACTTTTTTTTATTTAAATTCAAAATTATTTTGTTTCTAACTGTTGATGATGGATTATTATAATTTGGAAATTTATTTAGAAGACACAGTTCAGGTAAGAAAGTATATCAAACTTGTATGTAATTCATTTTCAATAGTCAGATTTGGACTCATCTTTTTTTTGGTATTTTTCTTAAACTATAACCTATTGTTGGTTAATCTAACCTTGGGTTGATATGTTTTCTTATAGAACAACGCCCTTATATGCATTGTTTAGTTTTGATGTACTGTTGTTTTGAAAAAATAAGTCGCGCCGAGTTTCTTGCCGGACATAATTCTTCTCGGGTCAGAGGTGTAGGGTTAGAACCGGTGTAGTTTGATTTTTTTTTCTCACTTTTACTTCAACGTGTAAAAGTGCCCTTATGGCCTACTTACTGAATAAATGTTTGAGTTTGAGTTTAAAAAAAATTGCAAATCAAAAAATATTGAACAAAATAATTTGATTTACTTCAAGATTCACCTTCAAATAATCAAAAAAAATATTTGGCGTAAAAAAAAAATTCTCCTACTTCTTAGTCGCAATACGATATTAATTATGTTCTTAAACGGATCAAAAATATTTTTGTTACACCCTGTAGTGTACGTACAGTTTAAGAACTGCCACTTCCGTTATTATTAGTTCTAATTCCATGTTGCGTGCACTTGGCAGAAGAAACGCTTAAACCAACATTAGACGTTATCACAACGCAATAAAGTCCACAATCAAATGGTCAGCCACGTTGACTCGGAGGTACTCGTGCCGCGCCCGCTGACAAGAAAAACACTGATTTTTATTTGCACAAATAGGATACAATACAACTACATAAACATATAATAAATATCATTATGACTGATTTACGTTTAAAACGGGACTTATTTAACCATATAATTACAAAACTAAAATATATAATTTCACCGTTGCTCCGTTTCCCGGACCGGGATTAGCAAAATTTCGCTATCAATATCGAAACGTCGAAGGTAATATAATAATTTCATGGTTACGAAGGAGAGATTTTAATATAAATATGTGGATGTTTCCTGTAATACGAGCAATAAATTAAAACGTAGATTCTACTCCTCAAACAATCAAACTTTTATTCAACAACTTTAAAAAAATATGTATTCTTTATATTGTATTTTTCATACAAACTAAATAGTATTTTCAATGTATGTTAAAATCCATCTCATTGACACTGCTTGTCAGTCTGGTCACTCTAGAGACATATCAATTTCGCAATACATTGCGTGTTCGAATAAACTTTAAAGTGTACTAAAATTCAAACAGCAAGTTATTTTTCAGTCACTGAACAAACATTGTCTAATTTGAGGAGTAGAATCTATGTTTTAATGTATTGCTCGGATTACATGAAACACCCGGTATAAGTCTATGTCATAAAAGATAAAGGTGACATTTATTCAGAGCAATGGCGCGTAGTTTTAGTGTCCGCGAGGCAACCGGATGGCTCGCGGTATTTAAGCTCCCTACGTGTTGTGGAAACCATCCTGTGCAACTCGAACTGACCCACGTTGGACTTTTGTTTTTCATCATCCCCTACCTCAATTTCCAGTATCTGTATGTGATGAAGAACAAGCATGCAAATTGCCATTCACACCGGCTGGTCGGTTATCGATCCGTCACAGTTGAAAGCCGTATAAAAATGAGAGGAAGGGAGATGAAAAACAAAGTCCAACATGGGTCAGTTCGGGTTGCACAGGATTGTTCCACAACACGTAGGGAACTTAAATACCGCGAGCCATTCCGTTGCCTCTCGGACACTGTAACTACGCGTCATGCTTTAACTAATTGACGTTTGTACCTGATATAAAAATAAATAAATAAAATAAATAAATATTGTAGGACAATCTTACACAAATCGACCTAGGCCCACGTTAAGCTTAATAAGGCTTGTGTTATGGGTACTAGACGACACGATATATATAATAGATAAATATGGATAAGTACTTAAATACATAGAAAACATCCATAACTCAGGAACAAATATCTGTGATAAATACACAAATAAATGCCCTGACCAGGATTCCAACCCGGGACCTCCTGCTTCGTAGGCAGGGTCACTACCGACTAGGCTAGGAGGCCGTAGGTAGGTACCTATGTATTTGACTTTTATACGTCAATGTACATTGTATATGTGTACTTACACTCATGTGGAAACGTACAGTGACCCTGCACTTTTAACCGAGTGCAAAGTTCAGTGCAATGTGATGTGTAATTGGCTACTTTCCTAAAAAAAAATATTTAGTCCGTCAGTTAGATTATCAAAAAATATTGGACACGTATTTTTGATTTTTTCAATCAAACAAAAATTGATGAAGATATAGCTCGTTAAAGTTCCGCGTGACGTCACATTTCAGTACAATTTTTAGTATAATGTGACGTCACGTGGAACTTTAACGCCCGTTAAACCTTCACCAATTTTTGTTTGATTGACAAAATAAAAAATACGTGTCCAATATTTTTTGATAATCTAACTGACGGACTAAATATAATTATATATTTTTTACCCAGGAAAGTACCCAATTGCATTAACTGCGATTTTGTGGTTCTTAGTTTTGCGTAAGTATGCCTTATACGGGTGTTACTCGTGTTGAGCGTAACTGCACCAATAACAATAATGATTAATTAATCGTGGAGGTACGTACCTACCTATGCCAAAGTACAACAAACCTAATTCGCCTTAATAACGTTTATACCACAGACGAGGTACATACAGACCTTTAGTCCGCGGACGGCGCGGACCACTTGTGTTCCCTGGAAGCACTGGTCCGCGAATTTACCAAGGACCTTTGTTGAACTTATTTGTTAAAGGTAAACTTTTCAAAAAGTTGGTATTACTTGCCTATAAAACATTTTGCGGAGTGGTCTTTTATTGATAAAAGTGTGGAGGAAAATATCATATGGGGGACAGTCGCAATAGGCATGGTGAATTTTTTTCATCATTCGATTCGTTTTGTTGTGAGGATCAAATGTCTATATGGGGCCAATTGCGTTAAAGCAACACAAAAGTCAGAATTGAAACTTATGGTCTGTTTCACAATCTTCAGTTAAAGCATATCTGTCAGATAAATGTTTGTTGTCCTTTTCTTTTATATGACTGGAGAAAAGGATAGCGATAATTTTAACTGGCAGATAAGTTTATCTGGAAATTGTGAAACAGGCCCTTAAAGTCCGAGATTTGCATTTGTTTCTCAAAACGCCCCTAACAAAATGACGTACAAAAGTGACGTCACGATCACATAGTCGCCCTGTTTAAAGTATGGAAAAAATATGAAATTGCTAGTTTTACAGTGAAATGTTGCGTTTATGTATATGGTTGCTATACAATTTATTTTACAGTAAAATGTTAAAAATCGAATGGTATCATTGTTTTTTTTTAATTTCGCACTTTAAAAAATCGTAAAATTTAGAAATTTTGCAGCTTGATATCTTTGAGCCATTTCAATAGAATTTGTACACGGTGCTCGTGAGCATTGCGAGAGATTTTAACCACGAATTCCTGAGGTTATAAGAGTAATAAATGTTATATGAAATTAGGTCAATTTCGCCAAAAAAAAATTATTATTTTTTGCATTTTTTTCGATTTTTTAAATGCTTTTGAACATAAAAACATAAATTTTAATGGTAAAACCGGCGATTAAATTAAATAAGTACATTCTTTTTCGTAAAAAATAGTTTACGTAAAGTATTCCTTGGCACTTTGATATCTGTCAATAAGAATGTCTGGACTAGACCCCATAAAGCGTGAAATCGCCATCAAAATAGCTTTTTGCACTGAGTTACAATAAAAAATGTTTTTTTGTTTAATTGGCAGTAACTCTGAAACTAGGCGAATTCCAGAAAATTTTATACGACGTTTTAGTCTCCAATTACGATCAGGAATACACTGTTAAAATCTCTCGCAATGCTCACGAGCACCGTGTATATTTTCACTTTAGTTGGATATATTAGTCATTTTGCATCCTATCAACTAAATTTTATTGCATAATTCAACATGTGTCATCATGCCTATTGTCTGGAAGCTGCAAATAACAGTTCAAATCTTTCCAAAGTGGCGCTCTGCTAGAAAGTGTGAAATGAACTGAGCAGTTAATGACGGAGGACCTAAAGTGCGCTTCGTTGTTGACGATAATTCAATATTTTTGATAACTAGAGTAGCTACAAAACCTCAACTTCCCTAACCTAACCGTCAACCAAGTTCAAACTAACCTTTACTCTCTAGCTATTGTGGCGCTACCCTTATTTCACGGACACTTTTTCCCTCCTTACCTCTACCCTCCATGACTGAAAGCTTGAGAAGCGCTGATTTAAAGTTAGCCAAAGTATCACAAACCTAATCCGGCTTAATAACGTTACCACAGACAAGATCAGAAACAATACATGCACGGACCGTTAGCAGACTGCATTCGAGGTCGCTTTCGCGGGTTTCACCGGCCGGCAACGCGGTCACCCCGTTTTGAAACTGTTTTGTCTATGGTGCTAAGGTTGGGGCCGAAGTGAAGCGGATGCATTTTACGTATTATATTTAATGTATCACTCACGTGATTTAGATTGACTATCATTCGACATGTTTCGAGCTGTGATAAGGATCTTCGACGATATTAGACCTTAATTACGTTAGTGACACGGTCTAAATATTTCAATAATTAAAGTCCCGCGGTATTCTAGTACAGTGAGATTCGAAATTGCATGGACAATTTATGAATTAATTCATTTATGATGTGCCCTTGCAACTTTGAATCTGGAGTGCGATTTTTGAATCTCACCAAGTGACTAATTCTCACCGATGTGAGTGATTTCCGAAAGTAAATCACTCACATCGGTGAGAATTAGTCACTTGGTGAGATTCAATAATCGCACTCCTGGACGTACGTTTAGAAAACGCTCTACCTTACCAAGTAGTTTTCAAAGCCCACATTTGATAATAGAAGGCAGCTTTACCAAATGTTTCGATTTGATACATTTTTATAGAAAATATGTATCATTTTGGCTGACATCATCATCATCATATATTTCCAAGCAAGTCTGTATTTCTCTTTTGCTTGATACGATACGATGTTTATTTTTTCCTTTACTTGATCCGTGTACATGTATGTGTTTGCTGATACCGTTTAATTTTTTTAATCAAATTTTATATGATTTATGTAATGTCAGTTTAAAACCTTATAATTAAAACAATTACTTTAGTAAAAATCGTTACTGTGAAATTTGGTGTAATTATATAAACAATTTAAACATTCTTTTTGTAAGGACACCAATTTACAGACACTTGTAATTTTATAAAGTATGCACACCTGTGACACATGTAATAAACTGTTTGCAGAAATTGGCACTGATTTTTATTCTATTGCTTTTTAAAATCAAATTGCTCACTATTGATAAAGGTTTGCAACTCCGATATTTTGTCTATGGCCAATTACGAAATTGCGGAGTTGCACGCCCTACTATTGATAAAATCAATCCATATTGAAAAGTAATTATTTCCAAGTGAGAGCGTAAAAGTTTATAGAACTTACTTATCTCCTAATTGATTAATTATTTATTTTCATACTTATTTACAACACGTGTTATCTGTATCAACTGCTGCCTCATTGGCCACAGCCTCTCAATCTGTGTTAGTCGACATTCTCAACAATGGGTAGTCACGGGCAAAGTGGGCCGTTTACAGACTTCCATGTAGCTCCATATTTGTATTAAAGAGAGTTGACATCGTCTGACAGAGACCTTTAACTTTGTCACCGTCTAACGATTGGATTGCTAAATATTATTTGTTAAAGACTTTAATACTACTCACAAATAATACAAATATAACTATTTATAAAACAAAAGTACTAAAATTAAGTCAAACTTAAAAAAAAAATTGGTTGTTTGTAAAGTAGGTTTACGATCGAGATGTTTACGTGATAACGTCTAACCGCTCGTGAGGATTCCGCGTGACAAGTTTCACGGAATGACTGGCAGCGCTCGAGATGAGACGGGAGATCGGTCCGTCTCTCTCTCGTTATACCTGCGATCGCGCTCGTGAGGTTTTGGTGTGACACAAGTTTCTGAACATGTCACCCGACTAAAACGATTTTAAAGACGTTATCACGTCAAAAATTGGTTGTTTGTAAAGTAGGTTTACGATCGAGATGTTTACGTGATAACGTCTAACCGCTCGTGAGGATTCCGCGTGACAAGTTTCACGGAATGACTGGCAGCGCTCGAGATGAGACGGGAGATCGGTCCGTCTCTCTCTCGTTATACCTGCGATCGCGCTCGTGAGGTTTTGGTGTGACACAAGTTTCTGAACATGTCACCCGACTAAAACGATTTTAAAGACGTTATCACGTCAAAAATAAATATATAACTAAAATCGACCCTCTAAACCTTGGCTCTTCGGTAAGGTGCCCATCACACAGGCAGCATTTCATTAGCGAGTCTTTGTGCGAGAAAGCTGCCTGCGCGAGGGTCACCTGTCTTTTGCCCAGTTCCCTGTGGAGCCCGCGCGCTCCCCTGCCCCACGGACCAGGAGTGCGATTTTTTGAATCTCACTGGTGATATCAAAGTCACTGGTGACTAAAATTATCACCGATGACTTTTATGTCACCATTTTCCAAAAGCCGTATTTTTGAAAGTCACACGCTGTTTACCAACATGCAGAAATTTTACAATGTCAAATTTACAATTTTACAAATTTTACCAATGGTTTCGTAACCCGATAATATTTTTTAAATTTCGCATTAGACATCGCAAATGCTTGCTCGTGATGAATTCTTTCTGCGCCGCCTACCGCAGCTGGATTATGTTGACGGTGAGGAACGTCGTCGTCTTCGTCGCTGTCCGTGTCCGTCATCGTCATCATAATGTACTCCTCCAGGCTTGCCATTTTTAGGGTTCCGTAGCCAGAATGGCAAAAACGGAACCCTTATAGTTTCGTCATGTCCGTCTGTCCGTCCGTCCGTCCGTCCGTCCGTATGTCACAGCCATTTTACTCGGAAACTATAAACGTATAATCGTATATATAATTAATAAAATTTAGACATAATGTGTATTTTGTATGCCGCTATTTAGTTATGTCGTAAAATATGAAAAAAATTGAGAACATGCGCATTATCACAAACTTTCTACGAAAATTGTTTTGAACATTATCGGTTAAGCCATTTTTGAGTTATTTCCAAAAAAACTTCTTCAATAGGCATCAGATACGACCTTTTGGCATTAGTTTGGTTCTTATTCCATTGAAGCTACGGAACCCTCCATTATGCGTGGTCCGACATGCACTTGGCCCTTTTTTATATTTTCAATAAATCGTCGCAATCACAAATGTCACAAACGAGCCCCGCTGCTAATTCTTCCGAAAAACATACTTTGGCGTTTTTGGCAGATGTCACATACGTCAACTGTCAAAAACAATCGCATGGTGATTTCAATTACGAGTGGGTAGGGGCACTCGTAAATCGATATCATAGGTATGACAAATGTAAGTCACCGATGAGTTTCAAAAATACGAACTTTCGGAAATCAGTGTTGATTTTGAGTCCCGAGTAAGCGAAAGATTCTATAATTGAATCACGAGCGAAGCGAGAGATTCTAAGTTACAATCTGGAGCGTAGCGAAGGGACTCAAAAACACAAGATGTAAAATATATTTGCTCTCGTGTGACACATACAACTTTTCACCGCAGTAGTGAGAACATATTAAAGGTAAAAAATATATAGTTCGAATTTGTAATAGACCCCGAAGTATGAAGCGGCAGTTCATGGCCTTCACTAAATTAATAAGCTACTTCGTCTCACTCCCTGGAGTGACGAAAGTCGCACTTTCGTCACTGTTTTTTCGCAGGGAAGTAGGCTTGTTCGAGCTGCTGAGGTGAAAAGAACATTAATCTATACATTGCACTTATTTCTAAATTATAGTTGATCCCGGTCGTCAGTTTGCTAAAATACTATAGCGTGCTCGAACTTGAAGTATTTTTAATAATAATAACATTGTATACCTAGGTCACAGAATAAGTAACAGTACATGTACAGAAGATTCTCCTTCCCCATTTGACATTTAGCTACAGAGATGAAAACGTTAGCTGTCATGCGCTCTTAAAAAAATTATGAAATGTATTCAACGTGCTTCATATATCCATGCAGGTTTGAGACATGTCATAAACACTGGCTGAAATTATAATATATGGAGTTTTCAATCAAATGTACATATCATTGTCGGTTGTCATTAAGATGTTAACTGCCATAAATAATAATTTAGAAATAAACTCTATTAACAACCGACAATGGTGTACCTATGACTTGAAAACGTCACATATTCTCGAACGCATCCATAAGGTGATAAGCTATGTGCCAACCCTTCCCTCATTAGCCCTCGCAGTGCGGTAAGCGCATCGGGAAAAACGGGTACAACAATGGAGAGAGACATAGTGAAACCTCCCTGCCTAGGTGTTAAAGTTTTACTAAGCGTTAGCCGTTACGTGTGGAAATTCTGGTTTAATCCTGCTGTCAAGTTATGCGTTACGCATTTACCGACATTAGCAATTTAGCACTACAAAATTGCATCTCATTAATGTATCCGTCGGACAGACAGACAAGCGTGCGCCTATTAGAAGATTTCCAGTAAAGTGCTAAAGCTATTTGTGAAAGTACAGAACCTGGATAAGTGGCAAATAACCTTTAAACGCTGATCTTCTAACTGCTAGCAGTCGTAGATAAGATGACAATCGTTTATTGGTCACGCCAGGCGAAAAGAAAAATATCGGAATATCAGATAACAAAACCGGCCAAGAGCGTGTCGGGCCACGCTCAGTGTAGGGTTCCGTAGTTTTCCGTCCGTCACAGTAAGTGACTTTATTTGAAAGCACGTCATTTCATTGTGATTTTGTAGAAATTACAGGTACAATAAACACCTGCTTATACGGTTAAATTACTACAAAGTTAGTTCAGAAATTATTTTGTATTTTTTTTTCAAAAACTATTCAACCTATCAAGTTCAAAACAATTTTCCTATAAAGTTTTTATAAAGTTCTACTTTTGAGATTTTTTCATATTTTTAAAACTTATGGTTCAAAAGTTAGAGGGGGGGGACACATTTTTTTTACCTCTGGAGCGATTATTTCCGAAAATAATTACATTATCAAAAAAATATTTTACTAAACCCCTATTCATTTTTAAATACCTATCCAACAATATATCACACGTTAGGGTTGAAATGAAAAAAAAATCACTTCCCACTTTACGTATAGGGAAGGTACCCTAATAAAACATTTTTTTCCACTTTTTATTTTAGCACTTTGTCGGCGTGATTGATGTACATATTAGTACCAAAGTTCAGCTTTCTAGTGCTAACGGTCACTGAGATTATCCGCGGACGGACGGACGGACGGGGCAGACATGGCGAAACTATAAGGGTTCCTAGTTGACTACGGAACCCTAAAAACGAAAAGTCACGTTTTTTATACCACGACGGTGGCAAACAATCATAAGGCCCGCTTGATGGTAAGCAGTTACCGTAACCTATGCAATATGCATGCAACTCCGGAGGTGTAACATGTCTATATACATCTATGCAATGATATTTATTATGGATACTCTAACAAAATAAGCAGTAAAAATACTTCCATACTGTTCTATCTATTTTGACAATCATTACATCTTCACTCTCATTGTTAGAAAGTTACGGTTTGTCTCTTTCACACGCGGGTGACGGGAGCTCATTGGCACGTCCGCATCTCACGCTGGTCGGTGCGCGACTAGGGACAATTGTTTGAATTCACTCAATTTAAGTGCTTCACTTTTGGAGCGTGCATAACCCATCTGTCATTATTATATATCATAGCATCTATGTAACTAACACATATACTCGTATTTGTTTACAAGTACGATAAAAGTACAATGATGCGTAGACTGTAGAGGATGCTCCAATCGTCCTAGATCCTAGCCGAGACCTGCACTTTACCGTGAAGATTTAGATAGAGACGAAAGGCGGATGCACTTTCTAGGTCGATAGGCAACCATCACACAGCTTGTCCACGTTAAGCGTAAAATTTAAAAATAATCGGGATTTTCATAACGTTTTTATACCTATTGTAGCATGACGCTACGTTTATCGTACGACATCTGTCGACTTTCTTTAGAACTTCTGAACTTCTGTGTCTAAGGGAGGTCTAAGGCTAGGTTGCGGTTGATATATAAAAAAGCGTACATTGTGATTCACGGCATTGCAGGTAGATGGCGCTTATATCAGTCCGCATTTTGAGATACACGACTGGCAGTTATAAATTGAAATAATATTCGCGCTAATTTTGAATATGAATTTTTGAGGTATTCCAGATTGTCAAAAAAGGGAAAAGTTGATTTGGATGGAGTGTGTCATTTTTTGACGTGTCCATTGATTGGTGTGCTTTTATTGTAACTATCTTTGAGATAGTTTTCGAAAGCTAATTCATTGTTCAACACCAAGTGATAGGCCTGTTCAGCAAGCTTACCATCATCCACATCTTAGCCATAGAAACATGTTGGGTCACCAATCAAAAGTGACCATCGGATGAAACAATAGAGTATCCAAATTTAAAGCCAAGCAGGCCACCAGTGGGACCGCCTGAGCCGGAAGGACCCCGGAAGGCGCTTGTGGGTGCCGGACCGGCGAGACGGTCTGCAACCACCGCGTGTTCCGCGTGATTCTTCACCGTCGTCGGAGAATTAGAGCCCGCATCCAGCGGGCTCTCCAAGTGAGAAAGAGAGTTCAGCGAGCTGTTGGGTCCGCCTAAACCGAAGGGGACGCTTGCCCACGAACTCGATTCAAATTTAACTACAGTTTTAGCCATCCTGTCTTTCGAGAATATCATATTATTTACATTTTTTTAAAAACGTTGTAAATCCGATTCCTTTTTTTGTATCCAGTGTTTTTGTGCCATAATAGCTTTTTTTTGTTGTTTTGCTAAAATATCCCCGAAATTCTAATTGCCTCGTTTGACGGGCGTACAAAGACCTGGCTCTTTAATTTAGGCTACGTTCAGCCAGCGAATCATCTGTCACCATCCATACACCCGCCTCATTAACCCATTATTTTCCTGCAGCCAAATTACCAGCCGAGTCTTTATTTGTACTTACCAGTTTTGCTAGTACTCCATCCTTTTTATTTTCCTTTTGTGCGGAAAGTAGACGTTTACGATACTAAGGTAACTATTGAATGTGAAATATCCTTATATAGGTACAGTTATCTTCATTTTTAAGTGAAATGCTAATTTTAAATATTTTGATTATTGTAATTTAATTACATTCTAACCACTAAGGAAGTTATTGAATGTGAAATATCTTTATATAGATACCGTTATTGTAATTTTTACGTGAAATGCTAATTTTAAATAATCTGACTATTGTTGCTAATTTTAAATAATTTACTTTATCTTCAAAATTAAACGTGTTAATGCAATTATAAAAGAGTTTTACTGCACTATATGTTACTCTGCGTCCGTAGGAAACACCTTAGACAACCCTACACGTGATTCCTGGGTGGTGCTAAAAGAGTAACAAACTTGGCAGCTGCACTGTCCCATCTGGACCTCGCAAAACTCCCTGGATTTTCTTTATCATCTGCTTTCCCACTACCCCAGGGAAGAAATGCATATCTATATCCAGTGACATGTAGCCATACGATAAATAAATAATCTATATCACACACCTATATTATAACCACAGAATAACTAATAGTACTTACTACCGTATTATAACTTCCATTTAAATACGTTCAGAAACGACAAGCTAACGGCCTAGTATATTAAGGAACCTGTATCTGTGGTGCATCGTAAAATTTACTTTATAAAATCGATGACCGATACTTACATTCAAATTTCGAACGTCTTCTGGTATACCGTATCGTATCGTAAACATGACCAACAAAAATATAGTGAGTGTGTACAAAGGCTAACTTATCCCTTTAAGGGATCTCTTCCAGCTAACCTTCAAGCAACTGAGAGAAATCGGTCAGACATGGTAGTTCAGTTGGTCGAGCGCTGGTTTGGTATTAAGGAGTGCGACTTTAGCCCAAGGCAGTGAAGTTTTCCAGTATTTTTTTATTCTTTTTTAACTTCGCTTAATAAATATTTAAATAATCAGCGTGATATAAAGGACTGTGGATCAGGGAGTGTTTGTAGTAAGTAATTATTTTACTATTTCTTGGATCTTAATTTTTCTTCTAGCAAAAATTTCGGATTTTAAAGATTTTTTATCTAATAATCTTAGCAATCTGGCACTAATGGCGTCCCTGGTGGCATTACTAAACCTCTTCATATATTCAACTTTATATTATGAAATATATCCTACAATAAATAAAACAGATTTAATTATCTTCTCCCCTCTTTGGTACAAGGCGTCGTTTAAGTTTCATATAGAAACTTACAATATATTATTAGTAGTTACGCTTTCCCTCTACCAAACAAACTTACAAAAGTAACGTACCTAAAATATACTGGGTACCGGATTCTAATTTAAAACAATAAAAATACAACCTATCTCAAACATAACTCCAACAAACAATCAACCAATATTGAAGTTGTATTACTTGTATTGGAGTTGCGTTGGAATATTTCTCAAGCAAATTCTGATATTTCTGATTCAGATGTTTATGCCGCAGCTGTATTGCGTTGTTAATGCATTGGAGTTGTATTGAAGTTGGATCGTGTCTATACGTGTTTTAAAGTAGAATACGTATGTCCTTTCAAGTTATAAACAATGTAGCATTGCGCAGTTTCTGTAAATAAATCATGCAGTGTAGACAAGCCTTGCAAATTTAATGTAAATAGTCTGTCGAAACTTGGAACGACGATAAGTTATGGCATGGCCATTATGAGACGATTGCTGAAATAAATGTCGAATGATAATTGAGTGAACAAGACGCATAATAATTTCTTTTTTGACATTTTTGAAAATGTCTTTTCGTTCGGTTCAGTATAGGCCCCGATTTCATGAAAAAGTGCGATCCCCTTATAACTCGGAAAGTTGTAAAGATATGACAAAAAGGCTCAAAAGACTCATATTTACGAGAGCTGTAAGATGCAAAAATAATCGAGAAAATCGAAAAAGAAAAAAGTTATGGCCGGAATAGTTAAAAAAAAAACAATTTTTTCCAAATTTTTGATTTTGGCGTTCGATATTTTGGAAACGAAGAATGATATCAAAAATTTGAGAAGAACTCCTCTGGACAATTTAGGCAGCTACAATTTAAGCCTAAAAAAAACCGGCCAAGAGCGTGTCGGGCCACGCTCACTGTAGGGTTCCGTAGTTTTCCGTCCGTCACAGTAAGTGTCCCCACTTAAGAGTTAATAACACCGCCATGTAGGATATGATATGAGAGTTCCACGTACAGCGACATCTATCGGCAAATTAAGTAAACTATTGCGCGCGAGCATAAAGTATGGAAGATGATTTTTATGGGATAATTCTTTAATGCGTGAACCGATTTTCACCGTTTTTACTTTATTTGAAAGCACGTCATTTCATTGTAATTTTGTAGAAATTACAGGTACAATAAACACCTGCTTATACGGTTAAATTACAAACTTAGTACAGAAATTATTTTGTATTTTTTTTTTCAAAAACCATTCATCCTATCAAGTTCAAAATAATTTTCCTAGAAAGTTTTTATAAAGTTCTACTTTTGAGATTTTTTTCATATTTTTAAAACTTATGGTTCAAAAGTTAGAGGGGGGGGACGCATATTTTTTTACTTCTGGAGCGATTATTTCCGAAAATATTTACATTATCGAAAAATGATTTTAAGAAACCCCTATTCATTTTTAAATACCTATCCAATAATATATCACACATTAGGGTTGAAATGAAAAAAAAAATCACTCCCCACTTTACGTATAGGTTACCCTAATAAAAAAAAAATCCTTTTTTTATTTTACCACTTTGTCGGCGTGATTGATATACATATTAGTACCAAATTTCAGCTTTCTAGTGCTAACGGTCACTGAGATTATCCGCGGACGGATGGACGGACGGACGGGCAGACATGGCGAAACTATAAGGGTTCCTAGTTGACTACGGAACCCTAAAAAGACGATCGGTTTAAGGGTCTGCCCTGTAGCCTAACCTTTTTGAAAAAAGTCAGAACGACATTTTTCACATTAATTTTTTTTAACTGACTTCAAGATTTCAAAAGTGGAGGTTCTCAATTCGGCGTGCATGTTTTTTTTATTTTGTTTTTATTTTGTTTTTTTTTTTTTTATGTTTGTTACTCCATAACTCCGTCATGGGGAATCGAGGGAACTCCTCAAATGTTAATGGCCTACATGTAGTGATTTTTATCAACAAATCAATCATTTTCATTCAAAACAGTGACATTTGATTAAGCGGAACTGCTGATGATGATCAGAAGGGAACTCTTCAACGACGCATTGTTCACGTTTGGCGATGCCTCCTCTTATCGAAAACACATCGGTGTTTGTTAAGCAAGTAAGATTGTCAGGACAAATTTTCATCAAGCTCAAGTTCTGATGATGGGATCCACGAGGAATCGAGGGAACTCCTCAAATCTTAAAGGCAAACACATAGTAATTTTTGTATTTTTATCAACAAATCAAGCATTTTCATTCAAAAGAGTGACATTTGATGAAGTGGAACTGCTGATGATGATCAGAACGGAACTCTTCAACGGCGCATAGTTCACGTTTGGCGATTTGTCCTCTTCACTATGTTTGTTAAGCAAGTTAGATTCTCAGGACAAATTTTCGTCAAGCTAAGTTCTGATGATGGGATCCAGGAGGAATCGAGAAAACTTCTCAAATCTTAAAGGCATACATAAAGTGATTTTTGTATTTAAATCAAAAAATCAAGCATTTTCATTGAAAACAGTGACATATTGATGAAGTGGAACTGCGACTGATGCCATAAACATGTGAAATGTAAAATGAGAAAGGAAATCTTCAACGACGCATAGTTCACGTTTGACGATTTGTCCACTTCGCTGTGTTTGTTAAGCAAGTTATTTCATTGTATAGAGTGCACCATCTACAATAATCCTTCACCGGCTTTCCCCATTGAAGAAGTCGGTTTTTTTTTTGCTTAAAAAATATTTAGCTATGTGGCTACCATTTCTCGAGTTGACTACGGATTTGTAATGTAATAATTTTCTTGTCTTTGAACATTATTATCCTGCTTATTAATCTAAAAATGAAATATGTATACTTAGGCGCCACGGCGACAATTATTCAAACTTCGATATGCGTGTGGAAATTTTTGAATTTGTTTGTTCACAGCAGCACACTTGATTAAAATCGGTGATCGATTACTAATCATCGCTGATTGAATAATCGCTGATTAAATCATAACACAAAACAATCAAGTAATTTCGCCATGAGTAAATCATTAACGACGGGCGCTGATTGAAACTAAATTAACGCTAATCAACTAACTTGTTCAATGTGATTGACGAATGTATGATTACTTGATTAGAGTGTTCTTAAGCTGATTTATATTATTACTTGAATAAGGCGTTTGTTCTGAATTTCACATATTGAACCAGATAAATATGTAGAAATTTTCATTATCCTAAATGAAAATGAAAATGAGAATGAGAATGAGAATTAGAATGAGAATGAGAATGAGAATGAGAATGAGAATGAGAATGAGAATGAAAATGAAAAGCGCATGTGGAAACCGCAGCTGTGTGATAGCTGCCTTAACTGTAGCCGAAAACCGCAATAAAACCGAACAGGCCGTTTCAAAGTTCAATGGGAGCATTCATTTGTACACTCATACCAAAAACTAACAAAAAAATTGTCGATATTTTGGTAAAGGTAACATTTGCCACTGGAATTTACGCTTTTATTGCTCAATATTGAATCTGCACTATAGGGTAATTGTGCTAGTTTTCGTCCACTTATCGAGTTTGCCAGCTTTGTGATGCAAAAAGAATATCTTAAAGTACCCTTACTTAAATGTATTATATTTTATTTTATAGCTTATATAGTCTAGTTTATGTTAATATTACGCGATAATTATCTATACTTGGGAGATTTTGTATAAAAAATATTATTTGAAAAAGTGGGGTATTCGTTAGTTTTCGTCCATAAATGTCAGTTTTCCGTCCTGGGCTCTGCTAATTTTCGTCCACTGAGTAGGGCGATTATTTCTGAAAATATTCACTTAATCAAAAAATGATAAAACAAACCTCAATGTTATTTTTAAAGCCCTATCGATTAATGTGCAACATGATGATTTTTGGTAAAAAAAAATTGTTACATGTATGGAAAACCCCTTGTGGCTCCCCCCTAAAAAAAATATTTTCAGCAATTTTACTACAATACTAAGTAGGGGTATACAAAATACACCTTCTGTTATAATTTCATCAATATTAGTTATAGTCTCCAAATAAAAAAATGGCCATGGCATACGGACGAACTACGGACATGACGAAACTATAAGGTTTCCGTTTTTGCCATTTTGGCTACGGAAACCTAAAAACGAATGATAGTAAGGATTAACACCGTGTTTCTTTATTTCCGTGAATATTAGCATACAGTAAGGTACGATTAAGGAAATTAAATGGCGTAGTTAGTTTTTATAAATTTGTTTTTTCCATAAAAGTATGTATTGTTAAATCGATCACGGTAATATATTTAACTCAACCAAACAATCGAACAAACTAATCTAACTAAGGCATTTTATCACCAAACAATGATATTGTAAGGTTGTCTGGAAGAGATCGCTCTTTAGGGATAAGACCGCCAATTGTTTTGCCTCTGCTTTTTTGTTTGTGTCTTGTGTATACTTTGTGTCTATTATTTGAGGTGTGCAATATAGAGAATTTATGTTATGTTATTGTAGGCCTTTAATGTTAACCACTGTGACTCCTTGTACTATAAAGCCTTGGCCAAACAGCAAGCGTGGCGCAGCGCCGCGGTCGCGCGACCGCGGCACATGTTAACACGTTAGCGACGTCAAACAGACTGCGTCCCGCCGGCGCCGCGCACCGCTTCTGTCGCGCCCCGCGCCGCGCGGCCCCCCGCGTCCACGCGGCGCGTGCGCAGCGCTGCGCGGCGGGACGCGGCGGTACGCTGCATCGCGCTGGGTCACATCAGTCGGACGTTAGGCAGCGCGGTGCGTCGTGCGAGCGTAGCAATATACTGTGGTTATGGATATAGAAAAAAATAATCTTGGCTTCGGAAGGAATGAGCGACCCTCCGCGCGCGCATGATGTATCGGGCGCGAGTCACGCCAGCATCGCGCGCAGCCGCGCCGCGTTCGCGCCCGCGATGAGGGCGTGTTGAGAGCGCGAGGCCGGTGCGATCCGCGCGCGCCCTGTTTGAACAGTCATCGCGTCGGCGTCGCGCGGCGCGACCGCGGCGCTGCGCCACGCTTGCTGTTTGACCAAGGGTTAATGCAATTGACACGACTAGCGTAGTCAACCGCGCATTGGATCGTTCATTATTGGGTCGTTCCTTAGAGAATTCAACCCGGAGTAGCCATGTCTGCCGTTTTCTTTACAAAGCAAGTCTGCCGATTTTTGCGGGGAGGGGAACGTCAAGTGTATTCTGTGGCTATTCGTACGTAACGTACAAATAGGTGTATGCATGACCACTGGTCATATGTTTTCGGCAGAGGGGGACGCCTGTCAATGGCGACTCCGGTTGGTTGAATTCTCTAAGGGTCGTGCATTACCCGGAATCGTGCCGCCGTAGGTTTCCGATTGGTTCCGATCAGATCCGAAGGTTATGCGACTATTTAAAATAGCAGCTTTTTTCATAGTAATCAGCTCAAAACACGAGACTTCCTTTTTTCGGATGTATTTGTTCAAATATTTAACAGCGCATGTTTTTGTTTGTTTGTTTTCGTGTGGTTTTAATTGCCGGTAAATAGATAAAGGTGATGTGATAGTGCTTAGTGAAAATAACGGATAATATTCACTGTGAAAGATGTACGGGTGTGTGTGCGTGTGTGTGTGTACGGACGATGGCAATAGCACGATCTCAAAGCTTTCTTTTGAAGTGAAATAAGCAGAGCACGCCATAGTATGGAGGTTATAATTGTTATTCTACTACCATTTGGTCATTCTAATGTTAATTATAGTTTTGTCTACTCACAAATAACTCGTATATTAACGATAACAATGCAACAGAAGAGCTAGTTTTAGTCTTTGCTCAAGTCATTTAAATGTTTTGTTTATTACATTTATTTACGTAACATTATATGAGGAATGGACAGAAACTAAAGTGTGTAGGTAATAAAATATAATATTACCATACTACTATATACTATAATATTACGTATTAATGAAGTATTTTGAAGTAAAATAACCATTAGAAATATTTACCCAGCTGTCTGGGTTTCCGGGATCAGGTGGTCGCAAAACTGAAATTTATACCAAATCGCTCTGCTAGTTTTGGTCCACAAAGTTTATATATTAATTATATTCTAAAACTTTAATCTCCACTTAAAATATTGTACAATTAACTTTAATATAGATAATTCGTGCCAAACATATTTAGTGC
Organism: Pammene aurita; assembly: GCA_947086415.1. Classification (NCBI taxonomy): domain Eukaryota; kingdom Metazoa; phylum Arthropoda; class Insecta; order Lepidoptera; family Tortricidae; genus Pammene; species Pammene aurita. The sequence continues at coordinate 16,730,385 of OX352315.1, forward strand.
ACTGCCTAAATCATTAATAAAACTCATCATAAACTTTTCCCGACACCAGTTTTTTTCTTCATTGCGATGACATTTGCTAGGGCCGAATTCGAGGCGGCTATTAATGTTTTATTTTTAAAGGCACTTTTTGTCAAATTACTTTTTTATGATAGTAGAATTGTTTGTTAGATATTATGGATCGCAACAAGACCAAACTTCCGCAGGAAAATTAATTTACGTTCAAGATTTCCCCATATATTTGTAGCAGAACCGTCAGGTGGACGGAAACTGACCCTGGACGGGAAACTAGCACAATCACCCTACAACTTAAGACGTAAGCGCCAACCGCCAAATGATACCTTTAGAAATATTGTCACAAATAGCCATTTATCCTAAATGTATATTATACTCACCTAGGTACCGCCTCTGTTTCGTCAGGGAAAAAAGTGAAGGAGCTAGTAGCTACGCAAAATCTAATCAAAATCAAATCATCTAATCAACTAAATCGTTAGTTTAACTAAGCATACTGTCTTACTAATGTAATGTAATCACTTCAGCTAATCATGAGTGAAACTAAAAATCGACATGATTTACTCATGTCGGTGGTCAATCAGATTAGAAAGCTCATGATTAAATTCGTAATCATGTTCATATGATTATGAGTAACGTTCTCATTTTTAACTTTAGTTTCAATCACGTTAATTTTTGCCCAACTCTGGTTCACAGGCGTTATGTCGAGGATACTTATGTTAATCTAAGAATAAAATAATTATCATTCAACGTCGTAGTTTTATTTTATAACATTTTCCTTATCCCGACATTCTCGTCGCTCAGCGACAATGTTTTTTCGAATACCGTAGATTCATTTCCAATGTGCTCAATAGTCGTGTGAGGCACGAAATCTGTGATTTTTTTTACAAAATACTCGATTACTAGAAAATAAAACAAAATTATATTTAATGCATTAAAATTTTTAAATGTCTTTTTTAAGTGATAAACCAAACATTATATTATTTACTAAACTTAATGGTAAAAATGATATGAAGATATGTAGAAATCGATAACTGTGCAGCTTTCATTGATTAAAGTACCTACCTATATTTATAATCCAAAAGAATAAATACTTAAGTGGTCGTATTTATCAAATAAATTAAATTGAATAAAATGTCAAATACTTAGTAGGAAATAAGGATTGGAAAATTTAATATGTAAAACAAACAAAAGGACAAAAAACAATATATATATATATATATATATATAAATTACACTAATTAATATTATTTACCTAACCCAGCCTATGATGATATTATAATTAACTCTTTCGGAATCTGTGACATATTGTTTATAAATAATAAAACTAGTTAAAACTAAAATAAGTCTAAATAGGTAATTAAATCTAAACTAAAACTAAAATATTTTGAAATATGTATCCACAATTGTAAATTTACAAAACCTACCGACTGAAAAGTTCGATTGGAATAAATTTCTTTTACTTAAAGATAGAAACCAATATGACAACTGCATTAAAGCAATGCAGACAAACAATGCAATCCCCATAGACGTATAAAATAAGAAGACGTAACGCCGTGAAGACAAAACTGTGCTTCCATAATAAGCCAATTTCTTCGTGTTTACGCGCGACACGCACACATCTACAACTCGTGGACGGTTCAAACGTCAAAAGTGAGTGTGTGTGCACGAGATCGCGGCTCATTATGGAATCACAGTTTTATCTTCGTGGGATTACGTCTTCTTAATTTATATGTCTATGGCAATCCCATTGTCGCTTCCACTTTTCCTGCACGTATTGTCTATGACAAAAATGGCGTTCGGCTGTCAATATCTCAATTAAAGAAAGTGTCACACGCTACCAACGTAACGACGGTAACTGTGACCTGCCGCGGTCCCCTTTCGCCGAACTTTCACCGTGTGACCCACATTGCAGTGCGTCATAAAACACCGCTTTATTTGTGTTTACTAATATTACCGCTGGCAACACCGGCTATTTAATTTTAATGAGCTGTAATGGCGTTTCCCGCGCAGAGTGACGGATTGGCTGAGGATTAGAAAATGAGGAAAAGCTGATTGTGATGTCGATGGTTACATGTTACATTACATTTGATATAAAAGGTAGATATGAAGATTGGTAACTTGGTATATCAAATTATACCAAAATTTTATGTACTAATTAGTATTACTACAAATCAATAAGTATAAAATAGTAACTAGTATTAGTAAAAGGGTATATAATTTCTTCATTTCTTGTCTCTTTTTTATATATTTAGCTAGCTGTAGCCGAAATACTACAACTGCATTGCTGACTGGAGACCATTCCAGCCTCACATCTTTTCTGTTATGTATACCTCTTCTTTAATAAATGTGCTGACGTGTTGTCTGAATAAATTTTATTCTATTCTATTCTAAATAAATGTATTGTTACTTTATTTCATTTATTTGAAATAAAATAATCGTACCTACGTTTTTATTTACTCATAAGCTGTTGTATAGTTCTAGTTCTAATCATATAATATGTATATGTAGGTGTACCGTATTTATAGAAACAAATGCTTGAGCGCTGTTTATTATGTGACCTACTATAAAACCTTTCTTTTACAAAAAACCAGACCGAATAACTGTCGATTGTAGTGACGTCAAGCCGAGCTGACTGCGTCAGAAACATTCGAAAGAAATGCATTGGAAAATATTATCTGGTGTGTTGTCTGACTGCTGTATTTTTCCATTACTTTATTTCTAGATCAACAAAAAGCTTTATATTGTAACTCGTATATTTTACTTATTTTTTAATAATGTAGACGTTTTCTAAATACTGCGTGGTTAAAAGCCATTACAAAACTGACTCTCAATGACTAATTTTGTGCCTTAATTAGTTATTGTTATTAAATTTCGGACCTGGGTATGTCCTTAAACTACGTCCGGACCTGGGTATGTCCTTAAACTACGCCAAAAAGAGAGGTATGGGCACTGCGAATGGCAACTCGCTAAGTGTGGTAGGGCACGTTCAGCGAATGTCATCGCTCAAATCTGGAGCAGAGCCCGACTGGGGAACTACCTCCACCTTACAGAAAACCACAGCCAAATAGCACTAGACCCTACTCATAGTATTGTGTTCCTGCTGGTGAGTAAGGTTGCCAAAGAGCTCAAAGAGGACCCAGTGTGTTGACGATGAGGGACCTTCTTGTTCCTTTAGTCGTCAACACAGTGAATCCTCCTTTTTCCTTAGGTTACGGTAGCTGCTTACCATCAGGCGGGCCGTATGCTTGTTTGCCACCGTCGTGGTATAAAAAAAAAATATGCAGTAAGTAACAAATTTTCTCTATATAATTAAAAAAAGAACCATAAAAAATACAAGAAAGCAATCCAAAAATGTCTTTGTACAGCATCGGCAAAATTCAAAACTAAGTGCCAGTGGCACTACAGTTAAATTATTTTAATAAATTATAGACAATTTCGACCGATTTTTCGTTTTTGCCAATACTGTCGGGTTTTTGACACCATTTAAAAGGTTCCACGGTTAGCGCCATTTTTTTTAATTCTACACTAAGTATAGAATGTTATTCTACCAAAATTAGTTATTAAGCCACCATTGCATTGTACATTTGATTGTACAGCGACAAGTTGACACAATTCGCCTGCAAATTAGAAAGAGCCCCAGTAATTGCATAATTTACATAGTCGGTGCAGCGGCCGTGGCCACTTTCTCCATAACGGGACGCATCTGGGACATCCGTTGCAGCGATGTTTCTATGCTAATCGCTTCTGGCACGAGATTTGATAGCTTTAAGATAATTTGAATGGAACTATTCCATAGAAATAACATGGCGACTCTCGACGACTCCGTTTTGAAGGCATTATTGTGCGCTAGAGCTCGCCGTGTTTACAAAGGAAAATTTATATTTAAAGTAGGGGTTACTAGCCCCAAGAATCTACAAATTGCAGAGTTCTAGTGATAAAATGTGCTTAAATTGTACAAATTAAATTAACTGGAACTTTAAAAAACCATGGGTACCTACATCCTAAATTGTTTCTAACCACGTACGGTCAACAGAATATTATAGTTTGAAAATCATTTTAGTTTTATCCCTTTTACAGCATATTCCAAAAAGCAGTAACATTGAGTACTAAAATCCAAAAATAATTTTGAAATGCCTACCAGTACAGTCCTTAGGGTATAAGGAGACTAAGTTAAACCAAAGAACATTAACGGTTAACATAATACCACATCGGCAGAACGACCATGAAAAAGCATTTCATTACCAGAACAAAAAAAATTACCGCAGAAAATCCAGCAGAACATGAGCGATTACAATTACATCATTTCTCTCCGGTGGTGTACAGTTATGCGACTCCGATTCCGAAGCAGAACAGCTTTCAAACGTCTGACAAGAATGATCTAACGTGACAAAGCGAAAAAATAATGCCACCCGCCATATTAGTGTAATGGCTGCTACAAAAAAAACTAACGGAATAAAATACCTAACCAGAGAAAGGCTTTCGATTGTCCCACTTTTCACCGCACGCGAATCGCGGCTCGCCCGCCAACCGGCAACACTGGCCGTTAAAAAACAAACAGTCTTGTGTCTATGCGCGCAAACTGTCAAGTCGTTTGGCGGGAAACCGCTTCTAAATTCAAATGTCGCTAACATTTACACGCAATATCTTAATACGGCACATCTCTTTCCTTCCTTTGTCGGTTTTGTCTTTTGTTTCGTTCGACATTGAAAAAGAAAGCACTAGATTTTTTACCGGCCATTTTACTTGAGAGTATGCCGAGGAAAGCTGAAATGCATGTGTGTAATATTAGAAACGGCGGTTTTGTTGCATCGTTCGTTGCATAAGTGCGTTTCGCCGCGACACTGGAAAATGCGCGATTTCCCGTAAGCAGAAACGCGATTGTTCGGTGCGCACGCACGACCAATGTCCGGCTTTGATGAACCTTTCTCTATTTGTTAATATTTAAGTATGTTACCGATATCGGCCATGTGCTCAAACTGCAAAAGAATAATCATTCAAGTGTAATAAAGTAAAAATTGTCTGAAAATTTGCGTCCACATCGCATTTTTGCCATTTTTTATCAGCAACCAAAGTCAGTCGTTGTAACTTAACAACAACTGTCCACGACTTTTGGTATTTTACAGTTAATTATGATAAATAATTTACAGATAAATAAGTTATTTTATCTTAACATTCAAATAACGAAAATTAACCCTGTCTGTTTTTCTTAAAAAATAAACACATTTTTTAATTATTTTTATTCTACTTAATATCAAGCGTTAAAACGAATTTAACTACTTTACGGATATTTTACGGCGTAGTTTTTCCGATGTAGTTGTAGAAAGGTAGAGTCAGCCATTGATTTATTATGTATTCTACTAGATGTGACATCTAGTACAAATTTTGTGCGCATGTTTGGCGGTTGACAGCTATGACTGTATCAAAGAGTAGTTATAGACTTGTAGTGATTTTCACTACAACTTTTGGGACAAAAAATTTCTTAGGGATGTCATCTCCTGTTACTCATTGGAGTCACCAAAATTTTCTTACATGGAATTTTCTTTTACGTGATATGAATACAAGGTGTTTTTCAAACTTGTATTTTTTTTTTTTTTTTATTAAATTAATTTGCTGTAAAAACGACTTCGGTAGTATAAAAAACTGAACAAGCGCAGCGAAAAATACTTCAAAAAGCTTCTTAAAAATACAGTTAAGTATATTGTGCGTAACAGCCATTCACTAGTAGTAACAAATGTGCAGATTCTCTGATTTAGGTCGGCCCGTCCGACATAATGCTTGCTTGTCTACGGAACATTACATTCACTATGCCGGCGTATACTATTTATTTGAAAAAGGGTGTATGTATCGGAAATTTAAATAAAATAAGCGATGTTTTATATTGATGCTGTTTGACTCAATTCGGAACATGAGAGATTAAAATCAGCTGTAATAGTTTTCAACTTATACGAGTACATGTACATAATTAGACTATGTACAGAAAAATACTAGCGAATAAAAAAGTATTACTTATCTCTATGAAAAATTTCAGCTTGCAGGTTAAATATAAATCCTTATAAAATTTCCTTAAAAAGTTTCTCGTAAGCAGCACAAAAAAAATCGAAACGTGCTATTTTTTTAAAGGGATATTTTTTTTTTAATTTCAACAAATCTAGATTAACAAACAGTTCACTTTTCACAAAGAGCGTAAACTATACAAATAAACTTTTTTTTTTAAATTTCACCACAGTGTTGGCACAGATTGTATAATATGAGCCTTGTTACGTGGCATTTCTTTTCGCCGTGGTGTAACATTTCCGCGCACTTTCTTTGGCCGTCGGCTTGTTGGAGTAGCGGTAAAACTTTCTTTACAATAATGCTCGCACTACTTACGCCGTTATCACACTGCGGTGTGTGAACGAGACAGCGTTATGCACGGTGTCCCGCTCGCAAACCGGAGAGACGCGTCTACCTATTTACTGTAAAGACCGTCGTAGCTTTTTATCTTAATTGAATTTCTATAGAAATTTAGGTTTTATCACACAGTGATTATGCCACCACCATACCGTTTTAGTTATTCGCTGAAATGTATTAATGTGCGACTTTAAAAAATCTATTTATAAGCCAAAGTATTTATATCATAGTATATACGTAACAGTTCATATGCTTCTGACCGTTTAAGAGATCATGTACATTTTAAAATGAATCCGTTTTATACAATTAGGTAAGTTTTGTTTTTCATATTTCAAAATACATTGAAGTAGCCCTGATTTTTCCTAAGGAAAGTCGTTCGACCGTATATTGCGGTTTATTTAAGGTACATTATGTATTGTTTGGTGTGGTATGGTTTGAAATTAATTACGTTAGGTACCTACAATAAATGTAGTTATGTAAAAGCTTGTTGCTTGGTCAAATGGATTGGGTGCGCAGAATGTTTTCTCCTAAAATAAAACATATTTTTTTCCATTCAGAATAAATCCCGTTTGGTAGGCTTATATTACAAAATAATATAAGGAATTATAAACGAATAAGTATTTTATCTTTACTCGAAACCCAGTCTAAAGGGACTTTAGTAAAATTAGGAGTGCCACAGGGTTCTATTTTGGGCCCATTCCTGTTTTTGGTTTATATAAATGATTTACCTTGTGTAGTACAAAACCTTTGTGATATCGTTCTGTTTGCCGATGATACATCTTAAATTTTCAAAGTTGACCGGCAATCTACCGATTTTACTGTAATCAATAACACACTAGCTGCTGTACTGAACTGGTTTACTATTAACAATTTGCTACTTAATGCTAAGAAAACCAAATGTATTAGATTTGTTTTGTCAAACGTTGCACCGGTGGACACTAAGATTCTCCTGAATGGTGAATGTTTAGAGATAGTAGATAAAGCAGCGTTCCTTGGTTCGACGTTGGACAAAAATCTACAATGGAGTCCGCATATAAGAAAACTCGCTCTTCGATTAAGCTCGGCCGCTCATGCCGTTAGGAGAATTAGACAATTAACGAATATTGACACAGCTCGCTCAGTTATTTTCATAGTGTAATGTCATATGGTATTCTGGTTTGGGGCAAAGCAGCTGACATACAGACTATATTTGTTTTACAAAAAAGAGCCATCCGCTTTCTGTATAACTTAAAGGCAGGTGCATCAGTTAGAGAACTATTTAAAGAAATTAATATTTTAACTGTTGCTTCCCAATATATCTATGACAATATTATTTATGTTGTAAAGAATATACATACATTCAAAAAAAATTCTGACATCCACAGCTATAACACTAGAAATAAAAACAAGCTTGCTATCAGAAGTAGTCGTATCCGCAAGGCATATAAGTTATTTTTTGGTCAAGGTATTCACATTTATAACAAGTTACCCGTCGATGCTTTAAATTTATCATTTCCCGCTCTTAAGAAATATTTGAAAAAGTTTAATGTCAAAGGGTTATTACAGGGTCGAGGACTATATGACGGACAAACATGCATGGCCCAAACCAGAAACTACTACAAAATCATCTAAGATTTAGAGGACACGGTTCAGATAGGAAAGCATATCAAACGTTTGGTGAAGCAATCAGATTTGGATTTTATTATTATTATTTTATTTTAATTAAACAATACGTACATTGTATATCTCTCAAGCTGTTTTGATATGTCTTCTTATAGAACTACGCATTATTGTGTATCTTTAAGATATAATATTACTGTATTACTGTTTTGAAAAAATAAGTCCCTCCGAGTTTCTTGCCGGTCATAAATAATACTTCTCGGGTCAGAGGTGTAGGGTTAGAACCGGTGGTAGTTTTTCGTTTTCTCTCTGACGTTCATAAGTGCATTGTAATGTGCCTAAATTGAAGAATAAATATCTTTTATCTTTTAGTTTACAAACATAAATAGTTATGTTATCACGAACATATGGTGGACGAAACTGACCTGCGTAGAGTAGGTACGTTAGTTTTTGTCCACTCATCGATTTTGCTAGCTTTGTGATGGAAAAATAATATCTTGAGGAACTCTTACTTACTTAAATGTATTTATATTTCAGTCTACAGCTTACATAGTCTAGATCTATGATATATAATAATGACAGATGGGTTATGCACGCTCCAAAAGTGAAGCACTTAATATGAGTGAATTCAAACAACTGTCGCTAGTCGCGCACCGGCCAGCGTGAGATGCGGACGTGCGAATGAGCTCCCGTCATCCGCGTGAGAAAGAAACAAACTGTAATTTTCTAACAATGAGAGGGACAAAGATGTAATGATTGTCAAAATAGAAAACATAACATAATCGTTGCTAGGTTATGAAATAACTCTGGAAGTATTTTTTCTGCTCATTTTGTTAGAGTATAACCCATCCATAGTAAATATCATTGGTCTAGATGCGATAATAAATCATACTTGCGGACTTTTTTTGCAAAGTAAGGTCATCTGTCTATACATTTTTATTCAAGTTTTTCCCATAGGTCCTGGTACCATTTGTACCAGGTGAATGGCAAACTGACCTCGGACGGGAAACAGGCCCAATAGTACGATTTTAAATAGTTACTACTATAAGTTTGCAAACATATTTGTATATAGAAATGCTATGCTACCAGTGGGCTTGCCGGCCGCACTCGAAACACATCATGTTAACAATATTGATGTCACAGCCAAGCAACCTTTCCCTCGCAGCGTACAGCCATACCTGCCAATCAAATTCAAACCTTAACTCTTAGCAATACGGTGTTGATATATAATCGTACTTTTCAATCAAATTTGAACCTTAGGACTTGGCAATACGGCCAAAGCCTGGTGTTAAGTAGGTAACTCGTGCATCTGGGCCGCGATTCGGGGCCGCGTGCCACTTGCAACGAAAGTCGCGGTCAAGTTCGGGGCCAAGATATGGCACGGTTCGTGACCTGCAGTTTTACTCTTTTGGCCTGACCAAGCGGTGTCAAGTTAAATGTTCCTATAATGAGTTTAAATTGGTTTGGTTGGCATTAAGCCCCGGGTTTGTACATGAAAGTAAATACTTGCATCAAATTACAAATCACCCGCGACGGAGCGTTTCTCAAGTTTTTTAGTTATTAATGGGCTTTTTTTTCATTGCAACTTAATGTACTTGCATACTTATTCATGTGACCAAACTGACAGTTCGATCCATTGATTTATTATGTATTCTACTAGATGTGACACTTAGAACAAACTTTGTGCGCATTGTTTGGCGTTTGACAGCTATGACAGAATCAAAGAGTAGTATAGACTTGTAGTGATTTTCACTACAACTTTTGGGACGAAGAATTTCTTAGGGATGTCATCTCCTGTTACTCAATGGTTCAATCGCATAATTTCTACCTATTCTATCTGGTTTTGTTATGCTATATAATAGTTGGTTTGGGTAGATGAGGTAGAAAATTAGACATTTATCTGGTTTTTTATTAAAATAGCAAGTAGGATTGGACAGATTAAGTTAGATTGAGGTAGCTCGAGCTGTCATTTTGGACTCTTCAATAAGAAAACATAGTTTAGTTTGTTTCATTCCTTATAATATTACCTATCTAAAAGTAGGTACCAAAGGTACTTGTTCTATATAAAGTGGGTATCAAATATATAGGTAATTTCTGGCACTTATAAGTACTTCGGCGGCTGAATCTATTCTAATGTATTTAACATAACTGAATAGCAGAGAGCTATTTTACGCCTTTGAACCGAAGTTTCTCCCAGTAATAATTAATAACTTTCCTTACATTCCTACATTGTGCTGCCATCTATTGGCAAGCGTAGAAAGTCCGCGCTTCTATAGAAATTCTAGACTGCACGCGAAAGTGCCATGGGAAAAGATATTCCGACTTTGGTAAAGACTGACCAGAAATACATATGTGGTCATGAGCAATGTTGCGAAATTTCATTGCAACTAATTTCTTACACTGGCAATAACTTTAATGACAGGATGATATGCATGTGTTTTTTCAATAATAATAAGGCGTTACCCCGACATTGGCAGAATTCACCTCGCTAAATTCGGCGAGGAGAAAAAGCCAAAATAAATAAAAAACAGAAAAATAAAAGTTTTAACATGAAATAATAAACGACATAAAAATCCCAACATTGTTCATAGTAAAGAGCGAAACATTGTAAATAGTATATATATATATATATATATATATATATATATATATATATACACCGTGGGCTGGAATAACCCGACAGATCTTAACCACGAATTTCTAAGACCAAAAGAAGGAAAAAATATTATGTGAGTTTAGCTCAATTTCGCCAAAAAAAAATTAGTTTTTTCGTTTTTTTTCCATTTTTTGAATGTTTATTGCACATGAAAAGCAAATGTTATTAATAAAATTATCGCCTAAAACAAATTGGTACATTTTTTTTTGTAAGAATTTAGTTTCTGCAAAGTTTTCCTTGTCGCTTTGATATCTGTCAATAAGGACGTGTAAACTATGTCCAATAGTGGCAACAACGCCATTAGCAAGGCGTTTTGTAATGAGTTTTATAATAAAAAGTGTATTTTTTTAAACTCTGAAACTAGGCTTATTCCAAAAAAGTTTATAGGACATTTTAGTATCTAAATATGATCAGGAATACACTGTTAAAATCTGTCTAGTTATATGGGCCCACGGTGTATAATAAACTGCTGTATATAATACGCTCGGGAAATGAAACTATTTCACTGTGCAACATTTTTAAATTAACATCAGAGCTTACAGGTAAACAAATTAAGATGTCACTATGTCATAGAGAATAATACGCTACTTATAGTCCCGTTACTAAACTTTAAGTTGTTCGAGGAGATCACATTTAATCCTACACTATTTTGTCCTAGGGATCTGGTAAAACAACATTTATTGAAAAGATGTATTACGTTTTTCCCAAAAAATACATTGTGCTTTCTTTAAAAAAAATTTTGAAAATTTTAATGTTTATTTACCACAAACATTAAATCCTACACTAGAGATTTTTAATCCAAGGAACTACCTGTAATATTTAAAACAGTATTTGAAATATTCACCACCTGTCAAGTTGAGAATACATTTGAAATAATAAAAAGGTTTAAAAAATTCAATAATAATCAATTGTGTTTGATTGTACAAATGGTGATTTTTCACTATATTGTCGAGACAATTATTACGCTTTATTTAAAAAAAATTTACAGCGGTGACTGTATTATTACTATTTCTTAAATGATTTTAAATGATTTTCGAACACGCGCATTAATTCTACACTCATGATTTTGATGCTCCTTTTAGCTTTAATAATATGTTACATAATATCAAAATTTCACCAGTAGATATAGTGAGCATTTTCAGGAATTGTAAAATTAGTAATCAAAAAATAAACATTATTGCAGCGGGGCGCGGGGCGGAAACTACAATACATAAGACATGCGGCGGCCGATACGATTAGTGCACCTAAGGTCATTGACCGTGTAGGTATCTAAGAAGCGCAGAAGGGCATAGCGTATGGTGCGTAGTTGCTTACTTAGGAGTAATAATCAGGGTGGAATAAATAATGGGCTCATTTTATTTATTAGTATTACACTATTTTTTAAATCACACTGATAAAATATAATTCTTAATATTATTTTAATTTATATTTATATAAATGCCTATGTCCTGAATGACTGACTGAATGATCCACGCAGAGCCGAAACTACTGAAGCTGGAAAGTTGAAATTTGCAGATAAGGTTACATTTTTAATTTGTACAAGTAATAAGGATCGATTTTGAAATTCAAGCCCTAAGGGGGTAAAAACGGGGTTAAGCGTTTGTACGGTTAGGATTTAAAAGTTTAAGTTAGAAACTTGAAACTTCGTACGTTTGTTGCTAATTAAAAAAATATAAAAGTCATTTCAGCGTTTTCTGGTATATAACCTCTAACGGGGTTAAAAAGGGGTTGAAAATTTGTAACGAAATATTTAAAAAAAATTGTGACAGACTTGAAAGTTCGTTTGTAGGCTACTCAGCTCCAAACAAAAAATAATTTCAGCGTTTTTCAAAACTCCACCCCTGCTAACGCGCTATCCATGTTTGGGTGAGCGCACACACACATGCACCACCGACGCGGCACCGCGGGCCCGCGGCAGCCGCCATTCTTCCATCCGTCACGGCGCCGACAGCACGTTATACTCGCTCGCGCGCTCATAGTTATAAAATCAAACCTATTTTCAAATTCATACAAGTTTTTGTAATTCTATACAATAAATCTATGTAAAACTCCACAACGGTTGTCGACTACATCATTTCAAGAACCTGCGCCACCAACCCCAAAGGAGTTGAAACGGGGTTGAAAAGTTGGATTGTAGCCAGGCCGAAACTACTGAAGCTAGAAAGTTATAATTTTCATTTATAATGTATACAAGTAATACGAAACAAATTTGAAAAATTAAACCCCTAAGGGAGTAAAAACGAAGAGTTAAAAATTTGTATGGGTAGGGGTAAAAATTTTAAGTTCGAGGCATGCAACTTCGTACATTTAATACATTAAAAATAATGAAAGTAATTTTAGCGTTTTTTTTTTCATTCAACCCCGCAAACGGGGTTAAAAAGGGGTTGAAAGTTAATATAGATACCTACTTTTTTTGTGACAGACTCGAAAGTTCATTTGTAAGCATTGCAAAACAAAAAAAAACTAATTTCAGTGTTTTTCGAAATTCCACCCTAGATGAGTTAAAACAAGGTTGAAAAGTTTGTACTAAAACTAGGCCGAAACTGCTGAAGCTAGAAAGTTGTAATTTGCAGATTGGCTACTTTTTACCTATTTTATCTACGTATTAAACAATAAGAAAAGCAATTTCAGCGTGTTTTGATATTCATCCCTTAAGGGGGTTAAAAAACGTTGACGATTTGTATGAAGAATGTATGTATATGGCTTAAAAGTAAGTTGTATGATAATTATTATAAACAAAAAAAATATTCTAATACCAAACCACACATTTTATAAAGATGAAACTGTGTATGAGTAGGTAGCCGTATTATAAGGGGACGAAGTCGCGGGCGGAAAGCTAGTCTATCTTTAAATGCTTTTGTCCTGACTAACACATCAACGTAAACACCGAAACCACTGCAGCTAAAAAGTAGAAAATGTTAGACCAGGTTACATGTATAATTTGTATGTACTAAGAGGTGATTTCGAATAAATCAATCGCTAAGGGGGTAAAAAGTGGGTTAAAAGTTTGTATGGGTAGGATTTTTTTTATATAGAGACTTAAAAATTCGTACGGTCGCTGATGATTAACAATAATAAAAGAAACATCAGTTTTTTGAAATTCAACCCCAACAGTGTTAATAATGGGTTGAAAATCTGTAGCTTTTTTTCGTGACTGACTTAAATGTTCGTTTGTAGGCTAATCGCTGAAAAGTAAAAAAAAAAAGTATTTTATTGTTTTTCAAAATTCCAGCCCAGAGGAGTTAAAACGGGGTTGAAAAGTTTGTATTAAAGCGAGGCCGTTACATCGGAAGCTACAAAGTTGTAATTTGCGGGTAGGGTACATTTATAATATGTACAAGTAATAGGCAGCAATTTTGAAAAATTTTAAAAAGGGGTTTCAAAATTAGTATGGGTAGATTTTTTTTTTTTGTTAGAACCTTAAAACTTCGTACGTTTGCTGATCATTAAAAAATAATAAAAAATAATTTAGCAGTTTTTGAAGTTCAAAAGAGGTTAAATGGGGTTAAAAAGAGGTTGAACCCCATTGAAGTTGAAAGTTTGTATAGAGATTACAAGTTTTGAAAGACAGACTTGAAACTTCGTTTGTAGGCTACTCTTTATAATCTGTACAAGTAATATGACGCGATTTTGAAAAATTCTACTCTCAAATGGGTAAAAAGAGGGTTTAAAATTTGTATCGGTAGAATATTTTTTTTTAAGTTAGAGATTTTAAACTTCGTACGTTTGCTGATTATTAAAACATAATAAAAATTATTCTAACAACTTTTAAAATTGTACCCCTAATGGAGTTAAAAAGGGGTGGAAGCTTTCAATCGCATTGATGTTGAAAGTTTATATAGAGATAACAAGTTTTGAAAGACAGACTTGAAAGTTCGTTTGTAAGCTACTCACTTAAAACCAAAAAAGTCATTTAAGCGTTTTTAAAAATACCACTCGAGTTTAAACGGGGTTGAAAAGTTTGTATTAGAAAGAGGCTAGAACAACGGAAGCTAGAAAGTTGTAATTTGCAGAGCGGGTTACATTTATAATCTGTACAAGTAATAAGAAGCGCGTTGAAAACTTGTTTGTGTGGTGTTTATAATTTTAAGTTCGAGACTGCGTAAGTTTACTGCTAATTTAAAACAATAAAAGTGATTTTAGCGTTTCTTTTAATTCAACTCTTAACGGGGTTAAAAAGGAGTTGCAAGTATGTATAGATATTTTGTGAAAGACTTAAAACGAAGTTTGTGGACTTAAAAGAAAAAAAAACTTCTAAGGATATTTTTTTAAGAACCAGCCATATTGTGCGAGGTGATTTGGTAGGCCATACTAAACCAATTTTACTATTGGGTCAACTCCGAAATCTAAATATTTTTTGGCTGTTTCATACATTTCGGCTGATCCGACGTTCACGTTTTCTATGGGGACGCCAAATTTTTTTTTTTGATTTCAGGGTCGGTCCTATAGCAAAAGTTGTTTAGTAAGTAGTACTTACTTAATCACCTCTCACAATATGGCTAGTTATTAAAAAAACATCCTTTAAAGTTTTTTTTTCTTTTAAGTACTACAAACTTTTCAACCCTATAGGAATTGAAACGGCGTTGAATACTTTTTATTAAAGCGAGGCCGAAACTACTGAAGCTAGAAAGTAGTAATTTGCAGATTGGACACTTCGTAGTTTGTCTGCTTATTTAATGCAGCAAATGCTGCTTATTTAAAGCATGCATTAAAAGGTCTCTTGGATTTTCAGAAATCGATTTTCGACATGATCGGATTAAATTGTACAAAATTTAAAATGGTCGCCGTTTGACAATTTTGATATTAGATTCGTATTAGCCGTGCGTATCCTCAGATATCGATTTTCAAAGTGATCAAAAATAAACAGAACAAAATAACATTACGGCCTATTGTATTGATGATAATCACATAATTTCAGGATGGCGCTACTTTTTCGAATTCAAACCCTGGGCAAAATTATTCTATTAATTGTATGTCAATTTCAAAACCAAATAAGAATAAGAATAAATAAAACTTGTCAAAATTTTTTACAACCCTGAACCTTCGGCAAAGACGAGAAACAAATAGGTTCTATGAAGTTGATGACTGTATAGATTATATAATTGATATGTATACTATTTACATCCATTTTTATTAAGTGATAGCTGTGATATTATACAGTCGACTACAAAGATATGTATCCACTTTAGAACCTTATAACAACGGATTAAGGTGAAAAAGTAGATACAGCTTAGCTCTTTGTAGTCGACTGTACAATCCATTTTTAGGGTTCCGTAGCCAAAATGGCAAAAACGGAACCCTTATAGTTTCGTCATGTCCGTCTGTCCGTCCGTCCGTATGTCACAGTCGTTTTACTCGGAAACTATAAGACGTATCTTAATAAAATTCAGACATAAGGTGTATTTTGTATGCCGCTATATATTTGTGTAGTTAATTTGCAGAAAAAAAATTTTTAGGGGCGGCGCTCCATACATGTAACAAAAAAAAACAAACAAATATCAACATGTTGCACATCAATTGATAGGTCTTTAAAAATAACATTGAGGTTTCTTTGAACATTTTATGATTAAGTGAAAAGTTTCAGAAATAATCGCTTCGAAACTCGAAAAAATAGCGTCCCTCCCCCTGTAACTTTTGAACCGTAAGTTCAAAAATATGAAAAAAATTAAGAAGATGCGCGTTAGCATATACTTTCTAAGAAAATTGTTTTGAACATTATCGGTTAGGCATTTTTGAGTTATTTCCAAAAAAACTTCTTCCATAGGCATCAGATACGACCTTTTGGCATTAGTCTGGTTCTCATTCCATTAAAGCTACGGAACCCTCCATTATGCGTGGGTCTACACGCACTTGGCCGGTTTTATTATTAGTCTTTCAGCGCCGTAACCACCAAAAAAACAAACGCAATAAACCGAAAACATTAAAACAAACGGTATTATCCGATGGGTATCCTACTCGTAGCAAAGAAGCTATAAATAGCAGGTATAGCTCTCCTATTCATTCATAGCTTACAAGCGAGTCACGTGAAGTCTGCGAACAGATTACTGGTCACAAGACTACGCATTATCCTAATATATATATCGGAAGCCTGAATCGACCTAGCATTAAGTTATTTTATATGTTTAATTTGAAATTGGCAGTGCCTAGGATTTACTGTAATGCTGTGTAACTGTTTTGAATGATAAATAAATAAATAAGTGTGTTCAATACGCATTATGAAGTTTCTCATGACGTGACCACTAAATTCAGAGCTGAGAATGGCGTCACTCGCTTCTATCCTATACAAAATTTACAATAATCCATGTGAATGATTTAACTCATAAACTCGATTTTTGTTGATATTTTATTTGATTATAGCAAATAAATTCTCTTGGTGTATCGTCCTTTATATTGACCGACGTTTGTCCAATACAAGGAGTGTGCTTCCCAGGTACGAAAATAACAGTTCGATTGCATCTGTTTGGGATGTTTGTTAGAATAAAAACTATAATTCAAACATTTACCATTCTTTACTTAAATATGCAAGTACAAATATATATATATGTAGTCTAGGACACGCGCGGTTTCGTTGGCGGATTAGAGGCAAGAGAGAGTGCCCGCGGCGCTTCCTGAGCGACGTGGTGTATGCGTTAAACTTCGGCGCTGGCGTCGCGAGCCCTCATTGGTCGTCTAGTATCCCTGCGGTTGGCACAGGGCACTTCAGTGTTGCGAGCGCAAACATACTCCGGGCCGCTGAAAGAATATCTTTCAGGCTTCCTTTTCCTGCGTAGGCAGCGGGCATATTCGGTTGAGTGCTCGCTTGACTAGCCCTCTAGCGGTATTTATGTCTGCAACTCGTGGCACGCCATCTTTCCCGTAGTACAGTTTGACAACTCTGCCCATGCGCCAAAGCATCGGCGGCAGGCCTTCCTCCTTAATGAGTACGAGTTCTCCCAGCTGTAGGTCACGTTGTCTCTCGCGCCACTTGAATCGTTGCTGTAGTAGGGACACGAACTCCGACGACCAGCGCTTCCAGAAGTGTTGGCGCAGCTGTTCGAGTCTCAGGTAGCGATCCAGGCGGTTCGGGTTCCGATCTTGAAGTGGCGGAGCCGGTAGCGACGTCAGCGGCCTAAAAATGAGAAAGTGCCCGGGAGTAAGGGGGTAAAAGTCATTAGGGGAGGAGGAGAGCTGACAGAGAGGTCTACTGTTCAAAATAGATTCCACAGAACAAAACAGAGATGCCAGTTCCTCAAAGGTGAGATGGGTAGTGCCTAAGATTCGTTTGAGATGAAATTTTGCGCTTTTAATACCGGCCTCTGCATAGCCGTTGAAGTTAGGAGCATAAGCTGGCGCAAATTTAAATTTTATACCTTGACCAGCTGCAAAATCAGATATATCATTCTCATATAATTTAAAAAAGTCATTTATCTCTTTAGCTGCAGCTACTAGATTTCTACCATTATCACAGAACAACTCCGCAGGCTTACCGCGCCGGGCGATAAATCTGCGAAGTGCAAGTACAAATGCATCATTAGACAAGTCGCTCACAGCTTCTAAATGAACACATTTATATCTTAGACATATAAATAGACACATATAGCATTTGGTGATCTTGCATCCACGTCCTCGGCGATCTGTTATTAAATAAGGACCGGCTAGGTCTACAGCTGTTGACGTGAATGGAAAATCAGCCTTTATGCGTTGTTCGGGCAGGTTGCCCATAATATTTTTTAAAGTGTGACCGGCGGTGCGCCTACAAGTGACACAATTGTGGGCCGTGCTTCTCGCAAGGTTCCTGCCCCCGACCGGCCATATCGTATCTCGTACCGAACATAACAGCAACAGTGGTCCTGCATGTAAGAGACGTCTGTGTTCATGTGTAAAAATGAGTTTGGTTAGTGGGTGTTTAGCACGTAATAACATGGGATGCTTCTTTTCATAACTACAATCAGAAGCATCCAGTCTCCCCCCGACTCTCAAAGTACCTTGAGAGTCTATGAAAGGAGTAAGTGTAGCAATATGCGACTTAGGGCTCAACTTGTGGCCTTTGCTCATCGCTTCAAGCTCAGACGTAAATGATTGCTGTTGTGCAATCTTAACTAATGTGTGCAAAGAGTCTTTAAGTTCCTGTTCAGATAATGAACCAGTTAATTTAGGCAGCCTAGTTTTACAGTTGTTTATGAAGCGACGAACATAAGCCATAGCACGTAGTAACCTGTTATATTTTGAAAATCTACTAAAATCTATAACAGGCGGTTCAGGGTCTACGCTTGTAAGCATAGACGTTACCTTAATTTCAGGCAAGACGTCCGGTGCCTCAGAGTTCAATTCTGGCCATTCAGATTCAGGTTTCAGTAAAAACTCAGGGCCATGCCACCACAGAGCTACACCAGAGACATGTTGTGGATCGACGCCACGTGTAGCGAGGTCGCTTGGATTTTGTTTTGTAGGCACATGTCTCCAGACAGCTCCCGGAGCAAGTTTAGCTATGGCAGCAACTCTGTTTGCCACGAACGTCTTGAGCTTAGAAATATCTGTTTTTAGCCATGCTAGACAGCAGCTAGAGTCTGTCCAAAATATAGTGCGAGAGACAGGGCGTCTCCAGGCCCTTACCACTGCGGCATACGTCTGGGCTGCTAATAAGCATCCTGCCAACTCTAATCGTGGAATTGTGGTTCGCCGTATAGGAGCTACTCTGTCTCTCGCACACAGTAAGTGTACTTGTTGCTCGCCTGAGCCTGAAATGGTTTTTACATAAACACAAGCTGCGTACGCAGTCTCTGCTGCGTCAGAAAAGCAGTGTAATTCAATTGTGGAAGGAGACTCACATAAAACGTACCTAGGTATGTTTAGACTTTTAATGTGATGTAAGTTTTTAATAAACCGCGACCATATTCGCTGTATTTCAGGAGAAACAGTTTCGTCCCATGATTTGCCTTCCTTCCACAAAGTCTGAAGTAGTATTTTAGGCTTAACGGTGCATAGACTTAATAGGCCTAAAGGATCAAAAACTTGGAACGTTTTAGACAAAATCGTTCTTTTAGTAACCTTTTCATCAGAGTCGTCAGTTTTAATTGAGAAATTTAACATATCTTGGCTGGGTTGCCAGCCCAGTCCAAGTGTTTGACAAGATTGACTCAAAGCTAAATGATCATCTTGATTAATAAGATCAGACTGTAATAACGCATTTGAATTTGAGCGGTATTTACGTAAGTTAAAACAACCAGCAGCTAAAGCCTGTGAGACGCCAGATTGTATGCGTAGCAGCTCAGTTTCAGAGTCAGCGCCCACTAGTAAATCGTCACAATAAAAGTTGTTCTGTATAATATTTGTAACCAGCGGGTCCCTGCTCTCAGCTCCCAACTGCCACAAGCAGCGAGCCGCTAGCCAGCTTGCCGAGGCGAAGCCATAAGTAACAGTGTTCAAGGTAAGCGAGCGTATAGGCAGGTGCTCATCTTCGCGCCACAAAATGACTTGTAAATTTCTGTCTGCTTCATTCATTAAAATTTGCCTATACTGTTTTTCTATGTCACCAGAGAGCACATACCTATACTGGCGGAATCTAAGCAATATGTCAAACAGCGAGTTTTGTATGTTTGGACCTACCATCTGGATATCATTTATTGAATAACCAGACGAGGTTGGACAGCTAGCGTTAAACACCGTTCTCAGACGAGTAGACTCACTCTCCTTCATCACAGGATGATGAGGAAGGTGGTTGGCCATGTAGCATTGCTTAGACTCCGATAGATGACCTAAACGCTCATATTCGTTTATAAAATCAACATACATTGTTTTAAGGTCAGGTTGTTTGCTGAAACGTTTTTCTAAGTTAAGTAGGCGTTTTTTAGCTATGTTAAATGTGTTGCCTAGGCAGTCTGGAGAGTCCTTTAGAGGCATTCGAACTACAAACCTGCCGTCAGATTGGCGATAAGTATTTTCAACAAAGTGTTGTTCTATAGGGAGACACTCCAGCTCACTTCCGGATATGAAATCCGCTTCAGACGGCAGCTCTTCTGTCTCCCAAAACTTAGTCATCTGGGCAGACAGATCAGACAAACAAAAATAGCTGCGAGTTGTTACTGAATTTACATGAGTGGAGGCTCCTTGTACTGGGCCCGCTACAAGCCAACCAAGTTTAGAGGGGATAAGGTAAGTGCACTTGCTGCTTGGCAGTGTGTTTGCAATCCCAGTTATAATTTCCCAAAAAGTGGAGACTCCCAAAAGAACATCGATTTGTGATGGGACATTAAAAGTTGGGTCAGCAAGGCTGGTAGACGCGGGTAAGTTAAGGTGACTTATGTCAACATATTTCTTTGGAAAGCGATCAGTTATTTCATTTAGTACTAGAAAGTCGAGATTGGCATTAAAGTCGCTTAGTCTAGATTTGATTTGAGCTGCACAACGTACAGGTTTGTAGGTCAGAGGCGTATTTCCTATTCCTGTAACACTTGAGGCAGTTAGAGGCTGAATATCAAGTTGCAAACGCTGCCTTAATGATTCAGTAAGATAGTTAGATTGTGAGCAGTTATCTACAAGACATTTGACAGTTTCTTTCTTATTATTGTGAGGGTTAATTATTTCAATTAGCGCTGTCGATAACAATGCTTCACTGCTAGCGAGTACAGTATTAGCAGTAAAGGTGCCTTGCACCTCGGCACTGTCAGAAGTTAGCATAGTCGATGAGGAGGCTACTGCATCCTTATCACTATCGTTAGGTTGGACGCTGTGATCCTGGGCTGACTCGCTAGATAGCTTATTTGTTAGTTGTGTATTGTGTAAATATGTATTGTGACGTCTCTTACATACACGACAGCCGTTGAGCTTGCACTGACGAGTCTCGTGGTCCGGACGGAGGCAGACGTGGCACAGCTTTAGACTAGAAGCCCGCGACCAGCGCTCGTCGACTGACATTTTTCTGAAGGTAGGGCAGTCGTATACTCGATGATCGGACTGGCACACGAAGCACGGCCGACCCTTGTCACCTTGTTTTTCTGAAATTATGAAGGTTTTTATGTTTTTATCATGTTTAAATGGAGTTTTATTAGCCACAGGCTCTGGCTTGTGGTTAGTTTGCCTATCTCTTTTAGATCGATACAGATTTTCTAAGATATCTGCACGGTTTGTTAGAAATTCCCTAAAATCTTCAAGCGTCGGCCACTCTTTAAGAGTGTTTCTATGTTCTTCCCACTTTGCATTAGTATTAGAGTCTAACTTTGCTGCTAATAGATGAACTAAGATGGTATCCCAGTGCTCCGTTGGCTGCCCTAATGTTTTCAGCGCCCGAAGATTTTTAGTTACATGATCACCTAAAAATCTTAGAGCCTTATCAGACTCTCGCTGTAAGGAATCCATATTAAACAAAGCATTTAAATGGTTAGTGATTAGTTGCCTTTTGTTACTGAACCTGTCACACAGCAGCTTCCAGGCTTCAGCATAATTGACAGCGGACACTTCTAAATTTGCTATCACTCGGGCCGCCTCGCCTTCAAGGTATGAGCTTAAATAATGGAACTTATGTATTGGCTTGATATGCTCATTGTTATGAATTAAAGATTCATAAAGATCCTTAAATTCCATCCATTTATAGTAAGATCCATCAAATTTAGAGATTTTAATTTGAGGAAGCTTGAAGCCGAGGTGCTCCGAATGACAGCCGCCTGATGAGCAGGTTTTGACAGAGTCTTCCGTTGATGCCTTTTGAACCTGTGAGCGCTCAAGTATAGTTTGAGCAGTAGCTATAGCTTTATTAATGTGGCTCTCATTAGAATCCCTTTCGTTAAGCTCGTTGTGAAAATTGTCAGCATTAGCTACTTCTATTGAAGTTTGCAGCTCGTCAAGGCGCGTGGATAACTCAATAACTTTATTCAATCTTAAAGTCAGCTCATTAAATTTAACACCGGTCAGCACTTCATCATCTGCGATTGTATTTAAATAACCACGGAATTTAGAGACTTGTCCTTTTATTGAGCCACGTTTAATACGCAGCTCCGCTAGAAGAGCTTCTCGTTTCGTCTCTTCAGACATGCTGAGTTGTGTTTAATTGAGCAGAGAAGTCAAGCAAATAGAATCGTATTAATTTTAATAAGAAGTAAAGAGTTATCCACGTAAGTAAATAAAATTGGCAAAACAGCTCACGCCCCTTGTAAACTTCAACAGCTACGCAGTGTAGGCTCGGTGCGCAGCTTGCGGCTTCACCACGCAGCAGCCCAGCACGTGCTCGCAGGCGTAGACGTGACACGTGGTGCACGAATCGGCAGGTTTTCCACTGAAATTGCGCAAGCGAAAAGTGTGCATATGCGAACACAAACCAAGATGCCAGCGGGTGAGAAGTTAAAAGATAAAGAGACGTTTAGGTCAGCGAAAGTGAACCGAAAAAAGGTGCAATTTAATTTTAAATACAAATGAAATATTTAACTGAAATCTTGAATGCAAATGAATTAAGCGTGAATGCGTGGTCAGAAAATCAAAAATGGTTTCGTCACGAAATAACAAGGCACGTGCAGCTTCACAAAGGTTTGAAATATTAAGTTTTTAAATTAAAAAAAGAACAAAATGAACACTGCACCGCTTAGCTAAAAGCCTTAGTTGACGTTGAAATGCGTTGAAACGAAAATAAGTAAGTAACAAACACGTGGTAAGGTTAGGTCACACTAAGGTCAAAGGTCACGCACTCATCTCACTTTGAAGACACTGGCTGAAAGTAAAACAAAATGAAGCAATAGCACACAGTAGGCACTCAGATTAAAGTTAAGTTAGAATGGGATTCGTTTAAGTTTAAGTTTAAAGTAAATTGTCAAGTTAGGTACGTTACGTAAGTTCAATGCAATAAAAAGGTTATTTAAGTTCGACGGGGTTTTTGTAATAAGAATTTAAAGGGAATTGCAAATTGGGTAGCTACTAAATTAGAAGGGTAAGATTAAGGAATGTGGGTAAGATTAGGTATAAGGAGTGTGGTAAGTATATTGGAATGCGGGTAAGAAATAGGGGCGGCACTTTCTCACGGTACTCTCCTCGTTTGGCTAGCTGCCACGCGCTGCCGCCTCGCTACCGGCCGTCGATGCCCTGCTCTGCAGTCTTGGCGCCTCGTATCTTGCGCGCCTACTCGCCGCAGCCGTCCCTCTTCGTTCCTCCTCTTCGGGCACGTTGATCTGGGCTTGCGGCGAAGGCAGGCAAAGTTGACCTGCTCGGCTCGGGTCTTGCGGCGGCATCTGCTCCAAGCCCACGCTCCAAAATGGCCGACCTCTCGGCTTCGGCACTAAAAAATATAATAAAATGCCTATGCCGCGCGTGTCCTGTCACGGTCGCCAATTATGTTTGGGATGTTTGTTAGAATAAAAACTATAATTCAAACATTTACCATTCTTTACTTAAATATGCAAGTACAAATATATATATATGTAGTCTAGGACACGCGCGGTTTCGTTGGCGGATTAGAGGCAAGAGAGAGTGCCCGCGGCGCTTCCTGAGCGACGTGGTGTATGCGTTAAACTTCGGCGCTGGCGTCGCGAGCCCTCATTGGTCGTCTAGTATCCCTGCGGTTGGCACAGGGCACTTCAGTGTTGCGAGCGCAAACAGCATCTATCTAACCATCGAACCTAAAACCACAATATGCTCTGTTCTGAAATGACTGATTGGGGCAAACATAATGACATTTCAATTTCGGAAATCAGAAATATAGAAAAAAGTTTAAATAAAATATCTCTTTACCAACCTGTAGTACTTGCGAGTCTTCTGATTTGCTCTATCTAATACAAGTAGGTAAGCAATCTGTGCTACGTAGTAACCTTGCCGCAGAGGCGGGAGTTTTAAAATATGAACCTTAAATTATAAGTTGTTTATTTCGATTGCTCGTAAAGCACTTAGTATATATACGATATTTTTTTGATTATGTATGTTAAATAAATAGATAATTCAAGGAAAAAATATTCACAAGTGTAGGTTCGTATAAAAGGGATCATATTCGCCAAAAAAACTAAAAAAATGTCATAATAAATAGATGTAAACATGTCACTGTGGTGAAAAATTACTATGACACTTAGATCTGTATTAGTACCATACTACCAAATTTTCGAATTGTGTTCGAATTTCTAAGTCACTTTTTTATAAATATAAAGAAAAAATGTCACTTAATGAAGCTTATAGACGAAAGCTCAGAGAAATAACTCGGGAAATCTTTAAGTTAGTCATCACTTATTTAAACAAATACAATAGTGCTAGATCTCCAGTGTAGGATTTAGTCAATGTAGTGTTCCAGACGTTGTCTAGAATGTTTTCGATTTCCCGAAATGCACAATCACGTCACTGGGGAAAAATGTGTAGTGGGAATCTGACTACTCTACTTAATAACTAGAAAAAGCTTCCAAAAGCGTAGGATTTAATGCAAGGTAAAAATTTTTGGCCCCCGTCTATTATATGAATTTACTGAACTGTTGCTATATACCTAAACGAGAGCGCCCTCTTGACAATGATCGTATATTTCTGGTCAGGGTTTAATACGCGTAGGGACGTGCCATTTAGTTTAAAACCTAAGTACTCGTAATAACTACACATTTAAAATCGACTGTACTGGCCAGTATTACAATTTTTGCTACATAGTTAGTAATTTTTTCTTGTTAAACTACGTTTTGGGTTATAAAATTAGATAAACAAAAATAATTCTTGTATAGATAAGAACAACCTAGGTACCTTATCTATATCTTAATAGATAGGGTGTAGGGGTTTCTAATTGCCCTCAGTGGATTGTCTTAATTTATAAAAGTATGTTGGGCATAAACCCAAAAACTCTTAGTTGTTCTCTTTATATAAGAAGTAGGTACATAAAAGTGTTTCTTCTAACCGTTATTATAAGTTACAGCTCATCGTGCCATCACCGTTACACCTAAGTAGATTTTTTGTGTCACAAATCATCCCAATATTTCTATGAATCGAGACCGCACAGTGTCAGTTAAATAACACCAATGAAACACAATACATCAACATAATACAGTTACAGAGCTTTTGTATGAACTGAGTCATACATTGCGCCCAACGATATAATAATGAATTCCAAAGTAAATGTCACAAGTACATATAAATCTCAAAGACGGTTATGATGTTTCTCTTTTAAAGGATCTGGGAGCAGCCTACGATAAGTACATATCATAGTACATATGAATCTCATGGTGGTTAGGATCTTTTGCTTCTACGTAAGTGTGGAACCTACGCGATTCCGTTACGCGTAAGTATATTTGTTAGTGTTCTATTTGAATTTTTATCTGCCAATTTGCATAGACTTGTGCTTAATTGAGGTTTTATTAAGCTTTATTGAGTTGTTCGTGTTAATGTCATAACGGATTAATGTTAATTACGGTGTTGATAATTAAATACCGTAGCGTGTGTCTTTTCAACCGACTTCAAGACTTCGAAGGAGGTTATCAACAGTGATCGGAATAGGTAGTGCCATTTCGGGTGAATGACCTTAAACATTGTAAATAACATGGATAAGACTTGAGATTTTTCGACTCGTATTTGTCACAGAAAATTTTCTTCTAAACGCAAAAGTAAAAAAAAAAGTCATTATAAGTACATCATTCATTTAAAATTACTTTCGTTTAACAGTTACAATTAACACTAATACAATCATAAAATAAAACACGAAACATCAACATTATTATTTAAAATGAACATAATTAAATTATTACTTTCTTTGAAATTATAATAGCAAACCATATTTTTTATCAATATTTTCTACTGTCAATCTATTTCTTTTGACGTCCGATATCTAACTGAAACCATATTTTTCATTCTTACGTTAGGCCCGCGGTTCTTTAAAACATTTTTTAAACCAAACACAAACTTTAAAATTTTCATATCAAATCCCGGGGTTAAAAACTATATCCATACTAAGCTTACGCACCGAAGTCCCGCGAAATGGCACTACCAATTCCGATCACTGGTTATCAATTCGTCGGGATCTTTGTTTTTGCTTTTTTTATGTATGTTCACCGATTATTCGAAGACGGTTGAACCAATTTGGAAATTTATTTTATTGTTTCAAAAAGTATACTTTAGAGTTGGTCCCATTGTAACCAGGTCAGGATCTGATGATGGGATCCTGGAGAAATCGAGGGAACTCTTCAAATATTATAGGCATACCTATAGGGCAATTCATTTTGGAAACGTGGAGGCTATGTGAAGTCGGTTCTTTTTCGTTTAACATTATTTTAGTTCTGGGGTTATTTCGAAATGTCTGAACGAATGAACTTTGAGCTGGAATGCTCCATCACAAGATAATTATTCTTATACAAAAAATATTTCAACTTTTATTGCGGCGGTAATATTCACAGTCCCACTCTCTCCAATCACCTCTAACAATCCCACAGTTTCCAATAGCCCCGTTGGTTCCAAATTGTCCCAAACGATGATTCCATGGGAATAATCCGACTGAAATAATGTTGACGCCCAAAGGAGATCGTCAATTCTGGGCTACCTGATATAAACCGTATACAGTTTGTACTGCAATGTAAAATAAATACTCATTTTATTACTAAAGTAGACAAAATATTGCAAAAAAATTAAACGGGAATTAAAAATACTAAATAAATAAACATTATGTTGATTTTTCCGCGATTAAAATACAGCAAGACAAGTCGTTAACGTCCTTATGGCATTGACATAAAGTTTAACTTCACCCTGGCCTGAAACGGGATTGTTTTTTGGTTTGACACTGTCAATGTATACCGTTACATAATCTGCGTTTTGATACTGTTCGGTAAGTTAAAACATTGTAATATTAAAATAGTATCTAAGCCTCTAATACGCAAGTTTAAATTAGAAATCGACTGTATTAAAACGCCTAAAGATTGAAAATGCGTATTATTGCATTTTTGATCGGAGTTTGAATATTAAAAGTGGGTTTCATAATGGCATAATATCATGCTCCTACGATAACGAAACGCATCTTTTTTTCAATTTTGTAATGTCAGATACTAGTGCTATCGCACTTAACGGTGGTAAACCTTATCCCTTCGCAATAGGTGTTAGGAATGTTCAGTTAATAGTATCAACGATAGTTTGACAGCCGTCTTTGTTTACCGAAATACAGGAACTATAAATACGAACAAAATATGACTTTTTATTATTTCATCATGATTCCCGTTTTGTTTTCAAGTCCGCTTTTGTACATTATCTTTATAAAATCGGTACTTTTTTACATTAATATATAAATCATAGGCAAGCACGCTTTCAAATATTGTCCTTGTCAGATTCAAGTTTTAAATGCATGATTTTTCAGTTTTCCCATTAGATTTCGCAATATTGTTACCACCATTATAAATATTATTCGAAACGGGATATTTACCATGTATATTTGAGTTTATGAGCACCCGATATTTCGGCGCAGTTGCATGCACCATCATCACGGAGTAACTAACGTTGAGCGAGTTACTCCGTGATGATGGTGCATGCAACTGCGCCGAAATATCGGGTGCTCATAAACTCAAATATACATGGTAAATATCCCGTTTCGAATAATATTTATAATGTGAATGACCATGTGAGCTTGAAATCATATATTGTTACCACCATCCTGATCTAGAAATTATGACGATTCTTTAAAGGTAAGAACCATTCCTAAACGGTCCTAAATAATCTGGGCCAGATCACCTAACAAAAATTGACGGTCTCCTTTGTGTAAGTATTTGGGGTCAATAGACAACTAAAATAATTTTAAACAAAAAAGAACCGACTTCACTTAGCATCCACCTTTCCAAAAGCAAATGCTCGAGCTGCTGTAAAAAATACTCAAATCACTATAATAGTCGAAGAGTTCCCTCGATTTCTCCAGGATCCCATCATCAGATCCTGACATGGTTACAATGGGACCAACTGCGAAGTATACGCTTTCAAACAAAAAAAAATCCAAATCGGTCCAGCCGTCTTCGAATAATAGGTGAACATACATAAAAAAAAATAGCAAAAACAAAGATCCCGACGAATTGATAACCTCCTCCTTCGAAATCTTGAAGTCGGTTGATAATGTAAATGAACTCATATACCTTAATTACTTCGCAATTGGAGATCAATGTTACTCTGCGTCCGTAGGAAACACCTTAGACAACCCTACATGTGATCCCTGGGTGATGCTAAAAGAGTAACAAACTTGGCAGCTGCACTGTCCCATCTGGACCTCGCAGCACTCACTGGATTTTCATTATCATCTGCTTTCCCATTACTACCACCCTAGGGATGAAATAACTATCTATATCCAGTGACATGTAGCCACACGATAAATAATACTTCGCAATCACGCACTTTTAAGGAACAACCATGGTTTAATTGTCAGCATATGCTGCAAATTTATGTGTATATTGTGATTATTTAGATATTATGTAACCTGCTTTTGTAGCTGATCTCAGATTTTACATAATTAAGTAACCACAAATAAGTTTCATTAGAAATAAGATTTTCTTTTTATATAATTTTCAGTTGTGCTCTTTGAAAAGGTTTCCATGGAAGGCCAGCGTTACGGTATCCCTAGGGTACCTTAACACCAAGCTGAATGGAAACCTTTTCAGTGACGGTATATTTAGAATGTCCCTGTAACAATTTGATGTTTATTGTTTGTATTACCAAGCGTCCTGAATAAAATTATTCCTATTCTTATTCTATTTGAAAAGTTTACATAACCTATTCTACTCTTACCGAAATTCAATACAAATAAATATTTTGTTTACTGACTGATAAATAAAATTCTCTAATTGGCTCACTGTTTGAGATTTATCATTGTAACGTTATGTAATGCCTGTAATCGGGAAGGAACTGGCTCTTGAGACACAGGGAAACCTAGTTTGAGAGCCAGGTTCCAATCGTATTAATGTACACCCTAAAGTTGCAATAAAGATTATTTATTGTTTATATTGGCACTATCAAAATATAAACTAGTAAGTATCATATATATTTGTAATAACGGGATTTAACCGCGTACCTATATATTTCTAAAAATTACCTTCGACGTTTCGAGGACGACATTGTCCCCGTGGTCCCGAAGAAAGAAGGCTGTTAAGTCCCGTTATTACAAATAGATATGTGTAAAAACCGTGAAAGTTTAAATCAGTATTTAGTAAGTAGGTATCATATCAATAGCCACAATTTTCTTGTGATACATAATGCGGTTGAAGATAATCGCGCGATATGCTTTTATGTGTGTGACATACATAATATAAATATAATAAATCATCGGAGACGTTTAGAGCTATAGTAACATTGCACCGGTTAAAGTTATATGAGCTTTCATTACTTAAGTACTTAATCTTAAAAATACCTTAAAATCATTGATTTATTAATTTTATTATGTATTCTACTAGATGTGACATCTAGAACAAATTTTGTGCGCAATGTTTGGCGGTTGACTGAATCAAAGAGTTGTATAGACTTGTAGTGATTTTCACTACAACTTTTGGAACAAAAATTTTCTTAGTGATGTCATCTCCTGTTACTTAATGCATAAAATGGGGTGATTGTAACAAAACAATCTTCTTTAATTTTTATTTTTTATTTTGCTTGATCTGGTCGAATAAACAGCTAATATTGTATTACGAAAAATCCGACAAACAAACATGATAATTATGCAATGAAACAGTTAGTTTTTTAAAGTCACTAGTTTCAAAGTGAAATTTTACTTAATTGGTGTACTTTTATACCATTATCTACTACAGAACATTGACTCACTCACTCACTAAATACACTGATCTATTATTACCCTGATCCATTTGATACATTACAACCTATGATTCATAGCTCCAGCATAATAAATAGCCAACGTCCTACGCTACGTAATAGCCGATCAGTACCTACCTACGTGACTTTGAAATGGCTTCGACAATTTCTCGGCAAAATCAGAAAGCGGCAAAGCGCGGCAAACCAAGCCTTCTAAACATTTCTAGTTTATTCCACAAAACAGCTTATCCTGAACGCCAATCCATTGCTGCTTTAACACACATTTAAGTTATAGTAAGTCGCGCAAAGACAGCAATGTAAAGCGCGAAGAGAGATATTAACATTAAGGTTAGTTGAGAAACCAGTTGCAAGATCACAGCGAAAATGTACAAGTGTTATGTAGGTCACTGCCGCGCGTATAACGGCCTGTGCTGGATGGCCGCCCGCGTAACGTTACGTGTGGGAAATTATTCGAATTTGGAACACCACGCTTTTTTTAAACCGCTTTTTTCAAGCCAGTTCCCATTGTTCTTTTATTTTACGTTTATTGTGTTGACTGCACTAGTTTGCGGTAATGATTACACCGATATGAAACGTTAACCGTTAGGGTATACATTGTATCTATGGTGGTATTCTAGGTCTTTAGGCTGGTTGATTCGGCCTATTAAACGAGATAATTGTTTGTTGACGCGCTTAGCCGACTGTATGTGGGGAACACGTTGAGTAATTTTTAGTTTATATAATACGAGTAGCCTAAATTAACGTTGCATTAAAACATATATAGGTATACATTTTTGATGTTCACAGTAGGCCCTGATATCCAGATCCCACGTAGTCTACCGATCTTAACTATAAAACTCTTGTGAGATTAAAATATATTAAAAATATCGAGTATCAATATTATTTAAATCGACTTAAATAACATATCCTAGGCCTAGGTTTACATACTTTGTCATTGCCAATAATAAATACAAAAGTTTTTTTTCAAGCCCGATAATATCAAGATCAATTTTAGATCAAATTCCTACGCTCCTCCCAACTTTAGTGTACCTAGTCCGTGTAGTCCGTAAAGTCTAGATACAGATCTAGGTATTCTAGATGCCTGTGGGCTGGCCCAGTAATTGCTGAAGGGCTAACGGGTACCTACTTTAGACGCAGAACTTTCCCCACTTTTTGATCTGCAACTAGCTATCAAATGATAGCGGGGATTGGAAGGGTTTGGTACTTGCATTACAAGATTAGGATTTGATAAGTGATTTTTCGAAAACAAATGTACGACGGTGGCAAATAAAGCATACGGCCCGGCTGATAGTAAGCAGCTACTGTAGTCCGTAGACTAATATCACTGTGTTGACAGCTAAAGGGACAAGAAGCTCCCCCATCAGCAAAACATCGGTAACCTTATACTCACTGGTCGGAACACACACTATGAGTGTTACTAGTTTTATTCGGCTGTGGTTTTCTGGAAGCTCTGCTTGTATAATCCTACTCATAGGATTTTTATACGTAGCGTAGGTTATGATATAGAACGTGCTTGGCATGATGTCATCAAAAGCAACAAGGAAGATGGGTGGGTAAGAGTGGGCATCCTTGTTGAATACTTTAGCATACTTAATTTACCTAAAAAGTGTATTAAATAAATAAACTTTTAGGTAGCCTACCGACAAGACGCCCGACGTTCAGTCCAGAGGTAGCGAAGCTTTTTGTAATAAATCTATTTTGATATGTACCAATCGCTTTTCGGTGAAGGAAATCATCGTGAGGAAACATCCGAAGAAATTCTACGTATATAAGTGAAGTTTTCAACCCGCTTTGGGCCAGCATGGCACAGTCCCTGTCGTAATGGCAAGTGTCCAGCAGCGGGATGTATATAGATAGGATTATGTTTTTACCATGGAACAATGGTATTACAGACATTTGGGAGGTGTATGCGGAACCCAAAACAACGCGCAAAGGCCCTTTCGGCAAAACGGTAGTAGGATTATTTGTATGCCTTTGTCGACCACGGAATGATAGTGTTACCGACCTTTTGGAGGCGTATACGGAGCCGAAGCCAACGCGCAGAGGCCCTTTCGACAATTTAATGAAAAGTGAGGGGTACACTACATTAGGGCAGCATGCCCCTGCCCGTGTCATGGGACGCACGCAGGGACAGGACCCGCCATGGTGTAAGGACTATTGAGAGAATGGAGACTTAAATGTACTAGGCTATTGGGTGAAGAGTATGGACTAACTACTGGGCTATTGGATGAAGAACCGGACACCTGCCTAATAAAACGATAGGACTATTATTATTATGAATCAAGTATCAAGACTAGCAGTGTATACGCCGCTGCACTCGACCGATGCAGCTTTCACTGCAGTCGCCGCGGTACTGCGGATACTATAAACAGTACGAAAGCTGCAATATCCTCCTTGTATTTTACTTTGTTAGTATCTGGTGGAGATGCATGAGGGCAGAGTCCTTGTGGAGAAACTTCCTTTATCCACATTGGACGTTTTTCGTATGATGTTGCTAAACTAATAATGTCAAGGAAAATTTGAAAAACCTGATACGAGAGATTCGAACGTGCTACCTTCTCAAAGTTCACGTGTTCATTTTATTTTCTTTTATTTAAGCATCTTCTTTCACTCTACAACCGACATCGATCATTGCAGTGTGTATAACTACCGAGTCAGAATGACTAAGCATTTATTTCATACGATAATTTCATAATTTTCTACGACTTTAGTTTTTTTATGTTCTTCAAGATGGCCTCCAGCTAAGACTACTGCAGACCTATTTCTTTAAATGATAAAAAATTACATTTACTGACGAGATCGAACTATTTCTAATATGGCAGGTAAAGGAGGGTGGGCAAATTGGCCTATATGACCAATAAGGTCAAGCGATATGTCACTAGCTTATTCTAAGTTCTAAAACTTTTACTAAATATGCCCCAAATTTTTGTGCAAAAAAGTCAACGAGGCATAAAAGTAGTTCCAACTGAAACGTTATGTAAGCGTTTTCATGTCATTTTGTGTCATTCTGGTTCACTTATCACACAGCGATTCGAGTTTTTCCGCCATACAAAAAGTTGTAGATAATGAAAAAACCTTGCCTATGATATATGGTTTGTCATTATTGGTTTCTAGGCCAGAGTCCATACAAATCTGCCCATCCTCCTTTGTTAGCAGCCCGTACTACTAAATAAAAGATTAAATCAAGAACTATCTTACTGTCATAAACCTATGTACTGTGGACTGCAGTAAACGATATTATATGCTCTATTACTAGATCCGGCCAGTAATGGTGAAATAACTTACTCCTATTATCTGGTATATACCGTACCGTAACATATTATATCATAGAAAAAGTACTTTAAGTGGACGAGAGGTTGTCTCGATTTTTATTTATATGTATATACAGGGTGTAACAAAAATACTGGTGATCCGTTTAAGGGCTTAATTGGTATCTTATTGTGACTAAGAAAAACAGAAAAACATATATTGGACGCGAAAAAAACAATTGTTTTAGTATGGGACTCGTCGTCCCAGCCGGTCAACCCTCCATACAAAACTAATAATTTTTTCGCGTGAAAATAGTACATTATTGTCGAGGAGGTGAAGTAGCACATTAATGGCTGAGTTATACGTTTAAACGGACGACTTTAGGAGTCCGTTTAATTTAATACGAAGCCAGCAATTGCAGTGCAAGCAGTGCTTTATTCAAAAATAATGCAAAACAGCCAACGTTGATGAACAACAAACAATATTGACATTAATAATATATTCAAGATAACTTCTAGGTTAAAAGAATGACCACTACCGCGAGCATCGAATTTCGATTCGAATCCTATAATTATCTCTATCTCCATCGCTTCTCATTTTGAGTGAGAGAGACAGATTTATTCGAAACTACAATTGTCTATGTTCGCGGTACACGCTCAGCTTTGCCGCCATTATATATTTTTATTAAAAAGTTTGAAGTGTATTTTTCTTCTGAATTTACCGTAAGCTATTTGAGATAACTAAAAAGTCGCGGTACCAACATTATACATAACAAATACCGATGTTGTGTTTTGGCTGTTTAGGACCTTTGCCTTTATTTTTGTATGGCTGTTGAACTTTTTAAAAAGTTTGTACCTCGACAAAAATGGAATTTGTATGCAACATTTATGTCGCGAAATCGAGCCTGCAATTTCCGTAACTTTTTAATTTTTATTTGACCATAAACTAGGCACTTCGCCGCCTAGTTTTTAACCGTAAAAGTCAACCTTGCCGGACATTTTTGAATAAAATTTTTTTTCGTACTTTTTCGTACTTACAATGCGATACCAATTATGCTCACACATTAATTACGGATCACAAGCATTTTTGTTCCACCTTGTAAAACGAAATTACGCATTATGGCGGAAGGCGTGAAAACCTTTAACCAAAAAGTGCAGTAACAGGAGAAGCCATAAGCTTATACCCTTCCCCGTTTTAGTGGTGCGGGGACTGGCTTAAGAAAGAGACAGTATGATTCTCTCTGTCTATGCTTGAAGTAATACAAACCCTGGCCAAACTATATGTCTTGCAGTATCTATTTCTTACTCAAATATTATTACTTATTACTCAAATAGTTGAGTAGTACTATAGCACGATACGGTTATCGCACTAGCGCTCAATACATGTTATAGACGGAGAGCTGGCCACGTCAGATATGACACAATAATGAGAGCGACGAAAGCTCTCTCGTTAGTTCGCTATACTAGGCTTATTTCTAGATCCGAGCATCTGGTAGTTGTAAAGCGGTGGAGGTCAAAGAATACAAACCACTTTAAGATAACAAATCCTAGAGTTTTGGTTTTGATGCAATATTATGGGAAATTTTGTAATTAATTAGATTATATTATAGCCAGAAGTTTCTGTTGGGGGAAAGTATAGGTACTACACTAGGGTGCCAAATGATGTATAATGGAATTTATAATTAGTCGCTAACTGTTTTTTTTCCGCAATAATACACAATGTGGCCTTGTCCTCTATACATGACACAACTTCGTCAGTTTTTACTTATTTTGGCATTACTTTTTTCCAACTTAAAAACGTTGTTGGTCTGTCACTCTGACCTCCACCCATTAAAAGCTGCCCGATGCCCGGATCTAGCAATAAGGATGGTAAAGCAATCCAACTAGACAGGTTACATTGCTCTTATTATTGTGTCATATCTGACGCAGCCAGCTCTTAGTCCAGAAAGAGTGATGCAAATTTGCGGTTAAAGGTAGGCCATGGGCGAAAGCAATAAACTTGCTGTTAGCAGAGCTAGACATTGAAAAAATTGTGCGCATCGAGAACAAGTTGTGAATTTTTGACCATGGATAGAGTGCCCCCCGATGCATATTTTTAGTTTTGGAGTTCTGTAAATTTTTTGGACCTTCACGTCAAAATCAGGGGTCCCGTGCAATATGTTATTACTCTCTGGTAAAGGCTGCTAAGGATTGGTATCTATCCATTTTCGTATAAAACAGACATGAGAATCCATTTTTCATATTAAAAATGTAAAAATCCATATTTAAAGGAAATTTCTGCGGGAGAGAAAACACACTGGGGTGGATAAATTGGTCTTAGGAAACCATTTCTCAATTTTGAAAAAAACAAACAGGGTGCGAGAAAAAGGCCATTTTTGACAACCTTTTTTTTACTTAAAAGCCACAAATCGAGGAAAACTTGTCCCATATAATTTGTATGAAGATGTAAACTTATTTTTCACATGCAATTTTTTTATGCCATACGATTCCATTCCAAGTCTTGTTACGTTTTAGGACCATGATACTGTATGGAAACATTACATTAACAGCATTCAATATTTCAGCAATCGTACCCCGAACCCGAAAGAAGCTCAAAACAAAACATGTCCATTTTCAATTCAATTTTTGAAGCAGGAAAACTAAACTGGATAAATTAAATAGGCAACCATTGGGAACACCCATGGAATAATATTATTGGTACAACAGTGGAATCTTACCAATTACAAAGGTTACAGGAAAAAAAATATGATTAAGATTAGTCACATTTAGCATGGTTTCGTTTGACGTGTTAGATTACTGGATGGAAGATTTTAATTATGTGGTCGAATGTGGTATCCCCTTACGTCGCAGCCGAGGAAGGAAAAAACAATTTTAATTTGTCCTTTGGATTGAGCAACAACGATTATTAATCGTAGGTCAAGAAGATTTCATAATACTTTATTCAAATTTTACGAAATTCCACAAAAGTAAAAAGTAAACGATATTTATTCTTTAATTTAGGCACATTACAATGCACTTATGAACGTCAGAGAGAGAAAAAAACTACTTACCACCGGTTCTAACCCTACACCTCTGACCCGAGAAGTATTATGATTATGACCGGCAAGAAACTCGGCGGGACTTATTTTTTCAAAACAGTAATACATTAGATCTTAAAGATACACAGTAATGCGTAGTTCTATAAGAAGACATATCAAAACAGCTTGAGAGACATACAATGTACGTATTGTTTAATTAAAATAAAATAAAATAATAATAATAAAATCCATATCTGATTGCTTCACAAAACGTTTGATATGATTTCCTATCTGAACTGTGTCCTCTAAATGTTAGATAGATGATTTTGTAGTAGCTTCTGGTTTGGGCCATGCATCTTTGTCCGTCATATAATAGTCCTCAACCCTGCAATAACACTTTGACATTAAAGTTTTTTTCAAATATTTCTTAAGAGCGGGAAATGATAAATTTAAAGCATCGACGGGCACAATTACTAAATTCCAATAAGTTAGTCATCGGTTTCAATTTCAATACATCCGTAGAGATAAATAGGTACCTTCGGGGCTAATTTAAAAAATATTTATTTTCATCGATTGCTTGAAAAAAAAACGTAGACTGCGGACTTCTGGCAGAGGGATTTTTTTATAGTTACTACGACCTGATGAAAAGCTCCTACCTAATAGTCTCAGACGCCTGCAACTCCATAGGTGTCACATGCACGTTGCGGACCCTTTGACGGCTAAAAGGACAAGAGGGTCCCTCGTCGTCAACACGCCGCAACCTCTGCATACCTTTGTACACTATTAGGTAAAATCTTTTAGGCTGCGTTTCCATCAGAGATGAGCGAGGATGCGTTGCGAGGAATGTGTTTGATAAGCACCAATAGAATCACTTCATTTGCACACACAACGTAGCTCTAGGATTGATTATTAAGAAACACAATCCTCG
Organism: Pammene aurita; assembly: GCA_947086415.1. Lineage (NCBI taxonomy): Eukaryota > Metazoa > Arthropoda > Insecta > Lepidoptera > Tortricidae > Pammene > Pammene aurita. The sequence goes on from OX352315.1 coordinate 16,767,933, forward strand.
CAACACATCCTGGCTTATCTCTGGTGGAAACGCAGCCTAAGATCTGTACGTAGGAATATTACTTATATTCGTCAAATTTAAGAAGTAAGTAAACAAATACGTAATGGTATGGCCACTTTTGAAAATATGGAAGACTAATATATGCGGAATCTTTTCATCGCTGCCCATAGTTCCGTAGATGGCCTATTTACGTAAGAATACAAAAATAAACAAGCTTGAAATACGTCTACACAATATAACTATTTCCCTACATCATAACAATAATAACAAATGATATATCACTTACTACATCGTAACTTACCTTCCTTCTTCTTTCCGCTCATGTAATATCAACTAACTTTTACACAGTTTTCCGCAACGCCATTGGCATTGCGTGCTTCTACGCAACACACACACATTGACAATAAACGCGAATCCTACGCATCCCTACTATTCAACACACTTACGCACACAAATGAAAATTTTCCCGTCTGTGAACACTCACACTTAAGGAAATCTATACGGATAGTCACACACACTTATAAAAGTAGTGTATAACAGTGTCATACTTTAAGTGTTTATGTGTGCGTAAAGAAAGGTGTTTTACTAGGTAAAATGGGAACAAACATAATAAGTTTGACGGTTCTTTAGCGGAACCGGTAATTAAAACTATCGATGTTAAGTAAAAAAAGGTAATCGTGTAGGAAATTTATTGATGCAATTATTCTATTTACATTTAAGGAAATCCGATCTATCGTTGTGCCTAATTAGTGTCCAAGATTAAGCTGTTTATACATATTACTAGGGATCTCAAATTTTCAAATACTCCATCAGGAGATAAGTATTAACCCGTATAGGATATGAGGTCATTTTGGCCAGATTTCACTCGATATTTTTAATTTATCCAGATATTTTCACAACCTATAGCAGTCGCCTAGCACTCTAGTATTTAGTATTTTGATAGTGCGAGTAGGTATTGCAGAACTTTAGAAAATATGAAAATTTTGACTGTCATATTTTGTCCACCGAGTAGATTTTTTGCATTAGAGTAGGTAAGGAGCATGTGACATTTTGAGTCTCAAGGTATTGCTATTTATCAAAAAGGCTGTTCTTGAGTCTTCACGGCAGTCGCATCTTGTTTACTACCGCTATTAACGTGCCCTTTTGCTTGAAAACTGCACATTTAACCGTGCTGCTTTTCATACTGGTGAAAGGGCAACCTAGAAATTTGTACTGCCAAAGCAATAACTGCAGTTACTATTACGACTTGAGAAATTGTATAATTTCTAATAGACATTTAATATTTATACTCAAGATACTAACAGCTATACTAACAGCCATAAACAGATAATAAAATAAATACACTTAAGGATAATTACTGGGATATATGATTTCTTTATACTTATCCGTACAGGACTTCATAACATTATAATAAATTTTCTGGTCAGTCATTCGTGTGAGCGTAAAAGGCCATAAAAAAGATGTTGGCACATTTAAATAATAAAAAATACTGTTGTACTTACCTACGATTAGCAAAATAGAATGTATATAATTTGTTATTTTATAACTGAACTGTTTTCAGTAAAACTTATTACATCCTTAGCCAATATGACCTTGACTTAGAAAAAAAATCATAACATGGGCTTGATTCTATTCAGCCAAGCATTTTTTTTTAGCTTGACATAGAGTATCGACGCTTTAATGTGCGCAGCGCAGACCTTTCTCTCAAGTTCTGGGTCACGTTCATGCAATGTTATGTTGGTACCCATATTGCTTGCTTATTGGTGACTAACAGCTTTCTTTTCGGCCAATGACCTGATGACCAATCAATTTGCAAGTGTATTTTCCTTGTTTGTTTTTTGAATCTATGATTAATCTTGATGATTTTGGTATGGAAGATTCCAGAAACAACTTTTAATCAATTTGCTTCTTTATATTTGTCATTATACCCACTTGTTATCCAAAAGAAAACTGAAATGATTTTAACTTCCTTTAAAATATCTTCTTCTAAAATTTCACATTTTTCGGCCAATAAGCAAAAGTAACTATACGGTTGAGGTGCCCAAAATGATGTAGACAGAGACTTGTTGTCTTAAATAAAAACTTATCTTTTGACCCCGCCAAACTTCAACACCATAGCCAAGAATTATTTTATATTTTATTTACAATAAACCTAACGTCAGCTGAAACCAGTTGGTGGGGATTTACAGATTTGATGTGCCCGTGAATGGGCTCTACAACTACAAACTACATAGTTAGTATTATACCTGTGTATTATATAGCATCTCCAAAGCGCCTCAACGTGTTGGATTTGTGTATCCACCTCCACACAAACCTATCAAATTAACGTGTCTGGATAACCAAATAGTGCAGTAGCAGTAGAAGTAATTACAAGCTATTCTCGTCATATTGGTGAGGGTTCTAGCGCAAGAAGAAGACAGTATGATTAAATTATCTCACATCTATCACTCTACACGATGCCCGTGAGCATTGCGAGTGATTTTAAGAGTTCCTGATCATAATTGGTGCAACCTCAATAGACTGCGCGCTGACCATGGTCGCTGCACCTCATATAGGTACCGGTGGGGCTGGGTGGACTCGCCTGCCTGTCATTGTGATGCAGAAGAGCAGAGTATCCACCATATATTTTTAGAATGCCCATCTACTCGTTACACCGGAGGCCTCCCGGAAGACCTGATCACTTTAAACGACGAAGCTCTTAAGTGGATACATTTTCTGGAGTTAGATTTATGATCTCTCATCTGTAACATCATTATGAACACCTCACCAGCTCAGCTAATTTCGCTGCCGACTGTATCATTGGTGCGTGAATACTACAACACAACCAAAACAATGAATCAGATTTTAATGTGTGCCTACAGTTCCTAGTAATAAACGATGAACAATGTTTTGTCTGGCTGTCCAGTCACGGGGTGACTTTGTATTGTTTTTATTTTGTTTGGAAACTTATTTTACGACGCAGTAACCAAAGTGTAATGATTACTCATTTTGTGGGAAAATGACAAACGTAATTTAGGTAACAGTCTTAACAGCAAATGAAGACGTAACTAGAGTTTCTCAGGAAAGGGAAGTGTGGTTTATACGGGAGCTCATACATTCTACGTCACTTCTCTTTCCGGACAGACTCTATGATTACTGGGAGTTTTTTTTTCAGCTTGCAGTGTTGTGGCATCTACGCATTGCGCGGTTATCCTTATTTTAGGTTGCGTCGAAGGGCAACATTATGGGATACTTTAAAAAATATATGTCAACGAAGCGAGAAAAAATATCTGACCAAATAATCTTATTTGTAAAATCATAACAGCGTCAGCAGTGGAGGCCTCCATTATGCAAGATTTAAGGAGGTGATTATACAGATTTTTCGGTAAAGGAAAAAATCGTGAGGAAACCGGACCTCATTCCAATAAAGCCTTGGTTGTAAGATCGGATGGCAGTCGGATCAGTAAAAACTAGCGCCAGTTTATGGGATTAGGTTGTCAAGCGGACCCCGGGCTCAATTAAGCCGTCGGGAAAAAACCGGGACAAACGCTAGGAGGATGATGATGTTTGTACAGATTTTTAAACGGATGGCAAAATGCAATTGTATAGGCACGTCTGAAAGTGAAAATAAATGGATACATTTAATGTGACAAAAATATGTAACCACGACTCTATTACCAATAACTCTATTACAAGGCGTAAAGTCTTGGATACATGTTTTTGTCACATTAAATATATCCATATTTTCAGACGTGACCGTACAGTAAGTACTAACGCTTGTTTTCCAACAACATATAATAAAATAATAATCAAAAGAGCTTTCACAAGACGATAAACAAGCTGATGCAATGTTTGGCTCACAGGGCTCATTGTCACGGCCGAGCATTAAAAAAACAACCGGCGCCATTTTTACCCAATTCCATTAAAAAGTAAAACTTGTCTATGGCTGCGTTCCGTTCTCTAGCCCTATGAGAAAGCGGGCCCTTGCGGCTTTCGCTTCACGGCCTAATACACAGGGTTACCAGATGTAAGATTTACTTTACTTCTCGGGATAATGGGGAAGGCAAATGTCACAATGATATTTCCAGCTATGGATGGTACAAGGAGGATAAAAATCTCTATGTTACAAAAGTGGCCGTCAGAAGGCGACAAACGTGATGGCGCTACAATGATATTAAATTTGATTAAATTAATTTTGATATTAAAAAATTAAATCCATACATATTTATAAAATCAATTTCAAATGCTACCTAGTGCCACCCGGAGATATTTGGAACTATTGTTTAGTGCTTACCGCTGGACACTTTGTCGACCGTTTTCCTATAAGAGAGACCGATCCTCCTTGTACCATCCATATTTCCAACGATGGTCCTTAGAAAAGCTAAATTTGTATGACGGGAATAGTTTTTATTGGGAAGTAATTAAATGATCAGCCGTTTTTAAAACTGATTCGCAAAAAAAATAGCCATTAAATAATTTGGTCAGCATACAAAAAATTTGATGGCAATAAATAAAAATGGAGCCACAACTCTTATTCAGCAAAAAACTCACAATGGATAACATTATAACCAATATTGATCAGCTTTTGTTATAATTTATCTGCTCAATAAATTGTTGAGCTGCAAAATAATTGATAATTGCACTTGGTCAGCAAGATTAAAAAATTGGTGGGTAGAAAATACATGGCTGTAAGCAGTTTAAATGAAAGGTATGCATAATTGGGTACTTTCCCGTTAAAGGTTCGCGTGACGTCACATTATACTAAAAATTGTACTAAAATGTGACGTCACGCGGAACTTTAACGGGCTATATCTTCACCAATTTTTGTTTGATTGACAAAATAAAAAATACGTGTCCAATATTTATTGATAATCTAACTGACGGACTAAATATCTTTTTTTAGGAAAGTAGCCAATTAAGCAATGGTAATCTGATATAATAAAGTTGGTGGCGTTTGGTTTCGGTAGAATTGTAACCGGAGTGAAATTAGTCCACGTGACACGAGCAGCCAATCGTGTGCGTGCATTTTAGTCTCAGGTTATTAGCAAATGTCTTTTTCGTATTTTTGTTATTTTTTATTGATTACAATTTTTGGATTAACTTGCCCGTTTATTACTACGGAGCCAGGGATTTAAAAAAAATATAATTAAATTTGGCTACAAATAAAGTGGGTTAGGTTAGGTTTGAACTGTGATCTTCAACCGACCCGAACGGCTACGAATAAGAACTGTGACCCACAACCGACCCGAACGGCTACAAATAAAGTGGGTTAGGTTAGGTTAGAACTGTGACCCTCAACCGACCCGCACAGCTACAAATAAGTGGGTTAGGTTAGGTTAGAACTGTGACCCTCAACCCACCAGACAATGACAGAAAAACGGGGGTCGGGGGGCGAAGCCCCCCACGAGGGGGGACGAAAAAAAAAGAAAAATGTTACGATCCCTATTTTTACTTGGTTAGGTTCGTTAATTATCTTTTACCCCTTAAAGCGAAAGTAGAAGCCCCGCGAAAGCGGTGCTTCGTCGATTCTGTCACAGAAGTTACCATTTATTAAGTCTTGGCTTCATAGCTCATACGTAAACAAATTGTATTTTATAAAAGATGCTTATTTTATTTTATTCTCCAAAGTTCTAATCAAAAAAGTAGCAAAAATGCGAAAAAAAAAATTTTACGATTTTTTTTTGTTATACTCTGACCCTTGGTTTATTTTCATACATTCATCATCATCATCATCATCATATCAGCCGAAAGACGTCCACTGCTGAACATAGGCCTCCCCCAAAGAGTGCCACAATGACCGGTCCTGCGCCATCCGCATCCAGCGGACTCCCGCGACCTTTACCAGGTCATCAGTCCACCTTGTGGGGGGTCTACCGACGCTGCGCCTTCCGGTTCGTGGTCGCCACTCAAGAACCTTTCCGCCCCAACGGCCATCGGTTCTACGTGCAATGTGCCCCACCCACTGCCACTTCAGTTTAGCAATTCGGAGGGCTACATCGGTTACTTTGTTTCTGCTGCGGATGACCTCATTTCTGATGCGATCACGCAGAGAGACTCCAAGCATAGCCCTCTCCATTGCCCTTTGGGTGACTTTGAGCCTTCTTATGAGGCCCATAGTAAGCGACCACGTTTCAGGGCCATATGTCATCACTGGCAACACACACTGGTCAAAGACTTTCGTCTTTAGACACTGCGGAATATTGGACGAAAAGATGTGCCGTAGCTTCCCGAACGCTGCCCAACCGAGTCAGATTCGTCGATTAACCTCTTTCTCGAAGTTGGATCTACCTAACTGAACAGTCTGTCCTAGGTATAAATAATCGTCCACAACTTCGAGTGCAAAATCTCCGATTGCAACGGAAGTTGGTGCTACATGGGCATTTGACATGATCTTCGTCTTATCCATGTTCATCTTTAGACCAACTCGCTCGGAGGCTTTACTGAGGTCATCATTTCATACATTACTTTGACACAATAGGCATAATTCTTAATAGTTTTTTTCGTTTATGTGTTTGTATGTTACTTCAATGGACCTAATAGTTATTTGAATTTTGATCTCATAAATATAAAAATGAATCAATTTGTTGTTCAATTCATCTCCAAAATAAATCATCTCCAGCAAAAAATTACTTGCGCCCATTTTATGAATGGGCAGTAAGTTTTTTGAAGGACAAAATGAAAGGAAAGTAATTAAATTATGCCTAGTATTTTTTTGTTTCCCAAAATCAGTTGATCAGCAAAAGGTAGGTTAGTTTGGTAAGACATTTGCTGATCAACAGATTTTTTAGTGAAACAATTTTTGCGGATCAGTTCAATTGTAATCCAAAATGAAATAATTCGCTTACCCGCTGATTGCTTAAAGAAATTTGATTTAAGGCGGATAGCTTACTACCGCTCAAATAATTAAATTGCCAACCAAATAATTTTAGAGCAGCTCAGTATGACATTAATTACGAACTGGTTTAGAAATACTTGCTGACCGTAAGTTGCTAACCAAGTGTCCAATTTTGCTGACCAAATAAATATTTTTGCTCACCAAAATAGGAATATTCTGCAGATCGATTAAATGACACCCGTTTTTATTTATTTTAGCGAAAATTACGCAGGTTTCCGAAATACTCTAAAATTAAAATGCTGTAGAACAAAGCTACAGGGAAAACTTTTGCCTAAGAAAAGCTGTATATAGTTTCCGTACAATCATCTTTTGTCTGTTTCTCTAGTTGTATGGAATTTGGAACAGCGCCCTCTACAATAAGTTTTCACTGGCCTTCAAAAACCCACAGATTATGAATGGTTCTTTTTCTTTTTTTAAGCACCACTTACTTGAGGTATAAAGACGCTGTGTCATAGATTCTATGGATTTAGCATTTCCAAGCCATATCAAACAAGATGCTTAACGGCCTCCTAGCACAATCGGTAGTGACCCTGCCCACGAAGCAGGGGGTCCCGGGTTCAAATCCCGGTAAGGCCATTTATTTGTGTGTACCACGAATATTTGTTCCTGAGTTATGGGTGTTTTCTATATATATCTAGGTATATATTCGAACGAGCGGAGCGTAAGCGAAGCAAGTTCTTACAAACAACTTCTGGCTACTGGGACGTCGCGGCATTTCGATGACTTTTTGATTTTGAGAGTTAGTTCCGCGATAACTTTAGTAACGCTTTTCTGATCTTCATGAAATTTATTGGGGTTGTAGCATAGATACATATAATTTGAGAGTTCGTATATGAGCAGGATCGACCTAGTGCGAAAAAAACATCATAAGGGTCTTGATATATTGGTCATCTCGTTTGCAAGGAAATCGCGAGTTCTGAATTCAAGGCGGACTACTAGTTATCTATATAAGTATGTACAGCCTTGGCCAGAAGTGTTGAACATAGCAGTTTTTCGTTTACAATTTTGATGTTAAGTATTATTTCCCTATCATAACAATGTACGATGACGTAAAATGTTGTATTTTATTTATATATCTAGAAAACTTCACTTAATAACAATTTCAAGGTACCTAACAAAAAGAAAAGTGGAGGTAACAAAAATGCTACTTTAGGTCGGTGCGACAAATCACAAATATTCTATGCAGTTATTACTAACTTCAACAAAACATGCCTGTTCAGTTTGAATTAATTGATAAAATAACTTCAAAAAAGATAGAAACGCTGGACTAAAGTTTCGAGTTTTGTATGAAAATCGCAAGGGTGCTCAACACTTCTGGCCAAGGCTGTATATCGGTGCCTAGTACCCATAGTACAAGCTTTGCTTAGCTTGGGACTAGGTTGATTTGTGTAAGATTGTCCCCAAATATTTATTTATTATTTATTTATTTATTTGCTATTGCTACGCCATCTGCGAAGAGCTTTGCGCGTTTAGTCTCATTGATAACGACACTGATGGATCTTCAAATGACGTAACGTACCGTAGAAACAAATTAGGTGCTACTTTTTAGGAGAGACTAAGAAAGCTGAAATGAATTTTTCTTCTATTTTCTAATTTATACATTTAACAATTCTAATATTTGAATTGCTGAATTCCGTCTACGGTAGACTGAATCCCGTTACGATCAAGCTAAATTCCGCTAAGTGTATGTTGCCAGAGCCGGATTAGCCCTTAGGCAGAGTAGGCAACTGCCTAGGGGCCCCGCATCGGCCTGGGGGCCCCGCGTGCACAGAAAAAAATGTTTTAATAGATTGAAAATGAAATTTGGAAAATTTGTATATGTATATATCGGATAAATTTTACTATATAGAGGTCCCCTGTTGAGGTACCTCTGCTAAATATGCCTTGCGTAAGTATGGTCCGTGTGGTCGTCTTCGTCATATCACATGTTTTTACATATTTTGTGCAAACCGCGTGTGCACAGTGGAAAATAAAAATGTTTCAGTGAAAAAGTAATTGGGAAGTTTGTATATATCGGCTAGGCAAACCGCGTGTGCACAGTGTAATATTAACATGTTTCAAAGTTAAATATTAATTGAAAAAATTGTTTATATGCCCCGCGTGTGCTTTTTTTGATTCCATTTTATGATCACTTTTCTACAAATAGATATTAACTAGCTGTGCCCGCGGCTCCGCCCGCGTGGAATTCGGTCTGTGTAAGTGGCTAATTTGCCCCTAATTTCTCTCCCGCTACCCTGGAGGCGGAACTTGAAGTAAAGTTGACAGATGGATACGCTAGAGGACAGTAGTCCTGATAAAATATTTTACAATTACCACTAAATGAAACCACACTCAAAAATCAATAGGTACTTTTTTTTGGCATGATTTAAACGACATAGAGTAGTAGGTGTATATCGGATACAGTACCACTTTTTCAAATCGATCCTCCCGTCAAATCAGTCTAAGCATGAAAGGTAAGAACAGGTGCGGTTGAAATTTGGGGGGGGGTCACAAATGCAGAAATGATTTTTTGAGGGGGTCAGTAAGGTTTTTTTCTATTTGAGGTGTACTTGGGGGGGGGGGGGGGTGACCCATGCAAATTTAACTCAATCTGTAGTGAGTGTAGTGGCTCCCCCCCCCCCTTTTAAACGTTTAATTTTTATAGGCTACGTATAACCTGGCTGGGGATTTTCTTGAATTGGAATTAGTAATCTTTAAGGGGTGATTTCTGGGATAACAATGCAAAAAGACCGGCCAAGAGCATGTCGGGCGATGCTCAGTGTAGAGTTTCGTAGTTGCCGCCCTGTTTGGACCCACGGTTCAAAAGTTAGATGGAAGAGACGCCCTTTTTTGAACTTTCAAATCTAATATTTACGAAACTATCAGTTTCATCCAAAAAATGTATTAAAAGACCTCTATTCTTTTTGAAAGACCTATTCAATAATACCCAACACGATAGAGTTGGAGCGAAAAAAAATTCACCCCCCATTTTATGTGTACCCTAATAGAAGCATACACTGCTTTATCTACACACATATTTAAAAAAATCCTAAGTGACGTGTTCGGAAACCATTAGAATGACCGCCATGACCAACCTTATTGTGCCGGCGGTCGGGGAGGAGGGCGAATTTTCATTACATTACCGTAGGTAATGAATTTTCATACGTTTTTACTACACTGTCACAGATAATACACTGATGTTACGTTACTGATTGCATTAATGGTGGTAATTACATACGGTTTCTGAACGCGGAATAGAGGGTTTATGATATTGTTGTAGATCAAGATATTTATTCTTCAATGTAAGCAAATTACAATGCACTAATGAACGTCAGAGAAAAAAAAATACCTGAGTGCGTGTCGGTTGGAACGAAGTTATGTTATTTAATTTTATTTCATTTTTGACTTTTTCCTAATTTTTGTAGTTTTTGTTTTTTTTTTGTATTATTTTTAATTGAAATTTTTGAAATTTTGGATTTTTTTTTAATGTTTTGAAATTTTTACATTTTTGACATTTTCGACATTTTTTACTTTCAGGTTCTCGACTTTTTTTACTTTTTTCACTTTGTCACTTCTCACTGTCACTATACACTCATTCTCACATCTCTATACAAAATTTCATTAAAATCCGTTCAGCGGTTTTCACGTGATGCGCGGTCAAATAAACAGACAAACAGATAAACAGACAAAAATTCTAAAAATTGTTGGAACGTGTTCTGTTATCGACTCTAAGTATCCCCAGCCAACTTTTTTTCGAATATATTCCAGGTACAGACTTTCGACCCTCTTCAGCTTTATTATATGTATAAGATAGATTTTTGGACCTAAGATTCTAAAGTAAAATGGGGGGGGAGGCTTTTTTGAAGATGAAACTATCCTGTGTCCTTTCTCGAGACCCATACTATCTCTATACCAATTTTCATCAAAATCAGTTCAGCGGTAAAAAATTCCTCATACCAACTTCCAACCCCCTTTTCACCCCCACAAGGGTTTGAAAACTATCCTATGACGTTTCTCGAGACTCAAATTATCTCCATACTCATTTCTATCTAAATCGTATCAGCGGTTAAAAATTCTCCATACAAACTTTCAACCCCATTTTCACCCCCACCAGGGTTGATTTTCGGGATTTAAACTATATATTATCCTTTCCCGGGACTCAAACTATCTCTATACAAAATTTCATCAAAATCCGTTCAGCCGTTTTCACGTGATGCGCGGTCAAATAAACAGACAAACAGATAAACAGATAAACAGACAAACAGATAAACAGACAAAAATTCTAAAAATTGTTGGAACGTGTTCTGTTATCGATTCTAAGTATCCCCAGCCAACTTTTTTTCGATTATCTTCCATGTACAGACTTTCGACCCTCTTCAGCTTTATTATATGTATAGATTAATATTGGTTTAGGCCGTTCTCTTTTTCCACCGACAATGAGATGATATTTTCGGTTTTTCGGTATTTAAATAATAATGGTAAAAAAAGACTACAATTGCAGTGTTTTTAGAGGACAAGTAAATGTTTAACGTTGATTTTTTTTCCGTGCAGTGGTTTTTCAGAAAACATCGTGACATTTGTGACAGAGTGGTCCATTTTAGCAGGGACAGCGTTAAGTTTTACCACTCTTTCTCGATGTCATGGGACTCATGGGACATTGAAATATTGTATAAGGGAAAATCAGTGTCGGTAAAAAAAGGAGAACGAGCCGCCGACTGAGAAGCTGCGGAAAAATTATCCAGCTGACAGAACTTTCAAAATTTTTCAATTGCTATGTAGATGATCTGTATTGGTAAAAAGGGCGAATTTCAAGATAAATTATGACCGATTTTGTATCATTTTTTTATAACTAAGAAGCGTAACTAAACGTTTCAATAGAATTACTTCAATATTTTTAATGGCCCATGCGATAAGCGATGAGCAAAGCTGCGAACAGACAGACGGACATGACGAAACTATGAGCACTACGTTGACTAATATTTTGCGGCACTTACGTCATTTTACTATGCGGCATATACGTATTTTACTGGGCTTAACCAATTTTATTAAATATACTTATCAGGCATCACTTTCATGAATTTTTGGACTCTTGGTTCAAAAGTTTAAAGGGGGGGAGGGAACTTTTTGGAGCTATTATTTACGAACAAAGAGTGTTTGGAAAATCCTTATTATTTTTAAAAGACCTATCCAACGATATCCCACACGATAGGGTTATAGCAAAAAAGAAAAGGGGGAGGTACCCTAAAAAGTATTTTTTTTTGCTTTTGTTTTAAGTACCACTTTGTCGGCGTAATTAAAAACACATACACATATAAAATTTCAGTTTCCTAGTACTATCCACCACTGAGCAAGGACGCGAACAAACAGACAGACGGACATGGCGAAACTGTAAGGGTTCCTAGTTAATCACAAAACCCTAAAAAGTCAGAAATTTTAATACATATACATACGAGTACACTGTGCGATTTTGTTTGCTAAAAAGGGGCCCATGAATTGCACTGTCTAGGGGCCCCGAAATCCTTAATCCGGCCCTGTATGTTGCGCTTTATTGATAAAGAAAAACTTTATAGCTGAAAACTAAACTACCGGGATTTTATCAAGGTTATTTTAATTTGCACCTGGTAGCCCTGCAGATGTGAATATAGGCACGACTGGGCTGGGAATACTTCATTCATATAGTTTCAAACACGAAACGATTACCGGAGATTAGTGTTCAATAACACTTTATGAAGGGCTTTCTCACGTCAAAGGTGCATGACAGGCGCCATATAACGTTGCCATGACTTAAGTGACCGAGCGAGAGAAGCGTCTTCGTTTCCGCTTGGGCAAAAATATTTTTGTAAATTAGACCATACAAGCCAGGCTTAACTGAGCGAGAGTAGCGTCTTTGTTTCAGGTAAGGTCATAGAATGCATGCTTTGGGATAACAAAACTCCTTAACAATAAGGCGCAACACAGCCCAATCAGGCGCGGATCCAGGCCTTAAAAAAGGTTGTGGTCACAGCCACCCGAAAATTTTCCAAGTGTGAGTCGGAGTATGAACTCACTCATCTTCATGTATCAAATTTTATTTATATATTTCCAATCTACGAATAAAAATACTACATTTGTTTTTGACGATCTTACTGACTAAGGGCGGGTTGCACCACGAACTCGTCATGGTTACAGTAAACGTTTGGCAGTAAGTGAATACTACGTTTGCACCAGTTTATCAATGATTTTCTTTAATTTATTGGTTAAAATCCCGTTTATGTCCTTTCCCGGGACCAAACCATCTCTATACAAAATTTCATCAAAATCCGTTCAGCCGTTTTCACGTGATGCGCAGTCAAATAAACAGACAAATAGATAAACAGACAAACAGATAAACAGAAAAAAAAACTAAAAACTGTTGGAACGTGTTCTGTTATCGATTTTAAGTATCCCCAGCCAACTTTTTTTTAAATATCTTCCATGTACAGACTTTCGACCCTCTTCAGCTTTATTATATGTATAGATATAGATAGATTGTTTTGAAAGACCCATATTCTTTTTGAAAGACCCATATTCTTTTTGAAAGACCCATATTCTTTTTGAAAGACCTGTGCAACGACATCCCACACAATAGTAGATCAAACTAAAAAAAATAATCACCCCAACTGCATGTGTAGGGGAGGTACTTACCCCAAGAATATATTTTTTTTTACTTTTTAGGGTAGATTGCATTTAGAGATAAAAATTTCATATAAACTTTTTTGAAATTCGCCTAGTTTCAGAGTTAATACCAATTTTTTAAAAAATGTGTTTCAGTGCAAAACCCGTTTTTGATGGCAATGTCACCAGTATTACTACAGTCATTTTACGGGCGGCTAGTATGGGGAATTGGAAATAATTAATAATAGCTAATATTTTTAGTGTAAGGGATATATCATGATACTAGTATTATTTATGCAATGAAATCCTACAAAACATCGTTATTCGCTAACCGCCACTAATATGTACACATATATTACAAGCGTTTTTCTTGTACGATTTTAATGAATATATCGTTTCTAAGTCTTTTGAAATGTGTAAGATCAAACTACCACTTATTACTATTCGTTTCTAACGAATTAGGATATATATCGCTCGCGCCGTGCATTTTGTAAGTTATGTGGTTTTACATGGACACGGATTCTTGTTTTTCGCTTTCAACAGAAAGGCGACTTAAATATCGTCATGTTTACAAGTAAAAATAATTGATATTATTGTAAATAAAAATATAAGTACAAATTTTTTATATATTTTTTTTTACCTATTTAACTACTTCCGGGTAAAAAGTTTGTAGGATTTTTGCATATAATATCTATAAATATCCCGTAAGAATGAAAAATAAAAAAATCAGGCTATTATCAATTAATGTTTGACGCAACCGTGTCTTTACTGTATTATATGAGGCCTAGTCTAGACGTCCTTATTGACAGATATCAAAGTAACAAGGAACACTTTGAATAAACTAGTTTTTACAAAAAAAGGCACCAATTCATATTAATCGATAATTTTTCCAAGAACATTTTACTTTATACATAATATAAAAACATTCAAAAAGTCGAAAAAAAAAACAAAACAAAACTTTTTTTTTTGGTGGAATTCACCTAAGGGGGCGTCCATTAATCGCGTCATATTGTATAGGGGGGGAGGGGGTCAAGAAAAAATCACCAAAGATCACCACAGGGGGGAGGGGGGAGGGGGGTCTGGACACATATCACGTGTAATTTTTTTGTTCTTTGTGCTATACTGTATAGTGTATTATGGTCAGTAAAATAAAAATTATCAATTTTTAAATGAATCAATCTGTCAAAAGCAGAGTAAAATTGCACTAGCACTATGAGTGTAAATAATTTTTAATGGCATTTGACATATTATTTTGTGAAGTAGGTTTTTAGGGTTCCGTAGCCAAAGTAGCAAAAACGTAACCCTTATAGTTTCGTTATGTCCGTCTGTCCGTCCGTCCGTATGTCACAGCTATTTTACTCGGAAACTATAAAACGTATCTTAATAAATATTTAAATATAAGGTGTGTTTTTGTATGCCGCTACTTAGTTTTGTAGTAAAATTGCTGAAAAAGATATTTTAAGGACCCCTCCTTACTGCATGTAATTATTTGTCAAAAAAATTTTTTTTTACCAAATATCGACATGATGCACATCACTCGATAGGTCTTTCAAAATACCATTGAGGACTTTTTGTTTTTTTTATTATTTAGTGAATATTTTAAGGAAAAATCACCCCGTAAGTCAAAAAAAACTTGAGGTTTCTTTGACTATTTTGTGATTAAGTGAATATTTTCTGAAATAATCGCTTCGAAAGTCAGAAAAGTTGTGTAGCCCCACCCCGTAACTTTTGAACCGTAAGTTCAAAAAATATGAAAAAATTTAAAGTGATGCGCCTTATTATATACTTTCAACGAAAATTGTTTTGAACATTATCGGTTCAGCCATTTTTGAGTTATCTCCAAAAAACTTCTTCCATAGGCATCAGATACGACCTTTTGTTATTAGTTTGGTTCTTATTCCATTGAAGGTACGGTCCTATGCGTGGTCCGACACGCACTTGGCCGGTATTTTACCCTTTACGTGTACGTACGTTACGTAAGTAGGTTCACGTCTTAGAAAACTGTACTTACTTTAGTTAGCAAAAAATTACACGTCATATTGGATAGGGGCGGGAGGGGTCCTGAAAATATCACCAAAGATCACCATGGGGGAGGGGGGGTCTAAAACAAGCCAAAAACGTATGACGCGATTAATGGACGCCCCCTAAACTTGTATAATGTTTTTTCCTTCTATGACCTCAGAAATGCGTGGTTAAATTTGTTTCGTTTCCTCGCGGGCACCGTGTATAGTTTCTATGAAAATTGTTTTGAACATTATAGGTTCAGCCGTTTTTTATCTTTATCTTTTATTCCATTGAAGGTACGGAACCCTCCTATGCGTGGTCCGACACGCACTTGGCCGTTTTTTTGTTTTTTTTTGCCATAACAATTTTTGATTAACTAAGTTAATACTTTCGGAAATAGTTGCTCCGAAAGTTCAAAAAATGCCATCGCCAGTAGCGTAGCGCCACGCCACGCCATCGCCACCAAAAAGGAAGGCGACTCAGAAGTTTTGGCGGCAATGTAAAATGTACAAGTGTCAGTATATCGTTAATGGCTCTTTGCTGCGTTCTAAATCACGCACGATTTGTGTTTAATTTTATTAAGGCATAGCGTTTAATATTATCTCATCAGCCTATCGATCTCAAATAGACCGTGAAAGTATAACGCGACAAGTCAATTAAGGTTGTGGGCATACCCATAGTGCCCACAACGGTGGATCCGCGCCTGAGCCCAATTTAGCCCAGATCTCAGCGGAATTCAGTTGACCATAGACAATATTAAACAGCCAAGTCAGGCTTGATTGACTGAGCGAGCAAAACGTCTTCGATTCAATTTGGGCAAGAGTGCTTTGGTATGTCAGGATGTTTATACCACGGCGGTGGCAAACAAGCATGCAGCCCGCCTGATGGCAAGCAGCCACCGTAGTCCATGGACGCCTGCAACTCCAAAGATGCCACATGCGCGTTGCCAACCATTTAATTTAAAGGAGGATTTACTGTGTTGACGGCTGAAGGGACAAGAGGGACCCCAGTCGTCAACACAGGTACTGCATTTTCTTTGAGGTCTCTGGAGACTTTACTTACCGGCAGGAAGTCTAGTGCTAAATATTTGGCTGTGGCTATATTTATAACTTAAGGTCAACCATGATAATTATGTAAGTTGACCAGTTGAATTATGACCTTTAATTAAATGGTCAGTGAAGTAATAATGGGCTGTAGACTACGTTAGAAACAAAGATTCGGAACTCCATAAAATATATAACCCTTTAGGAAAATTACGCAATTAGGTACAATGAAACCCCAATAAAATAAATCACCCAGAATAACTCCGAGATAAGACATCCTTTTTACCCAACTGCTGAAGGAGGGTTTTTTAGGACGCTGTGCTACAGCGTTATTTACGCTTCATCCGCAGAGCTAAAGCACTCGTAAATAATAAAAGAAACTTCGTCAATCCCCCTGAGGGTGCCGATATATTAAAACATAAATAAGGCATCAAGTTACCAACATCGAACCTAGCAAATAAGTCAAGAACAAATTAAGTAAATAACGTTAGCAAACATCTCGGACCCAGGCCGGACGGAAATTAATGAAATTAAATTCAGCGGCATTAGTTTGACGTCATAGCCGTGCCTTGCGCCATCTAGTTGTTAAGTTACGAACTTAAACGACGAATTGACAGCTTTTGCGTTAAGTTTTCCGGACATGGCAACTTTTTGTTTCATAAAAATTTTTCGGTTATTTTTTTACCGGCGAATAATATTTTTATTTATTCGCAGAAGATATAAATGAATATTAGTTGTTTATTAGTAAACTTCTTTCGCCTTAATTTTATTTCTTTGAGAAGTTATGCTAGTTTTTCAAGTCTTTCAGGTTTTCAGCCGCCTTAGTGAATATTTTCTACTAGCAACACTAACATCCAGTCCATCAAGGAAGTGCAAGGAGGCTACTCGCCAAAAATAATACATTTTCGTTATTTTTATTTTATACAAATCCAATTATTTATTACAAATGTAGTCGCAAACGTTAGTTAGCTAGTCAACTAAGTTTCGCACAATGATTATAATTGAAAGTGAAATTGTGTTTGACAGAAGAAAACTAGGCAGGTGTGACAGCAAATATACCGCATAGAGGAAATCAGTGGGGAAAAATATAGAATCTGACCCAATTTGGTTTTTTAAATGCTGAATATGGGTAAAAGTGAGCTGAGCTTGGGTTCGGCGAGTGTTTCGGTCTTGAACGAATTGGCAGATCGTCGTAATAACATTTGACCCACTTAGCCTGTGCGTTGACCTATGATGGAACTGAATGCGGACTAAGGACGTTATTTTTAGGATACAGCTTTGCAGATAATTAAATATTTATAGATGCTGTTCGCGATACTAGATCGAAAAACAGATAACAGACGAAAGTTTCCTTGACCTTTTCCTCTGCAGAATGGTAAGTTCTTTGTTTCAAATAGTTATAGTTATGTTTTCATTGGTAAATAATCATGATTTTTTTGAAACAACTAACAATGTTACTAAGTTTAATTACAAAATATAATTGGTCTTTTTTTGCAATATAGTTTAAACTGTTTGCTTTTCTTTAGTAGAATTTTGTTTTGTCAAGTCTTGAAATGTCAATTGGTTAGATCCAAAATTGCAGTATGAAACATAAATATAAAGTTGGTTAGAATTGATTTGTTTGTTTGTATGCAATGGGAGATATATGTAATATTATGTGCTATTGGATAACTTACATGCAACAAGAGGTTAATCTTATACCATAATAAGTAATACATGAAACTTAATTTTAATTTAAATCTTACACAAATCAACTTAATTTGACAAGTTATATGTTTTGCACACTAGAAAACAAAACATATAATAGATTTATATAGGTCAATACAGTGTATTCATACGTATGAATACACAATACACTTGAACTATCTACATAGATAACATGTTTTCTATGTATTCATACATATGTGCATGTGACACCTCTGAAGAGAGCAGGCTACCATAGGGGCTGTATGCTTGTTAAAACAAAATAAAAATCAACCCAGGAAGTAGTGATAAACACACAATTAAACATCCTTACTGGCATTAAAATGTAGGCCCTCAAGCTACTAATAGGCTAAATCACTAGGGTATGGAGGCAATTAGGATTTACCATTTAGTTCCTCTATATCCACCATATTTTACATATTTAAATGCTTTATAAGGTTTTGTCAAAAATAAAAAAATTTAAGACCTACTTTTTTTTACCACCATCACTCTCCATCAACAGGTACTAAAATATTGTATTGTAATCCAAATTACACAGGTATGCAAAATATGTCTGATTGAGCTATGTATGATACCTGCCTAACTTGGACGGCAATACAATATTCTGGTACCATCGAGCTGATGGAGACTCAAGGTGGTCATAAGAACTCTGTGATAAAACAAGTGAAGTTCATTGTGTTTGACTTATGACACCTGCCTAACTTGGACGGCAATACAATATTCTGGTACCATCAAGCTGATGGAGACTCAAGGTGGTCATAAGAACTCTGTGATAAAACAAGTGAAGTTCATTGTGTTTGACTTATGACACCTGCCTAACTTGGACGGCAATACAATATTCTGGTACCATCGAGCTGATGGAGACTCAAGGTGGTCATAAGAACTCTGTGATAAAACAAGTGAAGTTCATTGTGTTTGACTTGTTAGATTTGTTAGAACCTTCGAACAACAATCTAAAGGAGGTACAATTTCAAACAAGATTTACTGAAAATATGGCTCCTGAAAATTTTTTACCGGCCAGTTGTATACCGTAATAAGACTGTCAAAGAAAGTACCGCCCGAGTCGTTCTTGTGGTACTATTGTGGGGTAATTTTTTCAGCTGATTGTGTATTCCTTGTATTATTTGATCGGTGGTTAGAGTAGATGACTTGCAAGAAATGTACAATCAACATTAAAAGCTTTCTTTAGAAAGTAAAAATTTTGACAAAAACTTTTTTTTCAAAAGTCAAAAGTCAAATAGTTTATTTGTACAACATGGGTATATAGTACAAACAGAGGTACAGGTCTTACAGAAATAGAGTAGCATCACCATGTCGGGCCACAGGGCATACAAATTTCTCGAGAAACGCACAGTTGAGGACTGCCAACCATCTAAGTGGTGATGATGGTAATGCTGTCGCGTAGGACGATGGCGGAAAGAAGCGGCAAGGATTAATCCGAACAATTCCTCGGAGCACTCTCCATGATAGAGGCGGTAGAAGATGCAGAGCGAGGCTACATCTCTACGCAGCGCCAAGGAGTCAAGCCGATCCGTAAAATCCTGGCAGCCGACAATTCGAGTCGCTCTCCGTTGGATGCGGTCCAGAGGAAGAAGTTGGTACTGGGGCGCTCCCGCCCTGGTGTCCCACTGCAGGGCCTCCCCTCTTTTTCCCCATTTACTCTGTTGGTTGACAATTTCGACCACTCTTTACAGAATGCGTCCAAGTCATCCCGCCATCTCTTTTTTGGTTTGCCTCTGCCCCGGTAGCCATCCTGTGGGACCCACTTGGTAGCATGTTTGGCCCATCTTTCCGGATGCTTTTTTATTTAAAATAGAATTGGCAGCCTCGTCGCTGATCCAGTTAGAGGTAGATCATATCATCAGGGTCATTCTAAAATCCTTGTTAAGAGGTAATTTGTTGTATGTATCAACAATTTTTGCCTCTTTGTGCTGATATTGTGACCATATTACGTACTTTTATAAATTTAAGTGACAATAAAGAACACATTTAGTTTTAATAGATAAACAAGTTACTAGTTATTACTAAGTACTTAGAAAGAAATGTATTTTTTGTCCGAGCCATCAAAAGTACCTCTTAACTTAGAAGAACAGACCCCATCAACAAAATTAGAGGTACAGTGAGATTCAAAATTGCATGGACACATTATGAATGAATTCATTCATGAATTGTCCATGCAATTTTGAATACATTATTAACACGTAAAACCAATGATCCCTACCAATTCCCAAGATGTTCAAGCGCAATAACAACACCCATCTGAGAGGCCATCACCTGAAATTAGACAGCCAAAGGTCCTACAGTAACCCATACAGACACTTCCTGAGCAACCGAGTGGTATGGGCCTGGAATAAACTACCAGAGGATGTGGTATTAGCTAAAAGTGTCAACCAATTCAAGAACAGATTAGACAAGCACTTATACATTACTCGCCATTGATCATTTGTTGTGTTAAACGGATACAGGCAAAATCAGTTGTACAACTGCCTGCCTGCTTATCCATACTAATATTATAAATGGGAAAGTGTATGTGTGTGTTTATTTGTTTGTCCGTCTTTCACGGCAAAACGGGGCGACTAATTGACGTGATTTTTTAAGTGGAGATACTTGAAGGGATGGAGAGTGACATAGGCTACTTTTTGCCTCTTTCTAACCCCCCACTTCCCTAAAATGGGGGGTGGAAGTTTGTATGGTTTGTTACCCCAAATTTAACGCGAGCGAAGCCGCGGGCAAAAGCTAGTAAATAATAATAATAATTTAACAGCGGAATCCAATACAAGGCTTACATTTTACCTATGTAGGTATATCTGGACATTTAGCACTGAAAACTGATATGTTGAAAATAATTGTATATAAAAAATGCATTAAAATTAAAGGTATACAAGGCGCGTTAACTTTGTTAACATGCAAATATTGTATTGATTACCTCGATCAAATAATACTAGGGATACACAATCAGCCCAAAAAAAATGGCCCACAATAGTAGCGCAAGGACGACTCGTGCGGCAGTTGGTGAAGCTGAAGGTAGCAGACTCTCCAGCGGCGGGATAGACGTAGTACGTAAAATTTGTGAACGCAATTTCTTGCTTGTATGAAAAAAAGTATTTTCCCAGCAATTTCGATATTTCTTCCAAATTTTGATTATTATTACGGTAGATAAAGTATTAAACAGGTGCCAGACAATATTTTCAAGTAGGTAGGGTAATCGGTAGGGTAAACGGTGTCTTCGAATTTCACTCACAAAAACTTTTCTCTTAGCCTTCGAAACGACATTTCTCCGAATTTTTCGAGTGTTTTCACTATGTTATAATAACATGCAAGTAAGGAAAGTAAAATTAGAAGGGTACCAATCACCATATTAAAGAATCGGTGTCGTCGTATTCACATATAAATACGTTTTTCGCGATTACACCTACAAAAACTTTTTTCCTAGCTTTCGAAACGAAATTTCTCCGAAGATTTCAACATGCGAGTAAAAAAAATAGAATTGAAAGGGTTACCCATCATCATATCAAAGAAACGGTGTCGTCGAAATCACATATTAAGACGTTTTACGCGACTACTCCTACAAAAACTTTCTTCCTAGCTTTCGAAACGAAATTTCTCCTTAACTTTCGGCTGTTTTCACTAAATTATAACAACATGCGAGTAAGGAAAGTAAAATTGAAAGGGTACCAATCATCATATCAAAGAAAACGTGTCGTCGAATTCACATATTAAGACGTTTTTCGCGACTACTCCTACAAAAACTTTCTTCCTAGCTTTCGAAACGAAATTTCACCGAATATTTTGATTGATTTCGCTAAGTAATTAACACATACCAGTCAGAAAAATAGAATTAGAAGGGTACCCATCGCCATTACCGGGATACCAATAGGTGTCTTTGAATTCACATATAACAATGTTTTTTACTATTTCACTCTGAAAAACATTTCTCCTAGCTTTTGAAACGAAATTTCTCCGAATGTTTCGACTGTTTTCAATAAGATATTACAGCATGCGAGTAAAAAAATCGAATTGAAAGGGTACCCATCATCATATCAAAGAAAACGTGTCGTCGAATTCACATATTAAGACGTTTTACGCGACTACTCCTACAAAAACTTTCTTCCTAGCTTTCGAAACGAAATTTCTCCGAATGTTTCGACGGTTTTCACTAAGGTATTACAGCATGCGAGTAAAAAAAATAGAATTGAAAGGGTACCCATCATCATATCAAAGAAACGGTGTCGTCGAAATCACATATTAAGACGTTTTACGCGACTACTCCTACAAAAACTTTCTTTCGAAACGAAATTTCTCCGAATGTTTCGACTGCTTTCATTAAGATATTACAGCATGCGAGTAAAAACATTTGAATTGAAAGGGTACCCATCACCATATTAAAGAATCGATGTCGTCGAAATCACATATTAAGACGTTTTACGCGACTACTCCTACAAAAACTTTCTTCCTAGCTTTCGAAACGAAATTTCTCCGAATGTTTCGACTGCTTTCACTAAGATATTACAGCATGCGAGTAAAAACATTTGAATTGAAAGGGTACCCATCACCATATTAAAGAATCGATGTCGTCGAAATCACATTATTAAGACGTTTTACGCGACTACTCCTACAAAAACTTTCTTCCTAGCTTTCGAAACGAAATTTCTCCGAATGTTTCGAGGGTTTTCACTAAGGTATTACAGCATGCGAGTAAAAAAAATAGAATTAAAAGGGTACCCATCATCATATCAAAGAAACGGTGTCGTCGAAATCACATATTAAGACGTTTTACGCGACTACTCCTACAAAAACTTTCTTCCTAGCTTTCGAAACGAAATTTCTCCTAATGTTTCGACTGCTTTCACTAAGATATTACAGCATGCGAGTAACAACATTTGAATTGAAAGGGTACCCATCAGCATATTAAAGAATTGATGTCGTCGAAATCACATATTAAGACGTTTTACGCGACTACTCCTACAAAAACTTTCTTCCTAGCTTTCGAAACGAAATTTCTCCGAATGTTTCGACTGCTTTCACTAAGATATTATATTACAGCATGCGAGTAAAAACATTTTAATTGAAAGGGTACCCATCACCATATTAAAGAATCGATGTCGTCGAAATCACATATTAAGACGTTTTACGCGACTACTCCTACAAAAACTTTCTTCCTAGTTTTCGAAACGCAATTTCTCCGAATGTTTCGACTGCTTTCACTAAGATATTACAGCATGCGAGTAAAAACATTTGAATTGAAAGGGTACCCATCATCATATCAATGAAACGGTGTCGTCGAAATCACATATTAAGACGTTTTACGCGACTACTCCTACAAAAACTTTCTTCCTAGCTTCCGAAACGAAATTTCTCCTTCACTTTCGGCTGTTTTCACTAAATTATAACAACATGCGAGTAAGGAAAGTAAAATTGAAAGGGTACCCATCATCATATCAAAGATACGGTGTCGTCGAAATTACATATTAAGACGTTTTACGCGACTACTCCTACAAAAGCTTTCTTCCGAGCTTTTGAAACCAAATTTCTCCTTAATTTTCGGCTGTTTTCACTATGCTATAACAACATGCTAGTGAGGATAGTAAAATTGAAAGGGTACCCATCATCATATCAAAGAAAACGTGTCGTCGATTTCACATATTAAGACGTTTTTCGCGACTACTCCTACAAAAACTTTCTTCCTAGCTTTCGAAACGAAATTTCACCAAATATTTTGATTGATTTCGCTAAGTAATTAACACATACCAGTCAGAAAAATAGAATTAGAAGGGTACCCATCACCTTTACCGGGATACCAATAGGAGTCTTTGAATTCACATATAACAATGTTTTTTACTATTTCACTGTGAAAAACATTTCTCCTAGCTTTTGAAACGAAATTTCTCCGAACGTTTCGACTGTTTTCAATAAGATATTACAGCATGCGAGTAAAAAAACATGAATTGAAAGGGTACCCATCATCATATCAAAGAAAAGGTGTCGTCGAATTCACATATTAAGACGTTTTACGCGACTACTCCCACAAAAACTTTCTTCCTAGCTTTCGAAACGAATTTTCTCCGAATGTTTCGACGGTTTTCACTAAGGTATTACAGCATGCGAGCAAAAAAAATAGAATTGAAAGGGCACCCATCATCATATCAAAGAAACGGTGTCGTCGAAATCACATATTAAGACGTTTTACGCGACTACTCCTACAAAAACTTTCTTCCTAGCTTTCGAAACGAAATTTCTCCGAATGTTTCGACTGCTTTCACTAAGATATCAGCATGCGAGTAAAAACATTTGAATTGAAAGGGTACCCAACACCATATTAAAGAATCGATGTCGTCGAAATCACATATTAAGACGTTTTACGCGACTACTCCTACAAAAACTTTCTTCCTAGCTTTCGAAACGAAATTTCGCCGAATGTTTCGACTGCTTTCACTAAGATATTACAGCATGCGAGTAAAAACATTTGAATTGAAAGGGTACCCATCACCATATTAAAGAATCGATGTCGTCGAAATCACATATTAAGACGTTTTACGCGACTACTCCTACAAAAACTTTCTTCCTAGCTTTCGAAACGAAATTTTTCCGAATGTTTCGACTGCTTTCACTAAGATATTACAGCATGCGAGTAAAAACATTTGAATTGAAAGGTTACCCATCACCATATTAAAGAATCGATGTCGTCGAAATCACATATTAAGACGTTTTACGCGACTACTCCTACAAAAACTTTCTTCCTAGCTTTCGAAACGAAATTTCTCCGAATGTTTCGACTGCTTTCACTAAGATATTACAGCATGCGAGTAAAAAATTTTGAATTGAAAGGGTACCCAACATCATATCAAAGAAAGGGTGTCGTCGAATTCACATATTAAGACGTTTTTCGCGACTACTCCTACAAAAACTTTCTTCCTAGCTCTCGAAACGAAATTTCTCCGTAAGTTTCGGCTGTTTTCACTATGTTATAACAACATGCGAGTTAGGATCGTAAAATTGGAAGGGTACCCATCACCATATTAAAGAATCGATGTCGTCGAAATCACATATTAAGACGTTTTACGCGACTACTCCTACAAAAACTTTCTTCCTAGCTTTCGAAACGAAATTTCTCCGAATGTTTCGACTGCTTTCACTAAGATATTACAGCATGCGAGTAAAAAATTTTGAATTGAAAGGGTACCCAACATCATATCAAAGAAACGGTGTCGTCGAAATTACATATTAAGACGTTTTAAGCGACTACTCCTACATAAACTTTCTTCCTAGCTTTTGAAACGAAATTTCTCCGAATGTTTCGACTGCTTTCACTAAGATATTACAGCATGCGAGTAATCACATTTGAATTGAAAGGGTACCCATCACCATATTAAAGAATCGATGTCGTCGAAATCACATATAAAGACGTTTTACGCGACTACTCCTACAAAAACTTTCTTCCTAGCTTTCGAAACGAAATTTCTCCGAATGTTTCGACTGCTTTCACTAAGATATTACAGCATGCGAGTAAAAACATTTGAATTGAAAGGGTACCCATCATCATATCAATGAAACGGTGTCGTCGAATTCACATATTAAGACGTTTTACGCGACTACTCCTACAAAAACTTTCTTCCTAGCTTTCGAAATGAAATTTCTCCTTAACTTTCGGCTGTTTTCACTAAATTATAACAACATGCGAGTCATCATCATCATCGGCCTTTGCGTCTATTGCAGACGATTTAAACAGGAACACTGTGGAGACAACGCCTTTGGTGGCTATAAAGACCGATACGGGAACGATACATATTAAGACGTTTTACGCGACTTCTCCTACAAAAGCTTTCTTCCTAGCTTTCGAAACCAAATTTCTCCTTAACTTTCGGCTGTTTTCACTATGCTATAACAACATGCTAGTAAGGAAAGTAAAATAGGAAGGGTACCCAGCATCATTTTAAATATTCGATAAGGGAAAGTTAATGAGTAAAATCTACTTTTAAGTAACTCAAGAAAACTTGAATCCAAGCTTTCGAAACGAAATTTCTCTGAATGTATCGACTGTTTTCACTAAAATATTACAGCATGCAAGTAAAAAAATAGAATTAAAAGGGTACCCATCATCATATCAAAGAAACGGTGTCGTCAAAATCACATATTAAGACGTTTTACGCGACTACTCCTACAAAAACTTTCTTCCTAGCTTTCGAAACGAAATTTCTCCGAATGTTTCGACTGCTTTCACTAAGATATTACAGCATGCGAGTAAAAACATTTGAATTGAAAGGGTACCCATCATCATATCAATGAAACGGTGTCGTCGAAATCACATATTAAGACGTTTTACGCGACTACTCCTACAAAAACTTTCTTCCTAGCTTTCGAAACGAAATTTCTCCTTAACTTTCGGCTGTTTTCACTAAATTATAACAACATGCGAGTAAGGAAAGTAAAATTGAAAGGGTACCCATCATCATATCAAAGAAACGGTGTCGTGGAAATTACATATTAAGACGTTTTACGCGACTACTCCTACAAAAACTTTCTTCCTAGCTCTCGAAACGAAATTTCTCCGTAAGTTTCGGCTGTTTTCACTATGTTATAACAACATGCGAGTTAGGATCGTAAAATTGGAAGGGTACCCATCACCATATTAAAGAATCGATGTCGTCGAAATCACATATTAAGACGTTTTACGCGACTACTCCTACAAAAACTTTCTTCCTAGCTTTCGAAACGAAATTTCTCCGAATGTTTCGACTGCTTTCACTAAGATATTACAGCATGCGAGTAAAAAATTTTGAATTGAAAGGGTACCCAACATCATATCAAAGAAACGGTGTCGTCGAAATTACATATTAAGACGTTTTAAGCGACTACTCCTACATAAACTTTCTTCCTAGCTTTTGAAACGAAATTTCTCCGAATGTTTCGACTGCTTTCACTAAGATATTACAGCATGCGAGTAATCACATTTGAATTGAAAGGGTACCCATCACCATATTAAAGAATCGATGTCGTCGAAATCACATATAAAGACGTTTTACGCGACTACTCCTACAAAAACTTTCTTCCTAGCTTTCGAAACGAAATTTCTCCGAATGTTTCGACTGCTTTCACTAAGATATTACAGCATGCGAGTAAAAACATTTGAATTGAAAGGGTACCCATCATCATATCAATGAAACGGTGTCGTCGAATTCACATATTAAGACGTTTTACGCGACTACTCCTACAAAAACTTTCTTCCTAGCTTTCGAAATGAAATTTCTCCTTAACTTTCGGCTGTTTTCACTAAATTATAACAACATGCGAGTCATCATCATCATCGGCCTTTGCGTCTATTGCAGACGATTTAAACAGGAACACTGTGGAGACAACGCCTTTGGTGGCTATAAAGACCGATACGGGAACGATACATATTAAGACGTTTTACGCGACTTCTCCTACAAAAGCTTTCTTCCTAGCTTTCGAAACCAAATTTCTCCTTAACTTTCGGCTGTTTTCACTATGCTATAACAACATGCTAGTAAGGAAAGTAAAATAGGAAGGGTACCCAGCATCATTTTAAATATTCGATAAGGGAAAGTTAATGAGTAAAATCTACTTTTAAGTAACTCAAGAAAACTTGAATCCAAGCTTTCGAAACGAAATTTCTCTGAATGTATCGACTGTTTTCACTAAAATATTACAGCATGCAAGTAAAAAAATAGAATTAAAAGGGTACCCATCATCATATCAAAGAAACGGTGTCGTCAAAATCACATATTAAGACGTTTTACGCGACTACTCCTACAAAAACTTTCTTCCTAGCTTTCGAAACGAAATTTCTCCGAATGTTTCGACTGCTTTCACTAAGATATTACAGCATGCGAGTAAAAACATTTGAATTGAAAGGGTACCCATCATCATATCAATGAAACGGTGTCGTCGAAATCACATATTAAGACGTTTTACGCGACTACTCCTACAAAAACTTTCTTCCTAGCTTTCGAAACGAAATTTCTCCTTAACTTTCGGCTGTTTTCACTAAATTATAACAACATGCGAGTAAGGAAAGTAAAATTGAAAGGGTACCCATCATCATATCAAAGAAACGGTGTCGTGGAAATTACATATTAAGACGTTTTACGCGACTACTCCTACAAAAACTTTCTTCCTAGCTTTCGAAACGAAATTTCTCCAAATGTTTCGACTGCTTTCACTAAGATATTACAGCATGCGAGTAAACACATTTGAATTGAAAGGGTACCCATCATCATATCAATGAAACGGTGTCGTCGAAATCACATATTAAGACGTTTTACGCGACTACTCCTACAAAAATTTTCTTCCTAACTTTCGAAACGAAATTTCTCCTTAACTTTCGGCTGTTTTCACTAAATTATAACAACATGCGAGTAAGGAAAGTAAAATTAAAAGGGTACCATCATCATATCAAAGAAACGGTGTCGTCGAAATTACATATTAAGACGTTTTACGCGACTACTCCTACAAAAGCTTTCTTCCTAGCTTTCGAAACCAAATTTCTCCTTAACTTTCGGCTGTTTTCACTATGCTATAACAACATGCTAGTAAGGAAAGTAAAATAGGAAGGGTACCCAGCATTATTTTAAATATTCGATAAGGGAAAGTTAATGAGTAAAGTCTACTTTTAAGTAACTCAAGAAAACTTTAATCCTAGCTTTCGAAACGAAATTTCTCCGAATGTATCGACTGTTTTCACTAAAATATTACAGTATGCAAGTAAAAAAAATAGAATTAAAAGGGTACCCATCATCACATCAAAGAAACGGTGTCGTCAAAATCACATATTAAGACGTTTTACGCGACTACTCCTACAAAAACTTTCTTCCTAGATATCGAAACGAAATTTCTCCTTAACTTTCGGCTGTTTTCACTAAATTATAACAACATGCGAGTAAGGAAAGTAAAATTGAAACGGTACCCATCATCATATCAAAGAAACGGTGTCGTCGAAATTACATATTAAGACGTTTTACGCGACTACTCCTACAAAAGCTTTCTTCCTAGCTTTCGAAACCAAATTTCTCCTTAACTTTCGGCTGTTTTCACTATGCTATAAAAACATGCTAGTAAGGAAAGTAAAATTGAAAGAGTACCCATCATCATATCAAAGAAACAGTGTCGTCGAAATCACATATTAAGACGTTTTACGCGACTACTCTTACACAAACTTTCTTCCTAGCTTTCGACACGAAATTTCTCCGAATGTTTCGACTGCTTTCACTAAGATATTACAGCATGCGAGTAAAAACATTTGAATTGAAAGGGTACCCATCACCATATTAAAGAATCGATGTCGTCGAAATCACATATTAAGACGTTTTACGCGACTACTCCTACAAAAACTTTCTTCCTAGCTTTCGAAACGAAATTTCTCCGAATGTTTCGACTGCTTTCACTAAGATATTACAGCATGCGAGTAAAAACATTTGAATTGAAAGGGTACCCATCATCATATCAATGAAACGGTGTCGTCGAAATCACACATTAAGAAGTTTTACGCGACTACTCCTACAAAAACTTTCTTCCTAGCTTTCGAAACAAAATTTCTCCTTAACTTTCGGCTGTTTTCACTATGTTATAATTCTATTTTCCCTTTCAATTCTATTTTTTTTACTCGCATGTTGTAATACCTTAGAAAAATCGGTCGAAACATTCGGAGAAATTTCGTTTCGAAAGCTAGGAAAAAAGTTTTTGTAGGTGTAATCGCGAAAAACGTATTTATATGTGAATTCGACGACATCGATTCTTTAATATGGTGACGGGTACCCTTCCAATTTTACGTTCCTAACTCGCATGTTGTTATAACATAGTGAAAACAGCCGAAACTTACGGAGAAATTTCGTTTCGAGAGCTAGGAAGAAAGTTTTTGTAGGAGTAGTCGCGAAAAACGTCTTAATATGTGAATTCGACGACACCCTTTCTTTGATATGATGTTGGGTACCCTTTCAATTCAAAATTTTTTACTCGCATGCTGTAATATCTTAGTGAAAGCAGTCGAAACATTCGGAGAAATTTCGTTTCGAAAGCTAGGAAGAAAGTTTTTGTAGGAGTAGTCGCGTAAAACGTCTTAAAATGTGAATACGACGACACGTTTTCTTTGATATGATGATGGGTACCCTTTCAATTTTACTTTCCTTACTCGCATGTTGTTATAATTTAGTGAAAACAGCCGAAATTTAAGGAGAAATTTCGTTTCGAAAGCTAGGATTCAAGTTTTTTTGAGTTACTTAAAAGTAGATTTTACTTATTAACTTTCCCTTATCGAATATTTAAAATAATGCTGGGTACCCTTCCTATTTTACTTTCCTTACTCGCATGTTGTTATAATTTAGTGAAAACAGCCGAAAGTTAAGGAGATATTTCGTTTCGAAAGCTAGGAAGAAAGTTTTTGTAGGAGTAGTCGCGTAAAACGTCTTAATATGTGATTTCGACGACACCGTTTCTTTGATATGATGATGGGTACCCTTTCAATTCAAATTTTTTTACTCGCATGCTGTAATATCTTAGTGAAAGCAGTCGAAACATTCGGAGAAATTTCGTTTCGAAAGCTAGGAAGAAAGTTTTTGTAGGAATAGTCGCGTAAAACGTCTTAATATGTGAATTCGACGACACGTTTTCTTTGATATGATGATGGGTACCCTTTCAATTCAATTTTTTTTACTCGCATGCTGTAATATCTTATTGAAAACAGTCGAAACATTCGGAGAAATTTCGTTTCAAAAGCTATGAGAAATGTTTTTCAGAGTGAAATAGTAAAAAACATTGTTATATGTGAATTCAAAGACACCGATTGGTATCCTGGTAATGGCGACGGGTACCCTTCTATTTCTATTTTTCTGACTGGTATGTGTTGATTACTTAGCGAAATCAATCAAAATATTCGGTGAAATTTCGTTTCGAAAGCTAGGAAGAAAGTTTTTGTAGGAGTAGTCGCGAAAAACGTCTTAATATGTGAATTCGACGACACGTTTTCTTTGATATGATGATGGGCACCCTTTCAATTTTACTTTCCTTACTCGCATGTTGTTATAATTTAGTGAAAACAGCCGAAAGTTAAGGAGAAATTTCGTTTCGAAAGCTAGGAAGAAAGTTTTTGTAGGAGTAGTCGCGTAAAACGTCTTAATATGTGATTTCTACGACACCGTTTCTTTGATATGATGATGGGTACCCTTTCAATTCAATTTTTTTTACTCGCATGCTGTGTGTAATACCTTAGTGAAAACCGTCGAAACATTCGGAGAAATTTCGTTTCGAAAGCTAGGAAAAAGTTTTTGTAGGTGTAATCGCGAAAAACGTATTTATATGTGAATACGACGACACCGATACTTTAATATGGTGATGGGTACCCTTCTAATTTTACTTTCCTTACTCGCATGTTATTATAACATAGTGAAAACACTCGAAAAATTCGGAGAAATGTCGTTTCGAAGGCTAAGAGAAAAGTTTTTGTGAGTGAAATTCGAAGACACCGTTTACCCTACCGATTACCCTACCTACTTGAAAATATTGTCCGGCACCTGTTTAATACTTCATTTACCGTAATAATAATCAAAATTTGGAAGAAATATCGAAATTGCTGGGAAAATACTTTTTTTCATACAAGCCAGAAATTGCGTTCACAAATTTTACGTACTACGTCTATCCCGCCGCTGGAGAGTCTGCTAGCTTCAGCTTCACCGGCAGTTGCAGTACTTTCTTTCTGGCCGGTTACAAATTTTCAGTAAATCTTGTTCGAGTCTGTAGCTCCTTTATATTGTTGCTCGAAGTTGATTATCCTTTGTCACTTTCTTTTATTTTGACAATGTGCTTGTTAGAAAGAGTCAAAGTTTTACAGAGGTCTGCTAACTTTTATACATAAGAGGGTTTATCTTCCTCAATATATTTAGGTGAATTCTTTAAGAACAACAATAAATTTTGTCTGATAATTTGAGCCCTTTCTTTGTATACATTTTGCCCAAGTTGAATCTTTTGTATAGATTCTTTGTTGCATTTACTTAATGGAACAAATCTGTTTTTATTGTATGATTAAATTTAATCATCCCTGGCTGTCCATTGATCCTAAAATCCTACTCGCTGTGTGCGAGCTTGGCGGCTATGGCATTCCCCAGCGCAAGATCCTACTCTTAGTATTTATTAAATTCGATTAAATTTAATTTAAAATTACTTTTAATTGGTTGCTTCAAATTGTTTCGTTCAATTTTCAGACAAAGCAAAATGTACGCAACGTCTTGCACAATAGGTTTAAAGTTCACGGGCAATTTTTTGGAACTTTGATTGCCACGAAATTTAATTGATAAGACAGGGTAGCCAGTAACTGGCCACTGTTCAATAACTGGCCACCTCATACTAATAGTGAACTCTTCACCTATAAACAGCATTCATTTAGTGTAAGATTTTAAGTGGCCACTCTTGAATAACTGGCCAAGTTATACTAAAATGAATTCTCTTCATAGGTAAATAGAGTTCATTTTTGGTATGAGGGTGCCAGTTATTGAAAGGTGGCCACTGGCCAGTTACTGGCGATTTACCCCATATAGGGTTCACTTTCATTGGAAATTTTGGGTTCGAAATTATCAAGATAGTTATGATCTCTGATATTTATCGGATAATTATCCCCGGTATGTATTTTTTTTTAATATTATAGTTCAACTACTAATATTAAAATTCACGCGCGATATTTTTTTTGTGCCTTCCGCCTTTACAAATTTTGGATTATTAATAATAACTTATTATAAAATCGATAATTATCAGACATAAAAATCACAATAGTTATCGTGATAATTATCATGATAACTATAATTGATAATTACCTTTCGAACCCCGAATTTCATAGAGTAAGTACTAAACAAAAAGCCTGACTGTATGAGAGTTAATGAGAGTACGGCCTCAGTAATGAGCGTTTGGCGACGCGACCAGCGTTGCGTCCAGCTTCCAAGGGATTTGTGCAGCGTCCACTAAGGACACCCTCATACATTTTCATTTGGTCACGAAGGTGGCAAACAAGCATACGTCCCGCCTGATAATAAGCAACTAAAAATACTATTAATAATTTTAAACAAAAAAGAACCGAGTTCACTTAGCATCCACCTTTACAACAGCAAATGCTCGAGCTGCTGTAAAAAATACTCAAATCACTATAGGTGTGCCTATAATAGTTGAAGAGTTCCCTCGATTTCTCCAGGATCCCATCATCAGATCCTGACCTGGTTACAATGGGACCAACTGTGAAGTATACTCTATCAAACAAAAAAGAATTTTTCAAATTGGTCCAGCCGTCTTCAAATAATCGGTGAACATACATAAAAAAAAAAAAAAAAAATAGCAAAAACAAAGATCCCGACGAATTGATAACCTCCTCCTTCGAAATCTTGAAGTCGGTTGAAAAGAACAGACTTAACTTAGCATCCACCTTTCCAAAAGCAAATGTTGGAGCTGCTGTAAAAATACTCAAATCACCATAGGTGTGCCTATAATAGTTGAAGAGTTCCCTCGATTTCTCCAGGATCCCATTATCAGATCTTGACCTGGTTACAATGGGACCAACTGTGAAGTTCAAACAAAAAAAGAATTTTCCAAATCGGTCCAGCCGTCTTCGAATAATCGGTGAACATACATGAAAAAAAAAATAGCAAAAACAAAGATTCCGACGAATTGATATTTTAACCTCCTCCTTCGAAATCTTGAAGTCGGTTGTAAACGGGGTATTTACCATGTATATTTGTTTTTAAGAGTCATTTAATACAAAGGTGGATTCACTGTGTTGTAGGCTAAAGGACAAGAGAGTCGTCAACACACTGCATTCTCTCTCTGGCGAGATTAGGCGACTTTCACACTGCTGCGGTTTCCGCATGCGACGCCGGTGCGCGAGCGAGATGGCGCTCTGCATGTGTATAGCGCTCTCACGCTTGCACACCGTCGCCGAATCCGGTTGGGGCGCCAGTGTGATAATCGCCTTACGTAAAACTTATTTTTCACTAGGTCATTTTATATAGTTTGTTTTCCCCTTGTTTCAGGTGATGAATGTACATATAATGGGATAGCTGTAACTAGCGAATACATAGGATAGCGAAACTCTTGACAGAATACCATATAAATAATGAATATAGCAAGAAGATGACTTCCTCAAAAGGGATCAATTTACTCATAGCACTATTTACACACACAGCTCCGACCAGTCAATTCTTTTTGACTGTAAAATGAAGAAACAATTCTAAATCCGAACAAGTCATATCAAGTATTCCAGAAATTATAACCGTACTTACAATGGTTACTTAGTTAATGTTGTATGGTATTGGTGTAGGGTTAAAGGCTCATCCGGGCTGGTAGATAGGGCCTAGTGCCCCCACGAGGAGACGCAGGAGTTATGAAGAAGCAAAATGTTCGAACTCTATCGTTGATTGTGTGTACATTTACATATTTGCTAGTTGGGGCTGCGGTCTTTGACGCGCTTGAGTCCACTACTGAGAGGAACAGATTTGAAGTTTTACAAGGTAAGCTTAGTAGCAGAGCTTGAATTTGAAAAAATTGTGCGCATCGAGAAAAAGTTGTGAATTTTTGGCCATGGATAGAGTGCCCGACGATGTATATTTTTTAGTTTTACTTTTTTAATATCAAAAATGAATTCTGCATATGTGTTTCATACGGAAATGATACCACACAACCCCTAGCAGCTTTAACCAGAGAGTAATAACATAATGCACGGGACCCCTGATTTTGAAGTGAAATAATTTTACGGACCTCCGATACTAAAAAATATTCATCGTAGGGCACTCTATCCATGCTCAAAAATTCACAACTTTTTCTCTATGCGCGCAATTTTTTTCACTTTTGTACTTAGACCCTACTATAGTAAACCTATTGTAAAATACTGTCCAAATCTGGCGAATGCATTGCGAAGGATTCTAGAAACATTCTTGACTAGTATTTTATTATAATTTTTAAATATCGACGATCTTATTGTGAAAATTATTATCATTCATTTTGACATCTACGACATCTCTTAATGATATATTAGCTTAATATTTGTAACTGGAGATTCGAGAGTGCAGCCAGCGCGGCATTCAAAATACATTTGGCTCGGATGAATTTTGTAACACGGCTTGTTACGTCCATGTTGTATGTGCAGAGCGTTTTACGAATGGCGTAGAAGCGACACATTCGCAAGATCTGGACGGACTTTGATAAACTATTAGGCTAATGGTAAAGCAAATTGTGAGGCTCAGGACCGTCTTTGCTAGCAAGTTGGCAATAACCCCAAGGTTTTAATTTGTGGATTACATTTAATGTGTGGCTGAGTGTACAAAAAAATCCTGTCTATATCTTTAGAGGGATTGACAAAAAATATACAGAAATCACACGTCCATTCCATTTACATTGTTAAATTTGTAGTACGCTTCATGCTTATTTGAACTTTGAAATATTTTCCGTTAAAAAATGTGAATAAAATATATTTGAAAGAGAAAATAGTTACAAACATCGGTTGTTAGGTAGCTTTTTTTATTCGGCCGTAGTACAGTCAACAGCAGAAGTAGCTAAGCGGGCGAGGTGTTCATAATGTCCTTCACACGCTCTTATTCTCTTAACAATAAAGTCGTGTCAATCTCATTTTGAACACCTCACCCGCTTAGCTAGTACTGCTACTGACTGTACACACGAGCCAGAAAAACTTAAATTTCTGCAGCTCTTTCCAATTCTCGTTGTAAACTCGGAATATAGTTTTCGTGTGACCGGCGTCCGCTTTTACACCTCCAGTGAGGCGCACCAAATCGAATCACAGTCTACTGCACTAGAAACGCTAGGTGTATGTGAGCGATTTTCAATTATTTTGTACAATCTTTTATTTCTGAAGCTGCTATTTTGTTGGTTATTCTAACACAACATCGTGAGAGCGCTGGCAGCCTGCCGGTAAGAGATCCGACTGTCAATCCGGCGGTCTCGGGTTCAAACCCCGGCTCGTACCACTGAGTTTTTCGGAACTTATGTACGGAATATCATTTGATATTTACCAGTCGCTTTTCAGTGAAGGAAAACATCGTAAGGAAACCGGATCTAATCCTGATAAGGCCTAGTATCCCCTCTGGGTTGGAAGGTCAGATGGCAGTCGCTTTCGTAAAAACTAGTGCCTACGCCAATTCATGGGATTAGGTTGTCAAGCGGACCCCAAGCCGGGACAAATGCTAGGAGAAAGAAGATTCTAACACAAAATCCTATTATGTCAATTAATAGATATGAGCGATAGGCGCCGACCGACAGCCCTTTTTCCAAACCCGACTTTCTTATTGAATTAGGTCGTTATACCTAACAAGTAAGGCCTCTGATTACGACAACACAAATAAAGTTAACTCCAAGACAAATACTTCTTTGTACAAATAACCTGAAAAGGGAAGATTTATTGAATTGATTTCCTTAAGTTAATTGGAAAACTTAAGACGCTGAAATTTCAAAGAAATGAAAAAACATTTGAGGAATCTTTGTTCTCGTATAAATTAATACTTTTGCCTAACCATTTTATTCTAACGTAACTTGTTTTACAGCAATCGAAGGCATGATAATCCGAAAGTACAACATTACGGAGGAGGACTTCCGTGTGATGGAGACGGTGGTGCTGAAGTCGGAACCCCACAAGGCAGGCCAGCAGTGGAAGTTCACGGGCGCCTTCTATTACGCCACCACCGTGCTTACCACCATTGGTAAGTACCGACTGCGCCATTTAGTTTTCTTGAAACACGGCCATATACTCCGCCTCAGTGGGCGAAAGTGCAAATGTTTGAAGGTTTGGAAATGCCGTTGCCCTTTGTTGATCAGATAGGATATGGATATAGTAAATTTTATATTAGACTCTCAATCATGCACATATCAGATCGGACTGGCTGTAGCGGCCGCGCGTCTCAACTTGATGGTGATTCGAAAGACTTCCAGTTTGTCTAAACCAGTAGTTTTAAGCCGCTGTGGTCCCTGGTATTACTTTAAGTGGTCCGCGAATTAACGAACATAACAACCTTTTATTGTTTGTTGACTCTATTCATCATGGGTATTTATTTTAAACAGTTGAGCCTCCAAATTTTGTTAAACGGTCTCTTAATAATGAAAGGTTAAACCACCATAGGTCACCACTGGTCTAAACCATCATAGGTTTATCTCAATGGCAACCGTCGTGTGCTGTCCTCATTCCACAGATTCTTGCAATCTCCACCATATTATCGATCCACCATGATTGAGTCTTTACTAGCCACACCGATCATTCATTACTTTCAAGGCTGTGCGCATTTTTCATTAATGCGATTGCCACCTAACCTAATCCTGATCTTAGGGGAAACTAGGCTCGCAAACTAAATACTAGATGTTCTTTCTTTGCCCAAAAGTGCCCAACACGAATGACCAACGGCTGTTGTAGTCAACAACGACATCACTGACACATTTATAACCTAACAAACAATGAAATTATGGGATCAAATTCACATTAAAGTTTAGTACTTTTGGTTGGAATGGTTTCTTGAGTTTTTTATTAAAATCATATGTGGTAATAATGAGTAACATTACTAACACCGAGTTGACAAATTACTAAAACCTAATATGTAGATATTTCATATTTACACTACTAACCTAACTAATTGACTAACAAGGCTACGGACACTCCACTCCCGCAACAGTCGGCGGCAAGCTGTTCACAATGTTCTACGCGATCGTTGGCATCCCTCTGGGCCTCATCATGTTCCAGAGCATTGGTGAACGGGTCAACAGGCTTAGCAGGTAATTGACTAAGCCAAGGCATTCGATACTGTTTTCATTTAGTTTCCTACGGCGTCCCACAAGGAAGAATTTTCGGACCAACACTGTAACTTAAACTATGTTCGTGGTGACTAGTTTCGGTAACATTGTTTTCATTAATTTATGTAATTATTATTGATTATATTAATAATCGGGGAGACGAAGTCAAACTATTTATCAGTATAGGTTTCTTGCTTGCTAGAAATCTACCTAATAATCCAGCAAGTCGAAGTCAATATAATAAACGGCCTCCTAGCCCAGACGGTAGTGACCCTACCTACGAAGGCCTACCTACAGGAAGTCCCGGGTTCAAATCCTGGTAAGGGTATTTATTTGTGTGTTTATCATATTTTGTTTTTTTTTTTTTAGTTTTATTGTTTTTATATATTTTGTTTTTATTTGTGTGTTCCTGAGTTATGGGTGTTTTCTATGTATCTAAGTATTTATTTATCTATATAAGTATGTATATCGTCGCCTAGTACCCATAGTACAAGCTTTGCTTAGTTTGGGACTAGGTTGATTTGTGTAAGATTGTCCCGAAATATTTATTTATTTATTTAATGGCAATATGCTTAAGAACCGCTTTTTCTTCCAGCGTCATAATAAAGTCCTTGAAACACGCGTTGAACTGCAAAGCTACCAGTGCGTCTGAAGTGGACCTCATATGTGTGGTGACGACCTTATCGTCGCTCACTATCGCGGGTGGAGCCGCGGCATTCTCCAAGTTCGAGGGCTGGAGCTATTTTGACAGTGTTTATTACTGCTTTATCACACTTACTACCATCGGTAAGCACACTTCATTATATGATTATAGCAAGGGGTGATCAAGAATTGAAGGCGATGCGTGCTTGTTAGATTTTACTAAAATCTATCAAGGTACACGATCTCACTTGTCAGTGTCTAATTTCCTGTTTCCTGGCCCTGATAAAGTACCTTACGTTAACTCTAGACAACTACAAGTTAGTTTAGCCGCATTTATGTGATAAGTGAAAAAGCAGGACATGTAAGTTTACCTTTTTTAGCAATTATTTATCTTGTTTGGAATGTATTTTATGATTTAGAGACAAAAATCGGTTTCTTTGTACATTTCTTTGTACATGAAATAACCTTAAAGTGGATGATACATAGACATGTCGGAAGGAAATTCTGCAAGAACGGGGATTTAAGAATAGATGTGAACCAAGTAAAAAATATACCTTTATTCACCGGTAAAATAAAGGACTGATAAAGATGCTTCGTTCGTTATATCCAAGTATTAAACGGTCACTAATACTAACCTTTTCATTCAGGTTTCGGCGACATGGTAGCCCTGCAGAAAGACAACGCGCTCAACCGCAAGCCGTCCTATGTGATGTTCGCGCTAATCTTCATATTGTTCGGGCTGGCCATAGTGGCCGCGTGTCTCAACTTGCTGGTTCTGCGGTTCGTCACCATGAACACGGAGGACGAGAAACGCGACCAGGCACAAGCGGAACAGGTAATTATTGGTTTAAGATGTTTTCTATTCTACCCGACTGCGTTATTTAGTGTTTTAAAAATACAGCTATGCTGCTTCCGTGGTTGAACGTGAAACTGGATGTAAAACGCGAGTAGGCACAAGCGGAACAGGTCAAGGGATTAGGTTTATTCTCGGAAACTAATATGAAAGATGTATTCTATCGGACTCTGCCAGTTAGTCTTCTAGAAATGTAGCCATATACTCCGCCTCAGTGATTAAAAATGCAACTAGCTGTAAGTATAGAAATGACGTTGCGGTTTGTTCGGGTTCGTCACCATGAACACGGAGGACGAGATGCGAAACAGGTATTCTTTTTAAATCTAGAAAATCTAATATGTATCTATCCTACCCCACTGCGCCAGTTAGTCTTCTTTAAATGTAACCATATACTCCGCCTCAGTGATCGAAAGTGCTGAAAGTTGAACATTGCGGTTCATTTTAGTTCGTCACCGCAAGCGGAACCGGTATTATTTTTGATACTAGTAAATCTTATTTAATATGTGTCCTACTCGACTCTGCCAGATAGTCTTCTTGAAATATAGTCATATTCCGTCTCGGTAGTAGAAGGTGTAAATGTTTGAAGGTTTGTAAACGACTTTTCGTTAATAAAAAACTAAAAGGATATTCCATATACATAGAACAGTTAATGAGTGTAAAAACGTATTTGATTCGAGAAAAACTCGTATCAGAAATGCATTGTATGTATTCTACCAAAGGCGCAAATTAATTACGCAGCGCAAATTAATCTTTATATAGCTCTATTTCTATATATGGCTTGAGGCACAGGTGAGAGCTAGAATGTTCAGATACTAATTGACAAAAGTTTAAAACATGTTATTTACCTGTTGGTTTATACTTGAAAAAACAGTTTATTATATGCTAGCACAATTATTTCAAAAGGGGAAGGCAGGTGCGTCCCTGGCTTCCTTTATAATAATATTTTGCTTCTGGATTCACCACACCACCCTTGACGAAATATTAAGTTTTCGCCCTCGTCATACTATCCACTATCACCATGTGACACAGATAACCTCCACAACACACTAACCACTACACACACTAACAACCACAAGATAGATCATCATAAGTACTATCGGGTTCAGAATTGCATGGCCAATTTATGAATGAATTCATTGATAAATTG
This sequence comes from Pammene aurita, assembly GCA_947086415.1. Lineage (NCBI taxonomy): Eukaryota > Metazoa > Arthropoda > Insecta > Lepidoptera > Tortricidae > Pammene > Pammene aurita. Next base: position 16,808,582 of record OX352315.1, read on the forward strand.
ACCGTGCAATTTTGAACCTGATGGTACAAGTCGAGGTCACCACACATGCGGTGCTCTCGTACTAATTTAGTATGAGAGCGCGACCGCTTATTTTTGTTGAGTTAACGTTTTTTGACAATTACTCATGTGAATTAAAAATATTTACAAAAATCAAGTTATAGGGGTGAACCTGGATTGTTATACTACAAAATGGTGTAGAATACTATTGAGATGTGCTGTTCGAATCGTAGAAATTTACGAATAAAATTGAGCTTATGTGTACCTCGTGCTCCTTGTAAAAGCTTAATGATGAGTAGGCTGTGCCATGAGAGTGTACCTATTTTTTTAAATATATAGTCTGGCAAACCATTTCTGTCAGTAGAAAAGCGCGGCAAATTCAAAATACGTACATGTGGCAACCCTTTGTGATGAGACACCGTATTCGTGACGAACATTTCAATACACATTGAATTTCTTTCTCGTGCATTTCACTCTCTCATTTTAAGTGCGAGTGAGATAGAACTCCTGCAACGTTCTCAATTGAATTTAAATCTGTTTTTAAGGCATATGTCAATTGCCTCAACCAGATTATCTGTTGCATTTGATGACATATTAGACAAAATATATCCGTCTCCTTTGTACACACCGTAAATGTCGCCTAATGAAAAGGGCGGTCATACCAAATAAAATTAAAAACGTAGAATTTAATGATCATTGCTGCTTTTTTCACTGATTCTTAGTGTTATCATACTTTTGTTCGCTGTACATTGCTACTGCGTTCGTTGGCTGGCCAGAATATATGTATTGATAGGAAGCTAACCACTGGTGACATTGTCAGGCGCAGCAAGTGGCAGTGCGGCTGGAAGGCGACGTGATCACGGCGGACGGTGCGGTGCTGCGCGGCGTGGCGCGCGGCACGCGGTTGCCCGCCGGACAGCAAGGTACATTCTACCGTAGGTACATTACGTCATATCAGGTGTGAAGTCCAAGCATGAAGAAAATTGATTTTTACTTGTGTAACGAACCCCCTCTATCGCTATAGGTACATTACGTGATATCGGGTGTGGACTCCCAGCATGCAGAACATGGATTTGTCAAGAATTGAGACTGTGACATATTCCTTCCTGACCAGCGCAAACACTTTTAGACCCCAAATGACCCAGGATCTTGACTTGTGTAACGATACCCCCTCTATAGATACATTACGTGATATCGGGTGTGGAGTCCCAGTATGAAGCACATGGATTTGTCAAGAATTGAGACTGACTGTGACATTTTCCTTCCTTACCAGCACAAACAATTTTAGACCCCAAATCACCCAGGATCTTGACTTGTGTAACGATACCCCCTCTATTTGACTAACAAAGTTATCTGAAAGAATTGCTTAATATGATACGCAAGTGGCAGTACGACTGAAGGCGACGTGATCACGGCCGACGGGCAGCAAGGTCGATTCTACCGTAGGTACATTACGCTATATCAGATGTAGAGTCCCAGCATGAAGAAAATGAATGTTTCAAGAATGGAGAATGACTGTGGCATTTTCCTTCCTTACCAGCACAAACAATTTTAGACCCCAAATGACCCAGTATCTTGACTTGTGTAACGAACCCCCTCTATAGGTACATTACGTGATATCGGGTGTGGAATCCCAGCATGCAGAAAATGGATTTTCTTCCTTACCAGCGCAAACAATGTTAGACCCCAAATGACCCAGGATCTTGACTTGTGGAACGATACCCCCTCTATTTGACTAACAAAGTTCTCTGAAAGAATTGCTAAATATGATACGCAAGTGGCAGTGCGACTGAAGGCGGCGTGATCACAGCCGACGGGACAGTCATTATTATGTATAATGTTTCAGGAGACACGTCGATGATGCCGCTATATGTGGACGACGAGTATCCGCCGAGCGTATGCAGTTGTTCTTGCAACTGCTTCGGACCTAACAAGTGAGTGTTGTATTTATTGACCTACATCACCAGTGATCGAATTTTATGGGTCAACACGGTTATTTTACCTCAAAAAAAACCGGCCAAGTGCGTGTCGGACCACGCACCGGCTATCGAAAAAATTAATATCGCAAGGTCGTATCTGCCTATGTACGTAGTTTTTTGGAGATATCTCAAAAACGTCTAAACCGATAATGTTCAAAATATTCAAAGATGTATCTTCTTGAATTTTTTCATAATTTTTGGACTTACGGTTCAAAAGTTACAGGGGGGGGACACAACTTTTTTGACTTTTGGAGTGATTCTTTCTGAAAATATCTACTTAATTAAAAAATGTTCAAAGGGACCTCAATGTTATTTTTTAAGACCTATCGATTGATATGCATCATATTGATATTTGGTAGAAAATTTTTTTTTGACAATTAGTTACATTTATGGAGTGCCCCCCTAAACATTTTTTTTTAGCAATTTCAGTACAGAACTAAATAGTATAGTTGTTTATACTAGGGATATGACGGACCTTCGGCGTTCCGATAAGCCGGAACCTTCGATTGATTTGACATATAGCTCCGGCTTCAGTTCCGATATATTTATTCCGTCCGGCTCAAGTTCGCTGGTTATATTGGAGCTTGCGGTGCGTATGTCTACAAAAACAATTTGTCCAGTCGCCATGAAATATATCGGAGCGGCCGAGGTATTCAAAAATATCTGAACATGCACTTTATCGCTTTGACAATAGAGACGTTGTTCTTGATGGCGACTGTACAAGGAGATTTTTCAAGTCTTAGTTAAGAATAATGATTAATGAGGTTAAAAATTTCACAACTTAACATTTGGTTTTCATCATTTGCAAGTTTTCGGGCTTTTTTCTCCGTGATATACGGTTTTTTCTTTTTTTATATTGCGCCAAACTGGAGTGACCAGTTTGTTAGCGCGTCGCACTCAATCACATAGGTACTTAACAATAAAGTAATTGTTTACAATAAAAATGTGACATGTCTATTGTCTACCCACCTAGGTATTTGACATATCTAAAGAACCATCTCCGCCGTACTTGGCACCTTAAGCCTCTTTATTAGTGTCTCAATTAAAATGAAAATTCTCCATGCACCACCAAGAATATGTCGAAGAATAAGTCATACACATATTCTTCAATATAAATTTGTGCCATGTACTTTTATTTTTGGACCCGGGGTATGTCCTCAAACTACGTCCGGACTTGGGTATGTCCTTAAACTACGCCAAAAAGAGAGGTATGGGCACTGCGAATGGCATCTCGCTCAAATCTGGAGCAGAGCCCGACTGGGGAAGTACCTTCACCTTACAGAAAACCACAGCCAAATAGCACTAGACCCTACTCATAGTGTTGTGTTCCTGCTGGTGAGTAAGGTTGCCAAAGAGCTCAAAGGGGACCCAGTGTGTTGACGATGAGGGACCTTCTTGTTCCTTTAGCCATCAACACAGTGAATCCTCCTTTTTGTAAAGGGTCGGCAACGCGCATGTGACTCCTTTCGAGTTGCAGGCATCCATAGGTTACGGTAGCTGCTTACCATCAGGCAGGCCCTATGCTTGTTTGCCACCGTCGTGGTATAAAAAAAATATGTTTACTTTCGTTTTCTTAACATTAATTGTTAATCCCACTTGTCGGCTTTCGTCACTCGAGGTCTCGACCATGTACTCCAGTTTTTGTGGATCTTCCTCCATTAGAACTAAATTATTCGCACATCTTAAATTTTTCAGTCGTCTAACATTTTTTATTTATTTATTTTATTTTCTTTATTCATAAATATTCTACATACAAGCTAACAGCTAACGCCAACACACTTATATGGAACTATCATATTTTACATTATTAGTTTGCGACAAAACAAAAGACTAATTTAAGCTCACAGTTGTTTATGTCGAGTCAGAAGATGGGAAGAATCCCATTCATTATTATTGCATTACATTGCTTCTTTAATAGTACATTACTTACCAAGGACTGTAAAAGAAAGAAAGCCCGAATTCGCAGGTATTTGGGACCCGAGCCGCAGGCGAGGGTTGTAAATATGCGATAGAGGGCTTTCTTTTTTACTGCCTGTGGTGAGTACACAATTTTACGTCTCCACCTACGGCTACGCGTACGGTAAAACTCGCATTATGGCCAGGTGTGACGTAAATTACTATATCCAATTGTTTCATTTCAGGTCGATGCTCTACCGAGACCCGTTGTCCCCTGTGCCGCCGACCAACATGAAGCAAATCAAAACCAAGAGCTACCGCGAGCTTGGCAACCTACCCCGCTACATAGAGAAGAGCTCTGCCAAGAACCGCTCTCAGTCTCTCCGGCTCAACTCTGCCTCGGGGTACCTCTACATGAACGCTAAGACTAACAGCTTCCAACTCGAACCAGACGACTTCAGGGAAATAGTTGCCAAGAGAAGGGAACAGCTCCGGAAAGGCATGATGATGTACGAAATGCAATGCAATAATAATGAACAGTATCTCCATCCGTACAGACACAGCGTCAGCACCAGAGTCGAGACCAGCCCGCATAGCTCATCGCTATACTCCATGAACATGAGATCCGATAACAGGAGCAATGATCCGCTTGTAGATGACTATGACTCTGAAAAATCTAGCTATGCCCGCAAGAAATTACTTAAGAACATAGCGAGAAACACTTGCAAGCAAGAAAACTATTTCTATGATGATGCGGTTCTGCACTTCGATGATGAATATGCTTTCGATGGCTCGATACTGTTCGCCAAGCGGAGAAAATCAGTAGATAGGAACTGGGATTTTGCCATGCCGAAGCAAGATCCGGACCAAATATCCAACGAAAGCTTCGGGTACTACCTACCCGATGACGATGACTTGGAGCAGTACTACGCTAATGATACCTTAACTTTCAACCTACCACCTCACCGTGCAAGCATTTAGTGAAGTGTGCCAAACAGTTGTGCCAAATAGGTTAGTGTTAGTTCCAAACTAAAAATGGGCCAATTAATACTACGGTTAAAGTAGACTTTTACAATTTTGCGGTAGAATTTGAACGTTATAGCTTTTACACATAGTGTGTAGTTGCGTTTTTTAATCGTGTCCGCGGATACTGAGCTTCGCTTCCTACAATATTGTACAGTGTTTCAACGGCTTCTTAGTGTGCGTGAGTATGAGCGCCGGTCTCTCCATATGGCAAGTATTATTTTTAATTTAATATAATGTAATGACTTCCAATTTGGATAACCCAAATGAATTTAAAAGAAACCGCATTGCCAAATTTACTTCTCGATTATGTAGATAACTTGTCTTCCCAAGAAAAGCCAAAATATTATTAAAAAATCGTCTATTGATATGATGCTTTCCTGTTATATCCAAATTGAGCTTAAAGCCAAAAAACAACTATTGAAAATTGTGTTTTTCTTTAATAAATTTTATTGATAAAAATGTGACAAGGTAATAGAAATGCCAATTTAAGGTTACTTAATTCTTGTTATTTATTAATATTCAAGTACTGTTATAACAAATTTAATAATGGCCTAAAAGTCTAGCCATTGAAACAAATTATTTGTTTGGCGGAATGATAGACATATAAAATACGAAGACGAGGTCCAACGAAGATAGAATTGTGATTCCATAATAAGCCGCGGTCTCGTGCACACACACTCACTTTTGACATTTGAACCAATCACCGCTCGTCCACGAGTTGTATATGTGTGCGTGTCGCGCGTAAACACGAGGAAATCGGCTTATTATGAATCACAATTTCTCTTCTTATTTTATGTGTCAAAATATGGTTTAAAAATATTAAAATTAACAGTATTATTAGTATGTACAAAAAAATCCAGTAAGAAACACTTAACTATCAATCTGATCTTTCAATACAGATAAACCCGGAAAATCGTTATTCAATCATAAAGGTACAATTCCAATGTTGACTGTGGTCTATATTTATTCACGTATCTTAAACACATTATAAATATTGAAGGAGAGGGCCGGCCCTAGCAAGAATGTAAGTAGCGCTTTCATGTTAAAGCGATTAAGTGTGATAGCTCCCAATCCAAATTAATCCTATTGGTCCCTCTTTAGACTGGTGGTAAAGTTTTGTAAAATCGTTCAACTTTGCCCTGCATGATAAATGTGCCCATAAAACATCTATCAAAAGGAAAAGGAATATTAATCAACTAAAAATATCCTAGAATTCATGAGTTTTTAATGGGTAAATTTACCCTACAGGGCAAAAATAAATTAATTTATACATAGCAAAAATGTATAAAATGTCTACTTATTTAATTATTGTGTAATATTTATGACAATTTAGCAACCCTGCCATAGAGTTCCTGGCTCTCTTTAGATAGAAATTTAAATATATAAATTAATATTACACAATAATTTATATACATAAAGTTTTTAACTAAAAACAAAAAAAACTATTTATCACTAGTCTTTTGAGGGATGTACCAAATCAAGAGTTGTGAAAAAGACCACTTGTTAAGTGTATAACGCATCAGTACGTGCGAATGTTGTGAGGTACCTACATCTTACTCTTATGCGGCTTCCACGCGAAACAATCTAACGGTCAATTTAAGGGACGCAGCTATGCGGTAGAGGGAGCTAGCGATATCGCGATCTCGTTCCGTCGTATCGCTGTCTCCCTTAAATTGGCCTATTAGATTGTTTTTTGTGGAAACCCTATTACATTGTCATAAACAAAAAATGTTTGTGCATACGGATGCTTACCAGTGACTTCAGTGCCTGTGAAAAGGCAGGTTTCAATTAAACTAAATATGTGGAATTCATTGACATAATTCCGAAATAAATAACACACTTTTTACAAAAAAATATATTTAAAAGTTGCTTTTTAGACGAACAGTTCAGATATATTTCAGCAGCACGTCCCTCCGTTCTCTAAATTGAACTATATTAGTAAAGGCTTTAGAGTGCATTGGAACGTTCTGCTGCAGCTTGCGGTCGGAATTCGAATAACACCTTTACAATTAAAAAAAACTGATAAGCAACCGTGTGCAACAATATCTAGTTGTCTTGCATAATAATGCATTTAAGCGCACTGAGTTATGTTAACTCAATGAATAGATAAGTACTATGGGTTCCACCATTAAATATAGTATTGTTCAAATTTTCAAATCATTTTAATACTAAACAGTCAAACTGACAAAATAAATTATATAACGGATAATAATCTTAATTTTTAATATTTAAATATTGCCTTCAGGGCCTTTAAACTATGAAAAGTAAACTGCATATATAAAGTCTAGAAACTATGTTTTATTTTACTGAAACTGGGATTGTTGTAGTTTCAAAAACGTTTCGAAATTTTATTAAAATTGTTGTTTTTTTATTCAGACCAGAAGTGCTCATGAATCTAATTTATAGTCTGTTTTCTTGTATAAAATCCTATATCTAATATCTTAAATCATACTTACAACCCAAACATAAATACAAGATATTTAAAATGTTTTTAAGTACTTTGAAATCCAGTTGCAAAGTTTGGTCACCCAGACCATAGTAAGCAAACTCCTTTTTAACCCTTTAACCGCCAAGTATCGTACAGAAAAATCCTTCCACTGACGCCAGTATATTCTATCCGGTATATTTTGGACGTGATATGACGCGCTGACGCTGCGGACACTTTCCGTGCACGTGATTTGATGTCTTTGGCGGTCAAAGGTTTAACTAGTCTAACTTCTGATGGTTTTTTTCACGAACTTATAGAATTGAGTCTCTACCGTAATACCATTTATTTACAACTGTTATAGTAGCAAGAATACTACTATAATACTAGTAAGTGAATGGTATTAGTTATAATAGCTACCTTAACATCTGGTCTGATTAAATCATATGCCCGAAACGGTAATAGCTTTTAAATCATGCAAATATTAATAAAGTGATATTAAAAATAATTATTTAAGAAGCTTGATAGGTTTATTGGCAAGTTAATGATACTCGTTTATTTAAGTTAAATTAATTCAATGAAAGATTATTGGAAGCAGATAACAATCAAGCAGAGAACTTTTTATTGGTATCTTTTGTGCATAGTTTGCCTTTCACCATTTGTATTTAATCCTTTCTCTTTTCTCATGGGTTGGCTGGAAGAGATCCCTATCAGGGATAAGCTCGCCTTTGTGCTTATCTTTTATATATGTTACTGTTGTTCTTATGTTATACCTACTTGTTTATGTGCAATAAAGTGATACATACATACAATCAAGCCATACTTTTTGATTAAATTAACTAATAAAATTGTTCATCCGTATTTAATCAGGAGTTGTAAAACAGGTTTTTTAAACTTGGTTGATTTCATTATAGTTTATGTAACTGCTACATAATGAAGGGCATTAAAACACGAGTGTGGGTTACTCAAACGAGCCGGTAGGAAGAGTGATTAGTTGATTACTCTATTATCTTTGATGTTACCATGAGGTTTGGTCTTTTGGTTGTTATCTGCTTACAGAAACTTCGAAATAACCTTACTGAATGACTTCCAACTTTGAGTTGCATCAGTATTAATCTTTCTGTGATTCTCATATCGTGGGAAGGGATCAATTAGGCGAGAGCTGCAAAAAAAAACGGGTACTTATCTACGATTGGGAACCAAAATATGTTTTACACAAAATCTCCCAAACCTATGGGGTATCAAATAAAGGATTTGAAGATAATTACCAAATTATGTAGGTACAACATGTATAATTTTTTTTTAAATGTGTTTATATAACACTTTCGCAACCGGGCAAAATTTTGAACAATACCCCAGAAACCGACAGAACCCGCCAGGCGGGCTACGACGTGCAACGCAATGCCGCACGCCGCGTGCCCGGCATCTGAGCAAACATTACGAGTGCCTACCAGGCGGGTTCTCGGTAGTCAAAGTGTTAAAATTTCAACCTTGTAAAACTGTTTCGTACAGCAGTCCGTTTTCAACCGACTTCAAGATTTCGAAGGAGGAGGTACTCAATTCGTTGGGATATTTGTTTCATGTATGTTGACCGATTATTCAAACGGCTGGACCGATTTGGAAAATTCTTTCTTTGTTTAAAAGAGTTACTGCATACTTCACAGTTGGTCCTATTTTCACCAGGTCAGGATCTCATGACCAGGAGAAATCGAGAGGGAACTTTAATTATTATAGGCACTGAAAATAGATGTCATATACTTCAGAAAAAGTGACCAAACCCTCCGGTGTCCGAGGCCAGATACTGCGCATGCCCTTAGAGTATGGTCAACGGCGCCCAGCCGTTTCAAATTCAGAGATTGCATATACATGAGAAAATTTGTCAAGTTCCGCCGTGACCGGGTGGTCTAGTGGTCAGGACGTCAGCCGCGAAAGCTGAAGACGCCAGTTCAGATCTGGCCTCGGACACCGGAGGGTTTGGTCACTTTTTCTGAAGTATATGACATCTATTTTCAGTTTATATATAGTAGTGTAACTACTTAAAAATTGCAAATCAAAAAATATTGAACAAAATAATTTGATTTGCTCCAAAAATTTATTATAGGCACACCTATAGTGATTTGAGTATTTTTTACAGCAGGTCGGGCATTTGCTTTTGGAAATCCACCTTTCTTTGCTAAGTGAAGTCGGTTCTTTTTTGTTTAAAATTATTTATCTAACATTTTTTTGTGGGTGTATTTTTGGAAAATCACTTTTTTGTGCAGCTGGAAACCTTTTGATCCCACCACGACGTGCCAATATCTTGCACATAGATAGAAAATAAATGTCTGCTACGTTCAGTCGCGGACAGTCAACGACAAAAGTAGACCGAGTCACTGTAAATATTAAATCTAAGAATAGTTTAACAAATATAATTCGAATAAAATTAAATCGTGTGCCATGTGAATGTGATGATACTTGACACTTTTGTTGTTGACTGTCCGTGCGTTTGGGGCTTGGCTGAATTGTTTTCTAGACCAGTCAATGAGGATTTTGAACGGTGATTCTAAATCGTGATATTTTACGTAAAGCAAGCGTATTTCAGAAAACGATCTTGGAAATGTGTCTATAATTAAGTCGAATTTATAAATTCAAATTCTGATGTATGGAAAAATTTAAAATATTACGGGATAGAATTAACGTGCATACAAAACCTCATTAATTAGGGTATTCTAGATTTTGTTTAAGGCTTAGCGATTGTAAATTTTATTATAATATTGTTTTACAATCTGTGTTCATTATTCTATTCATAGTATGCTGTTATTTATTAATTATACTATATACATATGATTTATCTCTACCGAAAACACATTCATAAACGCCTCTCGCCTGATGGTAAGCAGCTACCGTTACCTATGGACGCCTGCAACTCCAAAGGAATCACATGCGCGTTGCCGACCCTTTACAAAAAGGAGGATTCACTGTGTTGATGGCTAAAGGAACAAGAGGGTCCCTCATCGTCAACACACTGGGTCATCTTTAAGCTCTTTGGCAACCTTACTCACCAGCAGTAACACAACACTATGAGTAGGCTAGACCCTACTCTATTTAGTCGATTTATATTTTGTTCTTATCGGTCACTTTGACAGTTGTGTTTGTTAAAAACAGACAAAACATAAATTAACTAATTGAGGCCTGAGAGACGTTTATTAATAAGGGGGTAAGTCTTTTATGTACAGTCGCCATCAAATCTGAGCGGTCAAGGTACTCAAAAATATCTAAACATGAATTTTATCGCCTTGACAATAGAGGCGTTGATCAGATATTTATGACCACCTTGGCCGCTCCGATATATCTGATGGCGCCTGTACAGTCACTTGCAATATTGTGTTCAACGAAGCACGCAAATATATCAGACGCTATGTTAAAAATAAAAATAATTGTTACCTACCTATATGTTAAGTCGGCAACGCTCATGTAACACCAATGAAATTTCAGGGATCCACAAGCTACAGTAACCGTTTACCATCAAGCGGGATATATGTTAGTTTGCCATCGACGTGGTATTAAAAAAAATATATATCTGTAAAAATATGACCCTTCAGTAAAATGGAAAATTCAAAATATTTAAATGCATATTATGAATAGTATAATGAACGATCTGTTATCGATTGTAAGAATTTTGACTGATATTATATTAAATATGTCGGGCATTTGTGCGTTGTGATTTCCTGAATTTGTGGCTAGATCGTGCATCTATTTCTGGTTGTTGGGGTTCCTAAACAATTGAAAACTATAATTATGTTGAGGCTTGGTTGCACAAACGTTCATTAAAGTTCGAATTTGGGCTTAGAGAATTAAACCATCCGGAGTCGCCATTGACCGGCGTACCCCTTTGCCGAAAACACATGACCAGTGGTCATACACATGTATGGACTGACGTTTATTTGAGGTGGCTATTTGTACGTTACGTACGAATAGCCATACATTTGACGTTCCCCTCCCCCGCAAAACTGTTACTCCTTATTTGCCAGCAAGAATGCCACTGGCAGCGTCCTAACGCCATTTATTTTGGCTGTCAAATTTCTAGCTACAGTATTTTGCACTACCTACTCTATTGGTCTAAGAGCTGACCACGTCATATATGACACAATAATGAGAGCAATGAAACCCATCTAGTAAGATTGCAACACCATCCTTATTGCTAGATCCGGGCATCTGGCAGCTTTTCTTGTCACACTGCGATCGTTCACGTTAACCCCTCCATGCACTTCGCACATAGCGAATAGGTGTTATGGCGTACGCTGACAAAGTAATCTTCATACTTTCAAGTAAGGTTTGTATTGGCTTGTGAGTGACGTTGTTGCATATGACGTACAGTCGTGGCCAGATAATTAAGGACAAGATTATTTTTGCCATACAACTGCATACAAATATGACATTTTAAATTTTATAAAAATATAAATTTTGCGTATGCTATTTATATTTTTAAAAATACTGACGTATCCGTGTTTAAACAAGACTTGATTTGACGTGTTGATTTGACCGTCTGTATTTTTTAAAGTTCAAATTTTATGGAAGATGTTTATGGCCCATATTAAGTCTTGTTTAAACACGGATACGTCAGTATTTTTTAAAATATAAATAGCATAAGCAAAATTTATATTTTTATCAAATTTAAAATGTCATATTTGTATGCAGTTGTATGGCAAAAATAATCTTGTTTTAAATTATCTGGCCACGACTATATGTATGTATGGCATTCCAAATTAAGGGTAAATGCCTTTCAACCGTGTAACCCCTATGTGACACCCCTGAATTTACAACCAGTGTTCGACTCGATCATAAGCCGATTTTGCTCATGTTTACGACACACACATTCACAACTGAGCGGTGATTGGCTCAGCCGAGAAGTGAGCATAAGTACTTCGAATAGGCTTATAACGGAATCATAATTTGGTCACAATAGTGCAGCATCGGTAATGAGGGTTACCGCGATCGAGTTCTTCACTAGATGGCAGCACCGTGGCGAGAGGTCTAGCTGTTATAATCCACCAATTAGGAACGGAACATGCATGATTTTTTTGGAAGACGTCATTCGATTCTATTTCCCTGTAGATTCAAACGTCTCTAATAAACCTACTATCTATGATAGCCCTGAAACGTCAAAAATGTGAAAATACGATAGGCGTCTGCGCCGTGCGTCAAAACGCCCCATACAAAAAGTGTGAGTTTTGTGACGTCACCGACCACAAAGTTGCAGAAAACTGTTTGGAAGGAACAAGTTTTTGGAAGATTTTTGTAATTTTAGGCACGAAAAAATGCGTTTAGCTATATAGTTGTCATACATTTTTTTTCTTGTTAGGACATAAATAATCGAATTGAAGTTTCGAAAATACATTTGAGGTATAAAAAAATGCCTAAAATTTTACGTTTTGAAACCGCAATCTTTAAAAAACTGTTAAAAATTATTACGGATTTCCACTTATTTATATTAATTTCGGGTTGTTGAACGTGTTTATGGAACAAATTCAATTAAATATTTTTCACGCATGTTCTCTATAATGTTTAATTATTTTTTTTATTGGTGGATTTTGACAGCTGCTATCAAAAACACCTCACACCACGCTGCTGCCACCTAGTGAAAAACTCGATCGCGAAAACCCTCATTATTTGATACAATCATGGATTATAACGTAAATCTTTGTTTTTAATGAACATTTGTGTAACGGACATGACTAGCCACTCCATTGGTATATCAGTCACTATCACATGTGTATAAAATATAATAAATTTAATTTCTAGTCATTTTTATCTGAAATCAATAATTTCGGAAATACGTGCCATTTCATTATGTAAATTTAACCATCGTCTGTTACAAAGTCAAAGATATTAATTTCTAGTCATTTTTATCTGAAATCAATAATTTCGGAAATACGTGCCATTTCATTATGTAAATTTAACCATCGTCTGTTACAAAGTCAAAGATATCGATGCGGTCACAGTGCCAAAATTATCTGTACACAATCTTTTCTCTATCGATGTAACAGATTATTTGACAAATTAGGACAATTCTTGGTTTTACTGTTTTTTTTGCACTGAGCCCGTATCTAGATATTTTGGATTTTGTCTGTAAGTTCTGTATTAAGGATGTATAATATACACTGTTACAATCGAAGTGTGAACGCTATAGTTAACGTCTGAAATAATGTAATTTAAATGAGATTGTACCATAAATCGAATTTCATTAAAAAATACGGACTATACCAGATTTTTATTTACTCTAAAGCTCCCTTCACATTTCACAATTTAAGCGGCAGTTACATTTTTGTTTTATTCCCATCTGTGTCCCTCAGTTATGTTATGGAGACAATTGGGAATAGTTTGTTCCCATTTACGGGCACAGATGCCCTACCAGATTTTTATTTACTCTAAAGCTCCCTTCACATTTCACAATTTAAGCGGCAGTTACATTTTTGTTTTATTCCCATCTGTGTCCCTCAGTTATGTTATGGAGACAATTGGGAATAGTTTGTTCCCATTTACGGGCACAGATGCCCCTAAGTGAGGCAGCGACAGATAGAAACACCATTTTTTGATTACTTTGGTTTTTTATATATTTATAACGTTCCGTCGCCATCAAATATAGCGCGGCCAAGGTACTCAAAAATATCTTAACATGCACTTTGTCGCCTTGACAATAGAGGCCTTGTTCAGACATTTGTGACGACCATGGCCGTTCCGATATATCTGATGGCGACTGCACTAACTTTAGGTGGTGTCATGACTACGGAGTAACTGATGAGAAAAACAACAGTCAATATTATTGTATTTAATCATTTTAAAATCTAATTCTATACTTTATTTCAGTCTTCTCTACGCCTCTTTTTGGCCGTCCATTTTTTTATACCTAATGAGGTAAGGGGCTCCATATGCACCACAGCTGAAACAAACAACAGCTTATATTAAAAAAAATTAAAAAAAAGAAGAAATTAAATTAAAATTTAAACTGTTTATTATACTGAATTGGGTTAATAACAATTTCACTTAACTTAGTATTAATCTTTTACATTTAAGATTGTATTACCAAGCTATTGTTTTGGGGTTGCAACCCCTTTTAACATAAATTATTTTAAATTAAATCATATTAATCTATTTTACCATTTACATTGTTATCTATCAGTGCTTTTTTAACAATACTTTTAATATTCTTAGGTTTTTTATCTAGATTTTCTATAACTTCTTTGGGAAAGCTGTTTAGAACTTTAGGTATGTAAGAAGTCCAAACTCTGTTACCATATTCATTACTATTTTTAGTGGTTACAAAGTTAGGTTCATTGGAGAGATTACGAAGGTTCCTTGGTCTATTGTATCTAATCAGCTCTCCCAAACGATGCTTGCATTCTAAGATCAGATATTAAGATGGGCTGTACCTTAATTTGCACAACTGTCAATTAACCCTTTGACCGCCAAAGACGTCAAATCACGCACACGGAAAGTCTTACCCTCAGCGCCACCGCGTGATATCACGTCCAAAATAATAACCGAGTCCGCTCGCGCAACATTTGCTCTGGCATCAGTGGCACGCTTTTTCTAGACGATACTTGGCGGTCAAAGGGTTAACTTGAGATTACCCTGATGAACTTCTATGGTCTTCCATCCGGAGAGTAGTTAGAACAAAAATATTCAGTGACACTGAGTAAAATAAAAAACCAAGGAGTAAAACTAGTAAAAGAGGCGTAAAGTCAAATGGACTAAGAGCTGGCCACGTCAGATATGACACAATAATGAGGGCAACAAAACCTGACTGGTTTGATTGCTATACTATCCTTATTGCCAGATCCGGGCATCTGGCAGGTTTTACTGGGTCGAAGTGACAGACTATCAAAATTTTTGAATTGGAAAATAGTAACACCAAAATAGGTAAAAACGGCCGAAGTTCATAGTTATAAAGGACAGGGCCTATATTTTAACATTAGAACTAAAAATATTACCTAGATAATAATAAGATAGGGTAACTTGATTTATACTAGACCAAATAAATAGGCATGAATAAAACTAAATGCTCACCTTCTGTAGCCGTACGAATTCTAGCTTCACTTGGAGCTCTCAGGGCAATTGTTGTATTTCTAGTTCTCCTGCGAACTCCTCTCTCAATAATATCTTCTACATCTGAATCTTCTATCCGGTCTTCTTCATCGATTTTATAATCTTTATCTAAATCGGTATCATCTACTTCACTTTCCGTATAATTTCTAATTAAATCTGTTAGGTTCTCTTTAACTTGGTATTCTTTATCTATAAACGCTTCATTTTTTATATAGTTAACTGAATCTTCCATATCTTCCGGATCTCTGTCTATTATATTATTACCTAAATCATCTGCTTCACTTTTTGTAATTTTAAAAGAATCTTCATCTATTCCATGTTCAACTATATCTTTATCTAGGTTTTCTTTGCTATCATATTCCAACAGCTCTTCGTCTAAAAACTCCACAACTACCTCATCTACTTCATCTAAATTAGTCACAGTATCCTTGAGTTGAACTTCTGAGGTCACCTTTAAGGAGGTAAGGCTTTTAAGAACTTTTTGTGGTACTTGAAGCAGTTTAATTTCTTTAGGATTAATTTGTTGGATATTTAAAAGACCTTTGGGAACGTTGTGAGCCTCATGTGAGCTAGGCCTCATGAGTTTGTTAGATTGGTCTTTTTGGGGAGTTTGTAAATGTGTAAGATACGATTTTTGTAATCCTGTGTTATCCTTTATACCAGATCCTGTGTGACTAGGTATGAGTTTTATACCGGATTGTGATCCTATACTAGGCATGCCCTTTACGGTGCTTCGTGATGCTTTTGGAATCTTAGATGCATATATGAAAGACTGTTGTTGTAAATCTTCAGTGGTAGAGTTTGTATTTTCCGTGAGTCGTGGACGCTTAAAAGAATGGTGTTCGACTGTATCTTCGTCGACAGACTGTGAATAAAACACAAATAATATTAAAATGTAGATTTTTTGTGACTGACTCTTGGTACAGCCACGTCTGAAAATATGAATACATTTAATGTGACAAAAATATGTAGCCACGAAACAAGTTGAAGAAACTACAGAGGCTTGCATGTGTGGCTACCACAGGTTGCTGGAGGAGCACTCCGACCGCAGCCTTGGAAGTCATGCTAAACCTTCCACCGCTTCACCTCCACATACAGCAGGAGGCTGCCCTGTCAGCGGTAAGGTTGCGAACCCTCAACGTATGGTCTAATTTGAACACTCTGCACACAATATGCCTGGAGAGGGTATACGATGAACTTCCAGTGCTCAGGGCAGGCACGGATCGGATTCACAAACGTGCTGTCTTCGACACAAGGTACAAAATACAGTTACATGAGGACGACAATCAGAAAGGACTCATACTTCCACGAATTGAGAATCTTCGGTGATGCATCTAAAACAGACGTGGGGTCAGGTTGCGGAACATTCTCAGAAGACCTGAACATGTCTATAATCACACCGCTGGGCGCTCACAACTCAGTATTTCAAGCTGAGTGTATGGGCATCATCAATGCGGCTGCCGCCATCACTGCAAGGAAAGTAACAGGAGCCTCCATCCGTATATTATCCGACAGTAGGGCAGTCATCTG
This sequence comes from Pammene aurita, assembly GCA_947086415.1. NCBI lineage: Eukaryota > Metazoa > Arthropoda > Insecta > Lepidoptera > Tortricidae > Pammene > Pammene aurita. The sequence goes on from OX352315.1 coordinate 16,825,520, forward strand.
GACTAATACACGAGTGTCATGAACGACTAATGGAGGTATGTCACAATAACAATATTGTCCTTCAATGGATCATAGGTCACAGCGGATCCCGGGGGAATGACGCAGCGGATGAGCTGGCCAGGCAGGGGTCGGGTGCTGGGTCGATTGGTCCGGAGCCCATTCTTCTGACGCCCTTCAGCAAGGTACGGTCGACGCTGCTGGACCGAACCGGGAGACTGCACATAACACTTTGGCAAAGTCAAGAGGGATGCAGACAGGCTAAACAAGCCATGCCTAGCATTAACGATAGACTCATCAAAACACTTCTCCGTCTCGGCAAAATCCGCTTAAGGGTGGTAACTAGTGACCAAGTCATGGACAATTTAACAAACATCTCTTTAACTTGGGTGTTACAGAAAGTCCCCTATGCCGTGGGTGCATGGAAACAGAAGAAACAGTCTCTCACGTGGTGTGTGGATATCTATTATATATATCGTCGCCTAGTTACCACAGCACAAGCCTTATTGAGCTTACTCTGGGACTAGGTCGATTTGTGTAAGATTGTCCCAGAATATTTATTTATTACCAAGGCGTCTTGGATACATGTTTTTGTCGCATTAAATGTATCCATATTATGAGACGTGACTATGAACTTCCTATGACCGTGACGTAGTGGAAACTTGAATTTTGTATGAAAAATTGGGACTTTTTATTCATTGTTAGGATGAAATATGCTCTTGCTTAGGTTACTGAGCGGACCCCATGTTCAATAGAACGGGACAAACGCTAGGAGGATATTGGTAGAGTTACCTCGTCGTCTGTAGTCAAGAAGTGGGGCTCCTCAGTCAGCGAGTCAGGGTGGAGCTCCACCGCGAGCGGGTCGGGCGCGGCCGGGGACGAGGGACACTCCAGCTCATCTTTTACTTCTTCCTTCACACTGCAAATAACGATATATTTATTTAACTGTCATCTTACAATACTTTTTGTAGAAAATAAAATTACACAAGCAATCCATATCCATACTAATATTATAAATGGAAAAGTGTATGTGTGTGTTTGTTTGTTTGTCCGTCTTTCACGGCAAAACGGGGCGACGAATTGACGTGATTTTTTAAGTGGAGATAGTTGAAGGGATGGAGAGTGACATAGGCTACTTTTAGTCTCTTTCTAACCCCCCACTTCCCTAAAATGGGGGGTGGAAGTTTGTATGGAGAATTTAACGCGAGCGAAGCCGCGGGCAAAAGCTAGTAACGATATATTTATTTAACTGTCATCTTACAATACTTTTAGTAGAAAATTAAATTACACAAGCCACCGAACGGCTGAACCAATTTTATAGTACACAGACATGCGCACATACAGAATTTAACAAAAATAGAGGCATGGACGAGACTAAAATTTTTTTTTTGTATGGGACACTGCATCCCAGCCGGCTGACCCTCCAAACAAAACCTTTTTTTTCGCGTTTTTTTTTTACTTTTTAGGGTTCCGTACCTCGAAAGGAAAAAACGGAACCCTTATAGGATCACTTTGTTGTCCGTCTGTCTGTCTGTCAAGACCATTTTTCTCAGGAACGCGTGGAGGTATCAAGCTGAAATTTATATCAAATACTCAGGTCTACTGTCCCTTGGAGCTGTGAAAAAATCACACTTCTAAGCCAAGTCAATCAAAAGATACAGCCGTTTATACCGCAAATTTCCTCAAATTTTCGCTCGCAAGGGAATCAAAACCTAGGGTTCCGTACCTCGAAAGGAAAAAACGGAACCCTTATAGGATCACTTTGTTGTCCGTCTGTCTGTCTGTCAAGACCATTTTTCTCAGGAACGCGTGGAGGTATCAAGCTGAAATTTATATCAAATACTCAGGTCTACTGTCCCTTGGAGCTGTGAAAAAATCAGACTTCTAAGCCAACTCAATCAAAAGATACAGCCGTTTATACCGCAAATTTCCTCAAATTTTCGCTCGCAAGGGAATCAAAACCTACAGGGTACTTCCCGTGAACTCAGAATCTTCAAATTTGGTACGAAGCAACGTCTTATAGCACAGATAAAGGAAAAATTGCAAAAAACCGTAAATTTTAGTAACACTTTGACTACCGAGAACCCGCCTGGTAGGCACTCGTAATGTTTGCTCAGATGCCGGGCACGCGGCATGCGGCATTGCGTTGCACGTCGTAGCCCGCCTGGCGGGTTCTGTCGGTTTCTGGGGTATTGTTCGAAATTTTGCCCGGTTGCGAAAGTGTCAAAGTTACTACCCCTATATACCTACAGGTTTGTACGGAACCCTCGGTGCGCGAGTCCGACTCGCACTTGGCCGGTTTTTTTTTTATAATTCTAAATACGATACCAATTTATGCTCTCTAGCATCTTTATTACACCCTGTAGGTTGAAAATAGGTTCCAAAAAATGATTTCATATAAAACTTCCGTTTTTATTTCCTTTGAAAGTACGGAATCTTAACAAGCAAGTAATAAATTAATGAATATCTTACCTAACATCAATTCCACACAGTGTTATTAGGTTTTCTTTCTGCAACTGTTGTCGTACAATTGCCAGTACCGCTTCTGTTTGGCTCTGGTGAAAATAAAATGATAATTATAGTCGGGCTAACCAAAAATTGCAGAAACAAAAGAAGTAATAAGCTATACTCATCCCTTTTTTTTGGTGAGGGTACAGTCACCAGAAATAGTATCTTCCTACACGAAGGCCGCAAAAGTATGTGACACGCTCTTATGGCCCTACACATAAGAGCGTGTCACCATATTTTTGCGGCCTTCGTGTAGGAAGATAGATAGATAAAGAATTTATTTGATTAGTGCAATAACACACAATACAAAAACAGAAATACATCAGAGAATAAGTTGAAAAAAATAAAATAAACAACAGATGAGGTACCCAGTTAGAAAGGTTGTGTGCGTTGCAGCAAAACAAAAGGGTTCGAGGCTCAGCTATACGCTTCACTCTTTCGAGCAAAACACTGATATTCTGCCGAAACCCAGGTCACGTTACTTACAAGTGAAGATACTATTGCCGGTGACTGTACTAGTGTTAGAAAAAGACGTATGATTCTGTCTATGCTTGAAGTGAGACAGACACTGGCCTTACTATATTGTGCATGTGTAAGGACCACATTTAATACCTGGACTGTGGCCTATGGTGGAGATCAGCCATAAAGTTAATGCTCATATGAAACACTGGTAGCCTGGCGGTAGGACGTCTGACTTCCAATCCGGAGGTCTCGGGTTCAAACCCCGACTGAGTTTTTTTGGAACTTACGAAATATTATTTGATATTTACCAGTCGGTTTCCGGGCCTAATCCCAAGGCCTAGTTTCCCTTCTCGATTTGAAGGTCAGATGGCAGTCGCTTTTGTAAAAACTAGTGCCTACGCCAATTCATGGGATAATACTGCCAAGCGGACTCCAGGCTCAATGAAGGTTTCCGGAATTCCAGGAGGCAAGACTTGCACGAGGTCTTCTTGACTGCAGCTGTCAAATTACAGCAATCAGAAAACAAAAGGTCGTATCTGATGCCTATGGAAGACGTTTTTTGGAGATAACTCAAAAATGGCTGAACCGATAATGTTCAAAACAATTTTCGTAGATAGTATAACCCGCATCTCTTCAAATTTTTTCATATTTTTTTGAACTTACGGTTCAAAAGTTACGGGGGGGGGGCTACACAACTATTCTGACTTTCGAAGCGATTATTTCAGAAAATATTCACTTAATCACAAAATAGTCAAAGAAACCTCAATGTTATTTTAAAAGACCTATCGATTGGTGTGTCACATGTTGATATTTGGTTAATTTTTTTTTGTTTTTAAGTTACCTGTATGGAGCGCCCCCCTAAAAATATTTTTTTTTTTTTCAAATTTAACTACATAACTAAGTAGCTGCATACAAAATACACCTTATGTGTAAATTTTATTCAAATACGTCGTATAGTTTCCGAGTAAAATGCCTGTGACATACGGACGGACAGACAGACAGAGTTGACGAATCCATAAGGTTTCCGTTTCTTGCCATTTGGCTACGGAACCCTAAAAATGATTAAACATGATTGTTGGATTATGACAGCTAGACCTCTCGCCACGGTGCTGCCACCCGGTGAAAAAACCGATTTTATTAAATACCTTCACGGTTGCAAACAAGGATACATCCCGCCTGATGGAAACCGATTCAGAAAACCCTTACAAAGCCGGGACATAACGCTAGGAGGATGAAAAGTAATGCTCACATGCGTGGCGGTTAGCGGCACGCGCAACACATAGTGCGCGTCGTGCGGAGTGCGCTGTGCGCACGCGCAGCACAGCGCGCCGCACGAGCACTGCACGCACCACCACGAGAACCTGCGGGGAATCCATACTAATATTATAAATGAGAAAGTGTATGTGTGTGTGTTTGTTTGTTTGTTTGTCCGTCTTTCACGGCAAAACGGGGTGACGAATTGACGTGATTTTTTAAGTGGAGATAGTTGAAGGGATGGAGAGTGACATAGGCTACTTTTTGTCTCTTTCTAACCCCCCACTTCCCTAAAATGGAGGGTGGAAGTTTGTATGGAGCATTCCGCAATTTTCAAGGTAGAAAGCTAAAAATTGGTATGCGGACTATTTGTGTGCGGTTTATTCTGTTCAGAGTTCTCTTCTGTGTTTTAAATCAGGAAAGGGGAACCATGTTACCCCGAATTTAACGCGAGCGAAGCCGCGGACAAAAGCTAGTATGCCCATATTGCTACAAAATTATCATAAAAATCATATGCGCACTGCAAAATTATATAAAAATTTTAGATACCGGTACCAAGATACTATACTTGGTATAGTGTATTCCACATGCGTTTTAGCCCTTTGACCGTCAAGCATCGGAATCGGACAGAGAAATTGTGCCGCTGACGCGAACGCCAGAGCGCGCGAGTGTACTAAGTTATATTTTGGACGTGATATCACGCGCTGGCGCTAAAGGCACGACTTACCGTGCATGCGATTAAAGGGCGGTCAAAGGGTTAAAGAATGCAGACAAATGTGACGTATTCATATTCATTTATTCATGCTTTTATGTTACATATTAAAATACATGTCACATATTACCCTGTAAGGGCATGGCAGAAACTTACAAACTAGAGCTTAACTATTAACATATCCTATTTACAATATTTACAGAATTGTATATATACAAATAAATAATTTATACTAAACAATGTTAATTAAATATCTTGGTTTGTGAAAAAATCTTCTATGTCATAATTGCATTTTTCTAGTAATGTCTGTTTGACGTTTTGAAGTCGAGGGTACATCATTGTCGGTTGTTAACCCTTTGACCGCCAAAGCCGTTCAAACACGTCAACGAAAAGTCGTGCCCTCAGCGCCATGACGTGTTAAAACGTCCAAAATGAGAGATCAAAATACTCCTTAATAAACAACCTTTATAGAAATATTTTTGTATATTTATTGTAGTTCTACCATTCACCTATCTTTTTAGTTAAAATTTCATTCAAAATAACCCGTAACTAAACAAAAAATTAGAAAATACCTCAATGCTATTTAAAAGAATAAAAAGGCACTGCCCTCCTCGCCGTTGACGGGTAATCACGTGAAGCGGCGTGACGTCACTTCGAAATAGTGTTGTTCGTTTGAAAGCATAGTCGTCGATGTTTATTATTGTATGAACATTAACCAAACACTGTAATTATGAATGTTTTTCGCATTTTAAGCTTTATTATATAATAAAACTAATTATTAGATTGTGATTCGTGTAGAAGACTAGTTTTAGGAACTACATATCGTAATGTTAAAACAGGTATATATTTTAAATTTTTACAATTTTTACTTTAATATATGCATTATTAAAAAAGAAAGAGTTTTATTTAAATCGCAATGGAATAAATACAATGCGTGTTATAAGGGCCGTATTTAAAACCTAACAATGTGTATGTCGTTTCTTTTTTTATTATTATTATTAATCAAACAACAAAGATTACATTCTAAACAGAAGTCCCGCAAAAGTGCTTGACAGTTTGTCTGCAGGAAAAAATATCTTATTGCTTCGCCGCATTCTTGTTAATCCTCAAACAATGATAAATACCACGACACGTGGGCTTTCGGTCCATTTCATTCATACCAAATAAGTAAAAATAATGAAATGGTATTTTAGATAAAATGTCAACCAATATGAATGTTATCGGTGAGAGACCGAGTTTAACTGAACAAAGAATATGTCATTATTAGGGATATACCAAGTTTCTTTAGGTACAAAAGAATGAAATGTGCGCGAGGTGTTTTTTTATAAACACCCGTTCTGTCCGATGTTCATTAGTTTTTATGATAAAATTTATTTATTTGATGGTATTGTTAAACTTTTTTTTACTCAACTAAACACTTAAAAAACCTAACGTATTTTCCTTCATCAGTTACACCACGGAAATATCGATACAGAAATGAAAGAATATCTCTCAACCCCAACTCTAACATTCATAATTTAATAAGTTACGGTGCCACCAGCGCCAAAGCCGTCATAACACGTCAGCGCGTGACGTTATCACTTAAGTAGTGTTGTGGCTATATTGACAAAATTAAATAAAATTGTATATTAATTTTCATATTTTTGTAGTTGATTTTAGGTGTATAAGAAAAATAAGAAATGAATATTCTTTACTATTATGATTTCTAAATATCTAAAGTGATTTTGCCTAATTAAATCCACTATTAGGCGGAAAGAAATGTTTCGTCGATATGTTCTTTTCCAATCACTACGGTATCTGGGTGCGCTCTTGCAAATTTCGCTCTGGCGCTGGTGGCACGATATTTCTGTCCGAAGCGTGGCGTTCAAAAGGTTAATAGAGTTTATTCCTACATTATTTTTTATGTTAATAAAGCCTTATTAACAACCGACAATGGTATACCTTTGAATTGAATAACGACACAAACAATAATTTTAAACAAAAGAACCTAGTTCACTTAGCCTATTCCACCTTTCCAAAACTAAATGCACAAGCTGTAAAAAATACTTAAAAACACCTATAATATTTGAAGAGTTCCCTCGATTTCTCCAGGATCCCATTATCAGATCCTAACGTGACAACAATGAGTCCAACTGTGAAGTATACTCTTTCAAACAAATAAGAATTTTCCAAATCAGTTTAGCCGTCTTCGAATAATCGGTGGACATGCATAAAAAAGCAATAACAAAGCTCCCGAGGAATTGGACCTCCTCTTTCAAAATCTTGGAAGTCATTTGAAAACCCATAAGTCACGACTCATCAGTCAATGACAGTACTTATTTCAGAAATATTATAAATTGTAAGTCATTGGTCAATACTTATAGATGCGACTAATGTACGATTCCCACCGAACGGACGGAGTTGACGCGCGTTTTACTAGAACCAAAGAAAATTGAACCTTTCATGTAAGAAGTTACGTTCCATGTTTGAATGACAGCTACACGCGAATGCTCGCAACCAGCACTGCTGCCATTAGAATATGAAACGTCCGAATTTAGAACTCGCGATTAACTTGCAATTCAATTGATCATTAAAATAATTTTGAACAAAAAAGAACCGACTTCACTAAACATTCACCTTTCCAAAAGCAAATGCTCGAGCTGCTGCAAAAAATACTCAAATCACTATAGGTGTGCCTATAATAGTTGAAGAGTTCCCTCGATTTCTCCAGGATCCCATCATCAGATCCTGACCTGGTTACAATGGGACCAACTGTGAAGTATATATACTCTTTCAAACGAAAAAAGAATTTTTCAAATCGGTCCAGCCGTCTTCGAATAATCGGTGAACATACATAAAAAAAAAATAAAAAAAAAATAGCAAAAACAAAGATCCCGACGAATTGATAACCTCCTCCTTCGAAATCTTGAAGTCGGTTGACAAGACCTTTATTAAGATCGCTTTTGTGCCTTCTAGCTCTATAACCCCTTGATCCTGCTCATATAAGATCTCAAATTATATTTATCTCTACTATGTACATAAAGATCAGAAAAACGTTACTAAAGTTATCGCGGAACAAACAATCAAAATCAAAAAGCCATCGAAATGCACTGACGTCCCAGTAGCCAGGTGGCAGTTATGTAGTGTCCGAAGCTGTATGTAAGAACTTCACTTCGCTTACGCTCCGCTCGTTTGATAAGATTGGGTTGCCGGGCTTAAATCTTGGCCGTATAATACTCACCCATCAATAATAACTGCACAATCATTACACCGATACGCGACTTCCTCGGGAATAACAACTGCAAGCAAAAGAACAATAACAACTTTACATTCCGAAATAAGACCGGTAACAAACATAAGGTATTTTATTAACACAGACAGACCGATTAGAATGAAGAAATGTTGAATTTTTGTATGAAGCCAAATTGTATGAAGACAAAATTCAGGAGTAAGGTGGATTTTCCCGTCTTCCGACTAACTTTTGTCTATGGTCGACAGGCGCGGATCCAGGATTTCGTTCAGGGGGGGGGCACTTTCCTTCACAAAAAATCTCGCGGTCCCCACCTATGGGCCCCGTAGTATGGGAGGTTTGCGTTTCAGGGGGGGCAATTGCCCCTGTTGCCCCCCCCCCCTGTATCCGCGGTCGACTGAATTCCGGTGAGAATGCCGCTAAGTAACGCGCATATGACACAGCAGGCCGCATGGTTGTTTACCATCGTCGTGGTATTAAAAGAGTTTCACTCACATACCTGGTTCACTCGGTACTTCTCCTTCTGGTTCCGGATCACAGAACAACGATAAAGTGACCGCGTCGTCTTCAGATATTGTTGATATCTCAGGCACCGGCGCCGGCGTCGAGTCCTCAGGGTCGTCTTAAATGTGAAACATTAATTAATTACGCATTAATACACCGGTATTTCCATCGGGGTAATTCCATGAAAATGTAACGTAAGTTACTAAAGCCTGACTAGAAATATATGATTATTGCCAAGAGGGCGCTATTACTTTCATTTATATGGCAACAGTTCAGTATAGCCATAGAGCGTATTATTTCTCTATGGTATAGTGACATGGAATATATTCGAAAAAAAGTTGGCTGGGGATACTTAGAGTCGATAACAGAACACGTTCCAACAATTTTTAGAATTTTTGTCTGTTTATCTGTTTGTCTGTTTATTTGACCGCGCATCACGTGAAAACAGCTGAACGGATTTTAATTAAATTTTGTATAGAGATGTGAGAATGAGTGTATAGTGACAGTGAGAAGTGACAAAGTGAAAAAAGTAAAAAAAGTCGAGAACCTGAAAGTAAAAAATGTCGAAAATGTCAAAAATTTCAAAATTTCAAAACATTCAAAACATTTCCAAAATTTCAAAAATTTCAAAAATTTCCAAAATCTCAAAAATCACAAAAATCTCAAAAAAATTAAAAATTTCAAAAATATCAAAAATTTCAAAAATATCAAAAATTTCAATTAAAAAAAAATACAAAAAAAAAAACTACAAAAATTAGGAAAAAGTCAAAAATGAAATAAAATTAAATAACATAACTTCGTTCCAACCAAAACGCACTCAGGTTTTTTTTTTTTCTCTGGCGTTCATTAGTGCATTGTAATTTGTTTACATTGAAGAATAAATATCTTGATCTACAACAATATCATAAATCCTCTATTCCGCGTTCAGAAACCGTATGTAATTACCACCATTAATGCAATCAGTAACATAACATCAGTGTATTATCTGTAAAACGTATGAAAATTCATTACCTACGGTAACGTAATGAAAATTCGCCCCGACCGCCGGCACAATAAGGTTGGTCATGGCGGTCATTCTAATGGTTTCCGAACACGTCACTTAGGATTTTTTTAATATGTGTGTAGATAAAGCAGTGTATGCTTTATTAGGGTACACATAAAATGGGGGGTGAATTTTTTTTCGCTCCAACTCTATCGTGTTGGGTATTATTGAATAGGTCTTTCAAAAAGAATAGAGGTCTTTTAATACATTTTTTGGATGAAACTGATAGTTTCGTAAATATTAGATTTGAAAGTTCAAAAAAGGGCGTCTCTTCCATCTAACTTTTGAACCGTGGGTCCAAACAGGGCGGCAACTACGAAACTCTACACTGAGCATCGCCCGACATGCTCTTGGCCGGTTTTTTTTGCATTGTTATCCCAGAAATCACCCCTTAAAGATTACTAATTCCAATTCAAGAAAATCCCCAGCTAGGTTATACGTAGCCTATACAAATTAAACGCTTAAAAGGGGGGGGGGGGGGGGCAGCCACTACACTCACTACAGATTGAGTTAAATTTGCATGGGTCACCCCCCCCCCCCAAGTACACCTTCAAATAGAAAAAAACGTTACTGATCAAAAAATCATTTCTGCATTTGTGAACCCCCCCCCCCCCCCCCCCCAAATTTCAACCGCACCTGTTCTTACCTTTCATGCTTAGACTGATTTGACGGGAGGATCGATTTGGAAAAGTGGTACTGTATCCGATATACACCTACTACTCTATGTCGTTTAAATCATGCCAAAAAAAAGTATTGATTTTTGAGTGTAGTTTCATTTAGTGGTAATTGTAAAATATTTTATCAGGACTACTGTCCTCTAGCGTATCCATCTGTCAACTTTACTTCAAGTTCCGCCTCCAGGGTAGCGGGAGAGAAATTAGGGGCAAATTAGCCACTTACACAGACCGAATTCCACGCGGGCGGAGCCGCGGGCACAGCTAGTAATTCAAATAAACTGCAACAATGACACTGACAGCCTGTCATATGCACTCACACGTGCATATAATTCTGTCAGTAAAATGATTGCCAGTGCAAGAAATTAGTTCCAATGAAATTCCGCAACATGGCGCATGATCATATATTTCTGGTCAGGCTTTATCTCATTGCTTGTTTATTTTTTTATGATATACAGCATGCATGAGTTCACAGTAAGGATTAAAGTACTGCTTTTATTTTAAGATATAGTCGCACTAAATTTTACACGATTAACTAAAAACACGCGAGTAATTGGTAACTTACGTTACACTGCCGTGGAATTGCCGATCTATATGCCACGCCACGTGACAGGGGCGGGCACAGATGGGAATGCATCCTTCCTATCTGTGCCCGGTGGGGACAAATAGGTGCAGTGCCATTCGTCTCCGGCGGCCACAGATGGGAAGGAAAGTAATCCAATTTGTCCCGCTGAGCATAATCTATTACCAAAGATGATATTTTTTTCGGAATTGCAACTTTTATAACGGGACAGAGGTCTCCCCGTTTGCATCTATCCCGGCTCGTTTTCCTCCCTCGAGCTTCTATGTCGAGCGGAAATCAACCTTAAACCACATTTTACTTATTGATATTTTTGCCTGAAATCGCTCCTGGTTAAAATAATAACTTCATGCATGCAAGACCTCGCGTGATGATTCTCCTTGACATCGTATGTCACGCACTATCACTTCTCGCTCCTCGCTCTTGTAATAAATGCCATTTGTTAAAATAAGACAACCATATTTTGACAGGGCGTCATAACGCGTGACAAGTCTAAGAAGATAATTTTATGAAATCTACTAGCTTTTGCCCGCGGCTTCGCTCGCTTTAAATTCGGGGTAACACGGTTCCCCTTTGCCCCCCGGAATGCTCCATAAAAACTTCCACCCCACATTTCAGGGAAGTGGGGGGTTAGAAAGAGGCAAAAAGTAGCCTATGTCACTCTCCATCCCTTCAACTATCTCCACTTAAAAAATCACGTCAATTCGTCGCCCCGTTTTGCCGGGAAAGACGGACAAACAAACAAACACATACACTTTCCCATTTATAATATTAGTATGGATTATAAATGTCACTTGACAGAAAGTGTGAAATACCTTGTCAGTGAATTGCACAGTGATTATGTTCGTACAGAATTTTCGGAGACTTTAAACAAAACAATCACAGAAAGTTTCTATATAAAGTGAGTGAGTGAGTGTTTTTTGTTGTATTGTTATTTGCCTTGTAAATTTAGATTGTATTTTTAATGTGGTAACATGTAAATGCTGTGTGATATTTAAAGTTTGATTGTTTCGGTGTAAGATAACAATTCTTAAAATATTTGTACTTAAATTGTTAGCACCTTATATAGATATTGTAGCGTAGGTATCTAGGGCAGAGATGAGTTATTAAAGCCTGTGTTACAATTCAACAACAGTTTATTTAGTTTTTAAAACGTGGGTCGTTGGCCTACTACGGTGGTGGCCCGGTGGCCATTTGGATCGGTGCGTAGCGGGTGTTACTGTCCTGGTGTCCTGGCGTAGTGACGTCCCGGCGTTTATCGCAGGGCGATACGCGCAATCCAGGCGCGGAGGTTAGCCGGTCAGTTAGCCCGTAGGGTGGACCCTGGAATTTTATGTCACTGGATTAAGGCTACGAAGTCAAACCGGCTCCATGAAGCGTCCCGCCTTATTTATAAACTCATATCTTGACAGCATAAACATTCCTGTGGTTATTTAAACTGAGTCTAGTTTGTCTGTGGCAGTCGATAAATGGAGGTTCAGAACGGAGATGAATTAAAGGTATAAGTGTAAGGTTGCAATCAGCACAGTGCGATATTACGGAAGCTAAACAATTATTTACACTTAACATTAATCTTACGCATGTTTTACACCTAACCTAATCCTACAAACTATAATGCTTAAGTAATAATAAAGCTTTTCATTCACGGAACTTTACATTCAAAACAGTGTCCGCCATTTTAGCGTAGCGTAAAGCATTAGGCTGCAAGACACAATAGCAAGCTACAGGACAAAGAAAAACTTAAAACTAAGAGTGTTATTCACTTATATGCTCAAACTTACCCAAAGCGGGGGAAAACAGATGCACTGAATTAATTCGTACACTGAATTTAGTGGCACAACAGTGGGAGAGCACTTGTTTCTTATTTAATTTATATTTACGTCTCGACTTCGCGAGATAAAGGCGCAGCTGATAACGCTCGCACGAGCGACGTGCGTTCAGCGCTGCAGTCTTATGTCCAGTGGCGCGGGCGCATTCCGGGCCTAGGACCGTTATAACATGGCGCTGGCGATCGCGTCGGCAAGGATTACGCAATCGGAATGTCGATAAGTATTTTAGTTTGCAATTTATATTTTGTTTTATTTAACTATATAAATATTAACGCTACAGTTACCCCGCTCCCTTGGGAAGGATTTTAGCTCACCTTACAAAAAAATCCGGTTGTATTGAACTACAAGGCATTCTATTTACCACTACTACAATGGGTTTGCATTATCTTGCGCGCTTTACTAGTTTAAGGTCCTTAATATGCCAAGTGCCCAAATCTTTGCCAGACATATCTTGCAAATCATAAACTAGAGGGGACCTTTTACGTACTATTTTGCATTCTAAGAACTTGGGTGCCAATTTCTTACTGAAATACTGGTCTTTATCACTTTGGTAGTAGGTTTTCCTCCAAACTATGTCATTGACTTGAAATTCGGTTGACAGACGTCTTAAGTTATAGCGTGAGGTATTTTTAGCATGAGCATGCCAAAGATGATTTTGAACCTCATCAAAGATAGTTGCCATGTGGCCAATGTTTTCGGCATAGATACTGCGTGGTAGAAAAATTATTTCATTGGCCAGATCGTTATCAACATAGTGTGAGCCGCATGTTACTAGTTCTCGTGCGTAGACAAGAAAGGATGGCGTGTAATTTGTTGCTTCGCTTCTAGAATTATTAATGGCAAAAGTTATTTTTGGTAGGTTAACGTCCCAAGTCCTGTGATCGTTTTCTATGAAAGTAGAAATACATGTAATAAGGGTTCGATTATGACGCTCGACAGTATTTACTTGTGGAGTATAACGAGGGGTAAAGAAGACGTTAGGCACTTTGTACTTCTTAAAAAATGTATCTAAGTTTTTGCTTATAAATTGACTTCCGTTATCTAGGAATATGGTCTGAGTGACCCCATGAACAAGAAATACCGAGTCCTCTAGATGTTTTATTACTGCCTCCGCATTCGCTCGGCGTAGTGGAAATGCGAGACAATATTTTGTAAAACAGCACACTATAACGAGTATGAATGTGTTCTGTTTTCTACTAGAAGGAAGAGGACCAATGAAGTCTATTGATAACATTTGGAAGGGCCGAGAGCACTGTTTGGGTCTGCCCATGACACCTAGCGTAGTATGGTTTGGTAATTTGTGTGCCAGACAAACAGAACAACCAGAAACAACCCTAACCACGTCAGAATGCATACCCGGCCAGAAATACCGCAGAGACAAACGGTGGTAAGTTTTATGAATACCTAAGTGACCAGCAGTTGGAGTTGCGTGATTTTCTATGATGATTTTCTCGCGCAACTCGCTAGGAACCACTTCTTTCCAAGCAAACTCCGATGTTAGTTCACACTTGTTTTTAGAAAGTCTGTAGAGAACAGTGTTATTGATTGTGAAGTTAGGAAGACTGGAGGGAGACCTGTGGCAAGTATTATATTTTTTAATGTACCAAGGATCAGCCGTATGTAAGATAGAATCGGTAGTTGTAATGGAATCAATGGGCAGAGCGCGAGAAAGAGCGTCAGGTATAATATTATCCACACCTCGACGGTGTTTTATATTAAAGTTGAAGGTGGATAATCGTATACCCCAGCGAGCCAACCTACCGGTTGGATTGTTGAGAGAAAGAAACCATTTCAAGGCCGCATGGTCTGTGTACACGGTAAAGGTCTGGCCGTTATCCAAATAGCAACGCCAGTGCTCCAAAGCAACGAGGACAGCCAAAGTCTCCCTTTCAGTAATGCTGTAGTTACGCTCTGCACCCGTTAAGGACTTACTCATGTACGCTATGGGATGCTCTTGGCCGCTGATCGTCTGACACAACATAGCACCAATACCATAATTACTCGCGTCTGTGTGCACCTCGAAGGGCAGATCGTAATGTGGGCAAGATAAGACTGGACACGAAGTAAGTTTATTTTTGAGCTCTTCGAAAGCCGAGTTAGCTTCTTTTGTCCAAACAAAGGGTGGACCGCCTTTCTTACCTGATGTCAAATTATTTAAAGGACCAGCGATGGTACTGAAGTTCGGAACAAATCGTCTATACCATGAAGCAGTTCCCAAGAAGCTCTTTACGTCCTTCTTTGTAGTTGGTGTAGGGTAATTTAGAATGGCCTTCACTTTCTCGGGGTCTGTGCGTAGACCCTGGGAGTCAACTATGTAGCCAAGATATTTCAAACCTTCCCTAAAAAACTGTGTCTTCTCGAAATTTATAGTCAAGTTAGCATGTTGTAGTTTATCTAAAACCCGTGACAATAGAGAAACATGGCTTTCAAAACTGTTACTTACGCAGATAATGTCGTCTAAATAACAGAATACTCTAAGCTCAAATTCCGGACCAAATAGCTTATCGACCAGTCGCTGCTGAGTAGCAGGAGCATTAGTGAGGCCAAAAGCCATTGTTTTGAAACAATAGGTTCCCCGGTTAGGTACAAAAAAACAAGTTTTACAGCGGTCTTCCGTAGCTATAGGAATTTGCCAGAAGCTTTTAGATAAATCAATGCTTGTTAAGTATTTCGCATCTCTAAGGTTGTCTAAGATCTCGGACATATACGGAAGACTGTACGCATCTTTAACTGTAACGGAGTTAAGTTTACGGCTGTCAAGACAAAACCTTGGCTTGCCATTTTTTTTTTTTACTACTAGTACTGGAGAAGACCAAGAACTTTCACAGGGCTCTATCACATCTAGTTGTAGCATTTCGTCCACCTGTTCATTAATAATTTTGGTTTTTTCCGGTGACATACGGTAGTAACGCTGTCTAATAGGGGACGCATTACCCGTATTTATGTGATGTTGAATCATCGAAGTTCGACCTAATCCCTTTTCCTCGTAAGATATAGCCTTAAATTTCGCAATAATATCATCGACGACTGGGCGCTGATTGGAATTTAGATTTTGATAGGGTGTAATATGATTAATTCCTAGTGGGGAAGTCTGATCGGTAGCAGAATCGGAAGTTTTATCTATGTTTAGAGAGCCAATATATTTCGGACATAAGTTGAATTTCCGCCAAAAATCTAAACCCAAGATAAAGTGCGTTTTTGCACCTGGAACTATGTATGCCTTAAGAATATGATTTTGTCCTTCAAAGGCTACAGGCAGGTTTATATATCCAATACACTCTAATACGTGTCCACCAGCTGCTTCCATATTAGAGGTATCGTCGGTATTAATAGTAAAATTTGAAAAGATATTATTGTTGTGAAAACCGTTGCCAATTATCGTTACAGCGGCTCCGGAATCCAGCAGTCCAGAGGCAGTTGCACCTTGAATTTTTACATCAGTGAAAACCCGGTTGCTGTAATTAATTGTTTCTGATTGCAGAATTGAAGTTACTGTATAGACATGAAAGAAGTTTTTTATAAACTTTAACCAGTCCTTCCAGTCACTAACATCGGAGCGATCGGAGTAACTGCAATTTTGCTCTAAGCGTTTTTTTGTTCGTGGGCAGTGGACGATAATTGTTTCTGGCAATCTGGGCAGTCATGAAATTTAACCCCTGGATGACCACAACGGAAGCAGAGAATAACACGCTCCGCTGTGCAGTTCCTCAGCGAGTGTGTGTCAACACGGCAACGTGGACAATATTTCGGCCTAACGTTAATTGCGTAAACGGGTGCAGCAGCAGTTACTGCATCGACAGGAATATTATTTGCAGTGTTGGGTTTACTAGCGTAGCTGGCGAAACGAGGCTTAAAGTCATAATTTTTTGTGTAGGTCTGTCTTTGTTGGGTTTATTTGTTGAACAAGAGGCCTGAGAATAAGCAAAGTCCGGGGCTATGGTCTCAGACGTTGCTTTGGGTGGTTCCCGATATTGCGACATACGAGATTGAACATTCTCATAATTCTTGCATGCGGCTTGCAGCTGTTCAACGTTCCTGATTTCCTGGCAAGATGTGAGCACATTGGCATAGCAAGGACGTATATTATGAAGCAGTATTTGTAGTTTTTCCTCTTCGGGAAGTGGTTTATCCAATTGTGAAAACATACCCGACATAATTGAAAGGTAGATTGTAATATTTTCTCGCGGGCCCTGTGTTCGTGCCTTAATTTCGTCTCTAAAACGGTAGTCATAGTTTGGGGTGCTAAAAGCCTCTTTGAGCCTAACACAGACGTCCTCCCACGAATCAACATCATCTCTGATACTGCGGAACCAATGTAAGGCATCATCGGTGAATATCTCGGTTGCGAATGCTAGAATTTTGCTAGACGATAGCGACCTGGCCCTAATAAAATCAGACGCACTACGGATAAAAGATCGAACACACGTTTTTCCATTAAATTTAAGCTTTGACAGCTCTGAGGTCAACCCACGCTCGCAATTAACAGTAATATGACTAGGTACATCTTCAGAAACTGAACCAGATGCAACTGTATCAAACTTATTTAATGCTGATTTGTACGTTTGATATAGTTTAAAGCATTCATTGCACGCGGATAATACGTCCGGTTGTAGTGAGCAATCAATTCTGTTTAAGCGGTGGAATATGTGATTCATAGTATTTTTAGTTCGGGTCAAATGGTTCTTATCATAATTGTCATTTAGCGATTTAACACTTTTAGCAACCTTTGACAAGCTTTCTTCCACTGCCGCTGTGTCTACTATCGGATCGAATGGCGATACCAAGATATCCTCAGAGGGATAAAGCCGCACTAGTTTGGTAATTTGCTTGCGTAAATCTAACACATTATCAGCCGGACTCTCCCCTCTAATCTCAACTTCATATGTAAGCTCTGTCTTTTGCAGTGACAAGAATTTTATATCCGATGTCATGATTGTAACGTGTTTTCCACAATGTTTGGGTAAATTAGTGCACTTGAAAATAGGGTTATTCTATACTACTCCGTTCTGTTACAAGTAATAGAGAAAGTGAAAGTAGTGACTTGTTTTTATTGTTAAGGGAAAAATAAAATAAAAGTAATGTAACATGTAAAGAACATGAAAGATACGGAAAGTGAGATAGTTTAAGATAAAAGTGACTTAGAGAAGGAACCAACTATTGAAATGGCAAAACAAGAACACAACTAGTGTCTAAAGCGCAGTTACAAGATTTCTTACTATCGATATCGATAAAGTTCAATGTCCGCTCTCTAGACTCAAGTTGTTAAGCACAAATAAATTAAAAACAAGACTTCACAAAACAACACGCACACAAAACAACTACTCAGCGATCCAAAATACCACAGAATACACCTTGATACCAAGTTGGAGGCGCCACTTGTAGCGTAGGTATCTAGGCCAGAGATGAGTTATTAAGGCCTGTGTTACAATTCAACAACAGTTTATTTAGTTTTTAAAACGTGGGTCGTTGGCCTACTACGGTGGTGGCCCGGTGGCCATTTGGATCGGTGCGTAGCGGGTGTTACTGTCCTGGTGTCCTGGCGTAGTGACGTCCCGGCGTTTATCGCAGGGCGATACGCGCAATCCAGGCGCGGAGGTTAGCCGGTCAGTTAGCCCGTAGGGTGGACCCTGGAATTTTATGTCACTGGATTAAGGCTACGAAGTCAAACCGGCTCCATGAAGCGTCCCGCCTTATTTATAAACTCATATCTTGACAGCATAAACATTCCTGTGGTTATTTAAACTGAGTCTAGTTTGTCTGTGGCAGTCGATAAATGGAGGTTCAGAACGGAGATGAATTAAAGGTATAAGTGTAAGGTTGCAATCAGCACAGTGCGATATTACGGAAGCTAAACAATTATTTACACTTAACATTAATCTTACGCATGTTTTACACCTAACCTAATCCTACAAACTATTATGCTTAAGTAATAATAAAGCTTTCGTTCACGGAACTTTACATTCAAAACAGTGTCCGCCATTTTAGCGTAGCGTAAAGCATTAGGCTGCAAGACATAATAGCAAGCTACAGGACAAAGAAAAACTTAAAACTAAGAGTGTTATTCACTTATATGCTCAAACTTACCCAAAGCGGGGGAAAACAGATGCACTGAATTAATTCGTACACTGAATTTAGTGGCACAACAGTGGGAGAGCACTTGTTTCTTATTTAATTTATATTTACGTCTCGACTTCGCGAGACAAAGGCGCAGCTGATAACGCTCGCACGAGCGACGTTGCGTTCAGCGCTGCAGTCTTATGTCCAGTGGCGCGGGCGCATTCCGGGCCTAGGACCGTTATAACATGGCGCTGGCGATCGCGTCGGCAAGGATTACGCAATCGGAATGTCGATAAGTATTTTAGTTTGCAATTTATATTTTGTTTTATTTAACTATATAAATATTAACGCTACAATATAACGGAACCGAGGCAAGCACAGATGGGAATAGTTTATTTGTACTGTACCCGCGGATAAATGGGAATTGAAATATTCCTATATTGTGTAATGGGATTCGTTCCCATCTGTGACTGCCCCCCGTGATATGGGTTGGGGATTCTACCAAGTCAAAGTGATATGCAATATCTTTACCTGTTACTATCAACTCTTTTTTTTGCCATGAGTAAATATTCTCATCTTCAGTCTCTTTATTCTCAATGGTATCGCCAATCTCTGGAAAATATGATTTATTTATTAAAATATTGAATTAAATGTGATAGTCTTAATAGTCTAGATCAAAAGGTAGCATATAGTAGCCGGCGCTTACGCTTTTATTACATGAATATAACGTAAGCGCCTTCCGCCAAATGGTAAAAAAAAGTGTCACAAATAATTTTTATTTTATCGGGAAAGCGCTAATGGCCTCGTCTACGACTGTGGCAGCGGCGAACGGCATCCAAAGGTGAGACCGCGAGCTCGATACACGCGACCAATCAATCAAATCATTTATTTTTCAAGAAAAAGGGTATATATACAGATATTTTAACAAAAAATACCGGCGGCGCGAATTGCGACGCGCGGACCAGCGAGACGAGTGGCCGCCGCTGTCGTGAAAAACAGGTCTATTTAAGTCTATATATCGAACAGGCCGCTTGCGTCCTCCGCTCTGAACACCACGATCAAAATCTATATAATTGAATGAACCTGTTTTGGATGACAGCGGCGGCCGCTCGTCTCGCCGCTCACCGCGTCGTAGTTCGCGGCCAGAGATCGAGTTCAGCTAGGGTTTGAAAGGATAATTATCAATGATACTAATCTTGATAATTATCAGATTATCACTATTGTCGTGATTTTTAAATTTGATAAAGAGCATAATTATCTTAATAATTTCGAACCCTGAGCGACATACGCGCTCCGACCTTACGTTTCCTATTATGGCCTACATATTTTTTTGTGAATAAACAGTTTAATTCATTCCATCTTATAGATCAAGAGTAGGCCGTAGGCAACCCTACCTCATCGAGTAGCAGAATTCGGCGTATGTAGGGTAATGCACGGTAAAATGTTATGTATTTTAGTACCTGGTAGCCTGAGCAAAAGTCAAGCATTTCGTACAGTCAGCAAAATATGACCCTATTCATTGACAAAAATATTGATTAGCATATATAGCAAATATTGATAGAGCAAGTGGGTACGTGGCCCATTCGATAGTGGTCATAGAGAAGTGCCAACAAAATTGTGATAGCAGCACGCAAACCTGACATTTTTGGATTTTTTTACCTGTATAATTTGATGCGTTCTTTCGAATAGCACAAGTTTTTAATAAGGTAGAATCATGAAGTTGCCAGTTTTGGGCAATGCAACCTCTTATTTTTTGGCACTTGTTGTTAAACAGTATCTTATGTACCGCGTAAAACTGCTTTTTAACCATCCCGTGAACTCATTTGCACGTTGTACTTGCATTAGTCGATTTCCACCCTAAAACATAAAACGTTTACGGTCGGCTACCATTTTTTGTTATTACAAGGTTGATTGGTACTTTCGAATGGCATAAGGTTCAATTTACTACTCGGCGAGGTAATTTCATAATGATATTTTTGCTGACTGTACAAAATGCTCCAAGTTTATCTCAGGCTACCAAGTACTACATACATAACTTTTTACCGAGCATGGCCCGACAAAAGCCGAAATCTGCTACTCGATGTGATAGGGTGCCTACGACCTACTCTTGATCTATTAAGATTATAGGAATTGCATCACATCATACCTGAGGGTGGGACAGAAGAGGGCGGCGACTCCGCATTATCAAAGGCGTCGGCCTCTATCAATTCGCCGCCCTCTGTTAATTTAAAGTCCAACTGTTGTTTATCGTATCCTCGCTCCAAATCTGTTTGCAAAAGAAGGTGTATTACCATCTGTGCCCGCCGGGGACAAATTCGCCCTAATAAGGCAAAAACTAAGAAATATTATTTTAATAATGGAGTTATCATTATCACAGATACGAGTATCTAAGACACAATTCCAACTGCAAATGTATGCTATTTTCGTGTTGCTGATAGCAAATTTGAAGAAACAAAGAATGTAAACATTGTTTTAGTTGATTACGACAGTGAATATGTTACTGACTAATAAGGTGATATAACATTATGTTTTATGTTTACTTAATGCTATTATAACAACCACTGGGTAGAAAGCGGTGCACACCTTTCCGCACCCTAAGTCACTTACACCGGTGTTGCTCCTGGCCATCATTACAACGGCATAATGAATATACTGATGTGCAAGTTGCGGAAAGTTCACAGGAAATAAAGGAAATTCTAATTTAAGAAACGGAAAGGTCAATCCCCATACAAAATTATGAAAGCTTCCGAAATTTTCCTGTTTGAAAAATTCCGCAATTTTGGAAAGTTTGCGTCAACGCATCAGTACGACGGCAGTGTGGGGGGGGGGGGGAAGGTTTATCCTCATTCAGTTGAGAATAGTATAACGTTCCTGTCACTTACCTATTGGAGGAAAAGATGCAGTTTCAATGCTGGTTGATGAATTTCCTAAGGACAATAAAAATATATAATATCATTGATAATTTGGGTGCTAAAAAAGGGGTGCATGCGGTTTATGCCCAAGCTGAGATGACGCAACTCACCTTCCTTAACAAATGGCCAGAGGAAGCGCAAAATCGTCATGAAGATCCAGGGGAGAGGCTTTTGCCCAAGGGACCACTCAAATGTGATATAGGCTATGGCCCAACCGCTTTAGGCGCATCTTACATTTGAACAGAATTCAGCTATCATTACCATCATTCACAAAAATCAGCCGGAAAGCGAATACTATCATACACAAAAATCAGCCGGAAAGCGAAAATTTGTCTATGGTGGCTGAATTTTTGTATGGTGCCGGTCAGTGATGGGGGGGTAAGATGCAAAAATGTAAACATATCTTTGCGTGGACTCTACAGACTTACCTTCTGGTTTTTCCTTAATGCTATACGAATGATCAGAAACCACATCACGCTCCGGTGATTTCGGTTTAGGCTGCTCAGTACTGCTGTTACCTGCAGACAATAGAGAAAACAGTTAGAATTAAGGCCTAAAATCTTTTTTAGAATGATATTATCGAATCGAGAGGACCGTAGCGAAGTAAAGTTCTCGTATTTAGCTTTCTTGACCTGGCTATGCCTGGTCGTCCCCGAAAATCGAAGTTTTGATTTTTGATAGTTTGTTCCGCAATAACTTTGATACAGTTTAGTATCACTATGATTAAAGTTATACAAACTACTAGAAACGGGGTATTTACCATTTATATGTGTTTTGTTTAACCCTCGTAATGAATATCTATTTTGTATAGCAAAGCTATTTTATTACAACTTCCGTTATACGTAGGGCAACATTAGCCCATTTCCGGGAGCAAAGGCCATAGACATAGCTGAAAGTGTGCGGTGCGCCCGCGCCGCAGCCAGCGCGACCTTGGCGTCCACCGCGACGGCGGCGGAGCCCGGCGCTGAGAGCGTGTTGAAGATCACCGGGACTGTTGCGGGACGCGGCAATAAGTGTCCGGTGTGCGGTCTAACCAGTCATAAGGTTGAGAACTGCCGTTACGTAAATTATAAGTGCAGAAAGTGTAATAAGAAGGGACATTTACGTAAAATGTGTGACCTCAAATACGTCGAGACGAAGGAGGTGAGCGAGGACGATGATGGTAAGGTTTTGAATATTCGTTCAGTTAGGGGCGCACCGATGACGGAAAAAGTGCTTATCAACGGGATATCGTTTGAATTCGAAGTAGATTCCGGCTCCGCCGTGACCGCCATATCACAAAATACCTACGAGTCTCAGTTCAAGGAAGTGCCATTATCCCCTAGTAAAAAGGGTTTAACCGGGTATAACAGTAATCCGATACCGACCATAGGTTTTGCTAAAATGGCAGTTACGTATGAGGGTGATACTAATATACTAAAAGTACACGTCGTTCCTAATGGGGGACCTCCTATTCTGGGAAGGGACTTCATCTCGAAGTTCAATTTGGAGTTTTCGCGGTACGCGCCCGTCCTATTTTGTACGGAAACAAAGTCCGAAACTAATGATGTTGACGAATTGATGACAAAATACCCGGATTTATTTTCGGACAAACTAGGTCGGTTCAAGAAATATAAAATAAAATTAACGCTAAAGGCCGATGCAAAACCGGTTTTCCTAAAAGCCCGCCCCGTGGCATTCGCTTTAAAAGATAAAGTCGATAGTGAAATTAGTAGGTTAGTACAGCTAGGCATCCTCGAACAGATCGACTATTCCGACTACGCGTCGCCTATAGTACCGGTGCTGAAACGTGACGGGTCAGTCAGGATCTGTGCCGATTATTCTCAAACAATAAATAAACAAGTTTTAATTGAGAAATATCCGTTGCCGACTATCGAAGAACTATTCTCTAAATTATACGGGGGGGTTCAGTTTACTAAACTGGATATTTCCATGGTGTATAATCAATTTGAAATTGACGACCCCGATAATATAACTTGTATTAACACCAATCGTGGTTTATTTAAGTATCGGCGTCTGATTTTTGGATTATCCAGCGCGCCAGCGGTTTTTCAGCGGGCTTTAAATAATATCCTTGCCGACCTAGAAGGAGTTTTGTGCTTCCTGGACGACGTGCTCATCACGGGCCGGAGTAGGGAGGAGCACGTCGCGCGCTTGCACCAGGTGCTGCAGCGGTTCACGGACGCAGGGCTTACGCTGCAGAAGGAAAAGTGCTCTTTTTTCCAGAACGAGATAACGTATCTGGGCCACGTTATCAACAAAGATGGTATAAGCAAATCGAAAACTAAAGTCAAGGCAATACTCGAGGCACCGGTTCCTAACAACATAAACCAACTGCAATCTTTCCTAGGTTTAATTAATTATTATAGGAATTTTGTGCCTAGGGCTTCTACCATCTTGAGTCCACTGTACGATCTATTAAAAAAGGATCAAAAGTGGGAGTGGAAAACAGAGCACGAAAGGGCGTTCCAGGATATCAAGAGCCAGTTAGCATCGGATCAAGTGCTAACACACTATAATCCCAATGCTAAACTGGTTCTAACCTGTGACGCATCTCCGCAAGGTTTGGGTGCTATTTTATCGCAGATTGAGGCCGACGGGTCCGAACGTCCAATCTCTTTCGCTTCCCGAACGTTAAACGCGGCCGAAAAAAAATACGCACAAATACAAAAAGAAGCGACAAGTTTGATGTTCGGAATAAAAAAATACCACCAGTATTTATACGCACGTGCGGAACCATTCATCCTACGCACTGATCACCAACCCCTTCTGTCTATATTCGGCCCTCACCGGGGAATACCGGAGATAACAGCGAATAGGCTACAGAGATATGCCATATTTCTATCGAAATATAACTATACAATCGAATATGTACGTAGTGCGAATAACTGCGCCGATTTCCTGTCTCGAGCATCGTTACCGGACGAGCAGATAGCACACGCGGGGTGTGCGGGCGCGGAAGATACCGCGACATATGTACATTTCGTTTTCGAGGGCAGCTGTTTACCAATTACAATGGAGATGTTACAACGGGAAACAAATAAGGATACAATTCTAAAAAAGATTATTTGTTACATTCAAAACGGCTGGCCTCGCAAATGTAATGATAACGAAATTAAACCGTACCATCAATGCAGATTTCAGCTGTCATTTGAAAATGGCTGCGTAATGAGAGGCCACAAGGTTGTTATTCCATTGGCATTACGAAGTCAAGTGCTAGCAGAGTTGCACGAGTCACATTTAGGTATTGTGAAGAGTAAGGCAGAGGCGCGTTCACGGGTTTGGTTCCCGGGAATTGATACCGCTATTGAGAACCTAATTGGGGCCTGTCAGGTTTGTACTCGGTTGCGACCAACACCACCGCGCGTCCCGCTCTCGCCCTGGAAAATTCCAGCACATGTGTTCCAAAGGATACATTTAGACTTCCTTGGCCCCATAAATGAGCACTGGTATTTAGTCATAGTCGACGCCTATAGCAAATGGGTGGAATGCTACGACATGAAAACAAATTCGACATCAACTAACGTGGTTGATAATTGTACGAGTTCATGTCTAGGTACGGCATTCCATGTACGATAGTCAGCGATAATGGCAGTTCTTTTGTTAGTCAATATTTTGAACAATTTTGTGCTTTGAATGGCATACAACATTTAACGTCACCGGTATATCACCCGTCTAGTAACGGCATGGCGGAGTCGTATGTAAAAGTAATTAAAAAGGGCCTTAAAGCCGCACTCTTATCAAGCACGAACAGTAAAAGTGTAAACAACCAATTACTTAAATATTTGTTCCACTATCGCAATTCAAAACACACTACTACCGGCCAGTCGCCGGCGCAATTAGTGTTCGGTAGACAATTGAGATCGCGATTAGATTTATTACGGGTTACGTCACCAAGGTCATCGCCCCCGCTCACCGCACTCGACTCTGTTATTAAAAACAAACAGTCCTTGCAGATTAAACACTACGGCGGTGTAGAAAGATGCCGATTTATTACGGACGAGTTAGTTTTATACAAAAACTTCACAAATAAGAACCATTTTACTTGGACCCTAGGAACTATAGAAAAAAACTTGGGACGCGTTCTTTATCTCATTAAGGATAAAAATACTGGAAAAATAGTGAAAAGACACTTCAATCAAATTGTTAAATATAAAGGACAGGTCAGACCGCCAACCATGAGTCAACCCGGCCCGAGCAATACGCCGGAAGTCTCCAGCGGGTCACCTTCTCTGGACATACCACCCGTATTTGAATTCGGCCCCCAGAATGCCGAAACAGTTTCCGCCGATCCGACAGTCAGCAGGCCGGAACTCTTAACAAGGCAACCCCCGTCACACGAGCCAGCAGTCCTGAATACCGAAGAAGAGTTGACGGAGGGGGAGGAAGTAAGGCCACTCGATACAGCGACTACTACCGAGTCGAGCTCGGCGTCTACAGCTGCGCTGGCGCCCTTAGCCGAGCGCGCGCCGCCGGTCGACGCCGCGCCCGCCGCGCCACCTGACGTGCCTCCAGAGACCACGGACCAGTCAACCGCGACCTAGCGGCTCAAGCGGGCTCGCCCGCGTTTTGATTATAAACAATTCTTCTAAAACGTTATAGATTAATTAGTAAGTAAGAAACTATGGGGAGGGAATATTGTGTATGCATGCATAGGTATGTAAGTACATACGGTGGCTGCGCCCACCGTGCGATAGCTAGTTGAATAAACCAGTTCGCTACCAGCTACGCGGTGTGTTACTTGTGTCCCCTTATTCCCGCATATCTATCAGTAGCCATAACTTTTTCGTTGCATTTGGAGTGTAATTATGCACATTGTCCTCATTTTAACTGTCGAAAATTATCATAGTCTCTTAATAAGTTACGATATAGTTTAGAATCAATTTAAATCGCATGTAGATTGTGGAAATTTCAAGGCAAGGCGAGGTAAAAGAGGTATACGGTACGGGTGTCCGCTAGCTGGCGCGTTTAAACGGAGCGAACGCAAGCGCGTTGCTACCAATCAAGGATTAATCCGATGCACGCGACCGCGCCAGTTAGCACCGCTCATACTATTTCACCCGATTTCGATCCGCACGTGCGCCCGCTCCGTGCAACTGCACCAGCTAGCGGACGCCCTTAGACAGGCGTCCGCACTTTGCTCCAACGCCGAAGTACCTAAAAGCTGGCCTACTTTTACGCAGACCTCGGATTGAAAAGGTGATTTGCGGGTGTATTCCCATCTGTTCCCGCTCTACGTGACGGGGGGCTGGCACGGATAGGAACGAGTACTTCCCACCTATGCCTGCCGGGGACCGATGGGCATAGTTTCATTCCCATCAACCGTCCCCGCGGTAACAGTTAGGAAAGAAATTATCCTCATCTGTCCCCGGTGAACACAGATGGGTACGAATACTAGGAATGTTTCCCATTTAAATTTTATGTTAACTATTGTATGTCTATCACAAAGCTAAACATACTTACTTTCAAAACCGAGAACCGAAGCGGGCATAGATGGAAATAGTTTCCTTCCCGATTGTGCCCGCGGGGAATTGAACTATTCCCATGTGTTTCCAGTGAGCACGGATGGGAAGCATTCGTTCCCATCTGTGACCAATCCACGTGACTATAATACACCGTTTTGTGCACTTTCTATTAATATAAAAATGATCCATTTATCATTATTCTCAAAATAGTATTCCCCAGATATTTCGACTGAATGACACTATAGTGTATATGATACTCAGGATAGTCAACGAATTAGGCCATTGGAATTGTTAAATATAAGAATTTTAAGCAGGAAGGTGGGTTTAGTCTGTCAAGTGTATGGTATCGTGTGATCCGCAAGTTCCCTAGTCAAAAATATACTGTTTCGTGAAAAGCGCGAGTTGATACACTCTATCTATTAAAAAACCCGCATCGAAATCCGTTCATTAGTTATAAAGATATGATATGATAATATAACGATACATAGGGACAGACAGCGTAAAGCGAATTTGTTTTATACTATTTACCTAATAGTGATAGTGATGTAGTCGAGTGGAAGATGGGTTCCTTTCATCTCTAAGTTAATAAACTACCATTATTTAGTAAGTAAAACAACATCAATAAATGTTAAACGACCCCTTTATTTAACAAATTAAGTGCAAATTACAAACTTACCAGGTATAAATAAAGTGGGAATGGCACCTGAGCACAGCCTTCTTGACCAATAGTATTTAGTTTCAAAATGGGAATGACATATTCTCCCGCGATTGTATACTAATTGTGGATCTAGTGATGAAACGATAGGGCTTATTGCTTGTATCCATACAAGAAATCTCTCATTATCTTTTATTGGGTGTGGAAACGCATGCAAGACTGTGTCGTCAGAACCTGAAAAATATTGTTAGTACAAATATCTGATTAATTGCTGAATTTTTCTCAATTCAGAATTTACTCAATTTAAGTGAAAATTTACAGGGCGATCTGCCCCAATCTGATAAAATGTGACTAATTTATTGGTATAGGGACCCTCAGTTTGTCTAACAACTTTTCATATGAAAATGAGATGAAACTATGTTTCTGATTTTTTTTACCTGATGGTCGCCTCGTCGGAGGACCATCGCTGACAAGCGCTGGATTATGCTGAGATGAGGCCATTTCGTGGCACTTTCTCGTTTTTATGTATTCTTTCCTTTTATTTCTTTTATGTGTATGTGTTTAGGAATATACTATTTCTATTGCCACAACCTTATTCACTTGTACATTGTTATATCTACAGTTACTTAGAAATCAGAAGGAAAAAACAAATATTTACAATAGTGCGGGCAATGGGTCTCAGAGACTAAGCTGGATTGGAGATATATCCAACGCTGATTTTCAGCCATATAAGCAGAAATTTAGACGAAACAACATTATACCAAATGTAAAGTATACGAAGTGAAATTAGACTAAATGAAAATTAGACAAAACGAATAAGTGTGAGAAAAGAATTTGTCTACAAACTGAAATTATACAAACCTGTGCTGGTTTTTTTCCTCTACGCTGAATCAGCTGTGGCGGCTCCAACCACTAAAGATAACATGAAACCTTGTCTAAATTGAATTACTTACGTGTTTTCCCACAACCTGGTACACAACACCTTCTCGCGGATGCAGCCATAATCCCATATACAAGATATCTCTATACTCCGGTTAGCGCGTTATTTCTTTAAAACCCAAGCTGCCAAAAAGAAGAGGTGCGGGAGGGGATCTCGCAATGGCAATTTCTGACTCTCTCTTACGTTCCACGGAAAGACAGGGAACGCGCAATTTTTCTGTGGAACGTAAGAGAGAGTCATAAATTAATGGTTACCATGGAGACGTACTATATGTACTGTCACTTCCAATATTAGTGTCTCACTATAGAGTGAAATTACTTCGAGCGTGGCAGCGGGGGTCGCCCGGCTATGCGGGGTCTTGGGTTAATTAGTCTATGCATAATCATCACATTGCAGTTACTGCCAATCAAAGTTAAGAAAAACCTAAACGCCCATTTTCTGTTTGGAATGATTAGTGTTTAGTGCGACATACATTTGGTACTAAACACAAGTAGAAAATGTATGAACTCGCATCTAAACACTAATGAATGTGTAAACAGGCCCTAAAAAGCAATGAAAGTTATAAAATTAAAAGTAATATTCTAAATCATAATATGTATAAGTACATGAAATTTACGTTTTTTTAAAGGACACAGTTTGCGATCTTACTCTAACGATAAATAAGGGAGGTGTTAAGACCGGTATTATACTTTACAATTTCTCGGGCCCGAACTCTCGTGCACCTTGCCTCTCCCTAATCCTTCCCGCAACGCAACCAACTTTCTAAGTGCCCTAACTTTTATGCCCTTGCACGAAATGACGATGCTGCAATGCAAAAAACATGGCGGCTTATTTAAAACATTTTTTTGCAAAACAGTAAAAAATCCTGTTTCTAGTATGATGTGACTCCCAGGTTTCTTCTGTTCCTCGTAGCAGGGGAGGGGTAGGATAGGGCTATACGATAATGCAGTTGATATTATAAAAAAATAGGCGCTAGGTTTTGGCGTACATCTACATGCTTATGATGCTGCCACTGATAAGGCCAAGCACTTGGGCTTGCAGCACTGCATCATCGTATAGCCCTACCCCTCCCCTGCTTCGAGTAACAAAGGAAACCTAGGAGTCTTATCATACTAGAAACCGGATATTTCATTTTTTTTCCAAAAAAATATATTTTATTTGTGACCAGTGACCACCTTGGCCGCTCCGATATGTCTGATGGCGTCTGTACAGTCAACCAATGTGATTAATAGACCACTATAGCACCTTGTCATTTTGGTAGTTGCCCATGGTATGGTATCTATTAGAGCTCCCGCTACACGTGTTACACGCGGAGACGAATACCCGTGTACTTAAGACCGACGGTGCTAAGGAGCCGGTTTACACGAACCCGCCGGGATTCGGAAACGTCTCCAGGAAACGTTTCCAAGGAAACGTTTCGAGAAACGTTCCTACGGGTACACGGGTACTTAATACCGGCTCGAACGGGTCCGAAGCAGTTAGAACCGATGCAAATAAGGGTTACTATTGAATGCTCTTCAGTTGACTACAGATGAGGTTATATGGTATCGTAGGATATTTTAATTACTTATTTAGCTTTAGCCAGCTTCACAATATAAGTAGATATGATATGATTATATATTGAGGTATTCATCGGTATTAAAGACAAAATGAATACCTTCCTACACATAGTTTTGATTGTTTAGAATAAAGTCTAGTGTTGAGTTCATTTTAACAATATTTTATATACCCGTATATAAAATATTTTTAAAATTTAAAATGAACTCGCTTGTAAGAAAAATATCCCGAATGATCACGATGGGATGGGATTTTTTTCAAAGCGGAAAGCCAAAAGCAAGAATTTTACTCAAAAATTTAATCAGATCAAATAATCCGCTCTATTTTTTGATATTAAGTCATAAACAGATTTTTACGATGCGTGTTTTTCTGAGATAGCATCTTGAACATATACGCAATACAGTAGAAACGACATTAGACTTGCTTAGCGTGTAAGGGTACAAAAAAAATCGGCCAAATATGATCACATGATTTCTGGACGACCCCAAATATGAAAAAATTACAATCAAACTAACGTTTAATATTCAAGTATGTCAATCAATCGATAGTTATAAATTAGCAATATACCTACTACTTATTCGAATACTTATTGCATGTACGTCTTCGTAAAAATATCGATAAGATAAAATTAAGAATATCCACTGATCCGCAGCACTAGTGCAAATTTATTTTGGCGTATTATTTCAATTTTGTGACTTAATGTCAAATATCACAAGTTCACTGTCCATTGAGCGTCATCTTGGTAGACATCTAAGAAATAAAGAAATAAGCACACAAATCAAGCATTGGATGCCATTTTGACAGCTTGTATAGGAAAACGTTTTTTTTAATTATTTTTCTGGCAAAAACATTTCAATATTAGCTTTATATTTGATATTGACACCACAAAATTAATAGTTGTACTGCGATTTGTACAAGTAACAAAGGCGAAAACAGTTATTTTATGTTTGCATTAAATTTATACTGCACCGGTTGTCATGTTACTGACATTGTGATCGAGTTTTCTGATCAAGTTGATCAGGATTTAGGGACAGTGTTTTAGCTGTCATGCCATTTCTCCTTATACTTTAGATTTCTATGGTGTGGTTTAAATGATGTCTGGTTACTTTGGAAACGTCGTATCTCACTTAATTTAACAATTTTTTTTTTCATAATCAAAGTGTTCTGTCATAATTCTTAAAGAGGTTTTATCTTTATTGGTTTGTTTGTGTAAGGTGACTATAATTACAGATAATAAAATTTATAAGTAACAACAAAAGGTGAAAAAAATAGAAAGGCGTTATTGTTTCACTTAAACATGATGGCGATGGCGGCTGATTCATTAGCGTGTATTAATTGATTGTGTAGGGTTGTTTCTGCTCACGTCTCGTGAATCATCTTGTATACAATGATGTAAAAGTTTCTAGTTTCATTGCTGTGGACTCCACAGCAATTAAACTAGAAACTTTTACAAATATCTTAGGTATTCATTATTATACTATATTAAGAGTTTATAAAATCATCATCATCATCAATTGAACTGTTAGTTTTATCTCGTCCTTGGTATTCACTACCATGAGATAAGCGGCAGCGGCAAAAAGAACTAACCACCAATTTAAGACGCCTTATCAAAGTACCATGCACAGGTGTTTTAACAAAGAACCAATATTACTTATGCTACTTTGGTTATCGCGCGATAATATAACTTATTCAATTAAGCTTAGATCCTAAAACAGGTAAACTGCTAGTTGACTTGGGTCACTTTGAGATTAGCGTTCAGGTAATAAAATAAAATGCAGATTTTACGACACCCTTTGGTGCAAACGTGTAGATTTCCAAATCATAATGGCCACCTATTTTAAGCTCAATGTGGTTGTAATAAAGTCAACACATCTGTATAAACACAAGACCTTAAGCGGCACGATTTTAAGAGCATAGTAAATGTTTCCTTTTGTTTTGACGCCACGCAGCCTAATTTCACTGTGATACTTAAAGGTAGAAGGAACTTTCAATATAATTTAAAAAAAAACATGCCTAAGATATTGAGTTTTAGTATGGCTTCAGTTTTCCACTTAGTCGGTCAGTTGGATAATACAGTCTTCCCGAGTTAATCTTACCATTTTAAAATAGTGTTAGTTGTTTTGTTAATAGTTTTTTCAGATATCAAGGTAATGTGGAGTGTATTTAGTAATAATGGATATTCATGTTATGAGTACATCATTTATAATGTATATAGTGACATAATTTAGTGTCCAAAATAATAAATTACTTGTTTTCAGGATGTTTCGAAATGAAAACAAATGGTTGATCATTTTAAAAAGGACTGTTCTGTTACTTCTGATGCTCATAAGTTTAAAATAGTAAGTTGTACAATTTATTAGTAAATGGTAGTAATCAATTCATAATAGGAAATGTTTGTTGTAGTGTTCTGCCTTTTCGCCGAACTTTTTTTGGCCGAATTTCATTTGCTAACCAACATTTCGCTGATGATTCACTTTAAAAACTAACTATTAGCAAAATTTTGTATGATAACGTTTCATTTGGTAGAATTGTTTTAAAGCTGATTATTATAATGACTCAAACCTTTTGGGATACTTATCATTTGTCAAATCTATCACTAGGCCAAGCAACTATTAAAAGAATAACGTTTCGTTAGTAAGTATATTAACAACAGAAATCTCATATGTGACGGACGCCAGTTAGGTGCGACGACGAGCGAAGCGAAGAGGAGCGTATTAGATCTACCGTGAGCAAACAGTGCACGAAGCCGAGCGAGCGAAGCGAGCGTGCGCTGCAACGGCTGGCGAGTGCCAGAATCGACTTTTTAATATAAAAAAACCGGCCAAGAGCGTGTCGGGCCACGCTCACTGTAGGGTTCCGTAGTTTTCCGTCCGTCACAGTAAGTGTCCCCACTTAAGAGTTAATAACACCGCCATGTAGGATATGATATGAGAGTTCCACGTACAGCGACATCTATCGGCAAATTAAGTAAACTATTGCGCGCGAGCATAAAGTATGGAAGATGATTTTTATGGGATAATTCTTTATTGCGTGAACCGATTTTCACCGTTTTTACTTTATTTGAACGCACGTCATTTCATTGTAATTTTGTAGAAATTACAGGTACAATAAACACCTGCTTATACGGTTAAATTACAAACTTAGTTCAGAAATTATTTTGTATTTTTTTTTCAAAAACTATTCATCCTATCAAGTTCAAAATAATTTTCCTAGAAAGTTTTTATAAAGTTCTACTTTTAAGATTTTTTTCATATTTTTAAAACTTATGGTTCAAAAGTTAGAGGGGGGGGGACGCATATTTTTTTACTTCTGGAGCGATTATTTCCGAAAATATTTACATTATCGAAAAATGATTTTAAGAAACCCATATTCATTTTTAAATACCTATCCAATAATATATCACACGTTAGGGTTGAAATGAAAAAAAAAATCACTCCCCACTTTACGTATAGGGGAGGTACCCTAATAAAAAAAAAATCCACTTTTTATTTTACCACTTTGTCGGCGTGATTGATATACATATTAGTACCAAATTTCAGCTTTCTAGTGCTAACGGTCACTGAGATTAACCGCGGACGGACGGACGGACGGACGGGCAGACATGGCGAAACTATAAGGGTTCCTAGTTGACTACGTAACCCTAAAAATATCCTAAGCAATAAGTCTAATGAATAAACTATTGTATTAAAATAATAATACCTGTGTATAATTTGCCCACAGTGAAAATGGCATCCATACGAAATGAATATTACGCAAACTAAACCATTCTATACTCGAAAGGCAGCATTTAGAAAAGTGACTTTATAAAAACAGGCCAAACGTACAGTTGGTAACTGAGAGAAATAAAACAAAATCTTTTGATAAGTTGGCACATGATCATTCCGCGATGTGAAATCACGCGAAAAGTTTGTTGGGAACTGATTAAGGCAACACAATTTTCAGCGTTAATTTAGAGAACCATTCGTTGTACTAGGGTAAATAAATCGGGTATAAAATGTCCAAATAATATACTACAGCTGGTGTGCATTGTAAGTTTCAAATTAATTTTCTTGCCCGGATTTGAATACCTAACCAAACCATCCTAACCACCGCCGCAGACCACTATATAATTTTAATTAAATATAGTGTTTTTTATCAATAAACAACTAATACAAAGAGCTCAAAGAGGACCCAGTGTGTTGACGACGAGGGACCATCTTGTTCCTTTAGCCGTCAACACAGTAAATCCTCCTTTTTGTAAAGGGTCGGCAACGCGCATGTGGCACCTCATTAGTTGCAGGCATCCATAGGCTACGGTAGCTGCTTACCATCAGGCGGGCCGTATGCTTGTTTGCCACCGTCGTGGTATAAAAATAATAAAATTAGTGTTTTAGTTTCAGTTTTCAAGTTTGTCAGTTTTTCAGTTTTCCAGTTTCAGTTTCAGTTTCCGTTTCAGTTACAGTTTCAGTTTCAGTTTTCAGTTTTCAGTTTTTCAGTTTCACATTTCAGTTTCAGTTTCAGTTTTTCAGTGTTCCAGTTTTAGTCTTTCAGTTTTCAGTTTTTCAGTGTTTCAGTGTTTCAGTTTCAGTTTTCTGTTTTAAGTTTTTGGTTTTCATTTTCAGTTTCAGTTTTCAGTTTTCTGTTCTTTATTTTTTCAATTTTTCAGATTTTCAGTTTTTCAGTGTTTCAGTTTCAGTTTCAGTTTTCATTTTTCAGGTTCACACTTCAGTTTTAGTTTCAGTGTCAGTTTCAGTTTTTCAGTTTCAGTTTCAGTTTCAGTTTTTCAGTTTTTCAGTGTTTCAGTTTCCATTTCAGTTCTTTATTTTTTCAGTATTTCAGTTTTTGAGTGTTTTAGTTTCAGTGTCAGTTTCCGTTTCAGTTTCATTTTCAGTTTTAGTTTTCAGTTTTCAGTTTTCATTTTTCAGTTTTCAGTTTTAAATTTTAGTTTCAGTTTTAAGTTACAGTTTCAGTTTCAGTTTTCAGTTCTTTATTTTTTCAGTGTTTCAGTTTATCAGTTTTTCAGTTTTTAGTTTCAGTTTCAGTTTCAGTTTTCAGTTTTTAAGATTTTCAGTTTTTCAGTATCACATTTCAGTTTCAGTTTTTCAGTTTTTCAGTTTCAGTTTCAGTTTCAGTTTTCATTTTTCAGTTTTCAGTTTCAGTTTTCAGCTTCAGTTTCAGTTTTATTTTCAGTTTTCAGTTTTCAGTTTCCGTTTTAGTTAGTTTTTCAGTTTTTCAGTGTTTCCGTTTCAGTTTCAGTTCCCGTTTCAGTTCCAGTTTCAGTTTCAGTTTTCAGTTTCAGTTTCAGTTACAGTTTTCAGTTTTTCAGTGTATCAGTTTCAGTTTCAGTATTTCAGTTTCAGTTTCAGTTTCAGTTTTCAGTTTCAGTTTCAGTTTTTCAGTTTTCAGTTTTCAGTTTCAGTTTCAGTTTTCAGTTTCAGTTTCAGTTTCAGTTTCAGTTTCAGTTACAGTTTTCAGTTGTTCAGTTTCAGTTTCAGTTTCAGTTTTTCAGTTTCACTTTCGGTTTCAGTTTCAGTTTCAGATTCAGTTTCAGGTTTAAGTTTTTCAGTGTTTCAGTTTCAGTTTTCAGTTTCAGTTTCAGTTTCAGTTTTTCAATGTTTCAGTTTCAGTTTTCAGTTTCAGTTTCAGTTTTCAGTTTTCAGTTTTTCAGTTTCAGTTTCAGTTTCATCTCAGTTTCCGTTTCAGTTACAGTTTTTCAGTGTTTCCGTTTCAGTTTCAGTTCCCGTTTCAGTTTCAGTTTCAATTTCAGTTTCCAGTTTCAGTTTCAGTTACAGTTTTCAGTTTTCAGTTTTTCAGTTTCAGTTTCAGTTTCATCTCAGTATCAGTTTCAGTTTTTCAGTTTCACTTTCGGTTTCAGTTTCAGTTTCAGATTCAGTTTCAGGGTTCAGTTTTTCATTGTTTCAGTTTCAGTTTCAGTTTCAGTATTTCAGTTTCAGTTTTCAGTTTCAGTTACAGTTTTCAGTTTTTCAGTTTCAGTTTCAGTTTCATCTCAGTTTCAGTTTCAGTTTTTCAGTTTCACTTTCGGTTTCAGTTTCAGTTTCAGTTTTCAGTTTTTCAGTGTTTCAGTTTCAGTATTTCAGTTTCAGTTTTCAGTTTCAGTTATTCAGTTTCAGTTTCTGTTTCAGTTTTTCTGTTTTAGAATTTTTCAGTTTTTTTAGTTTTAGTTTCAGTTTCAGTTTTCAGTTTCAGTTTCAGTTTCAGTTTTTCAGTGTTTCAGTTTTCAGTTTTCAGTTTCAGTTTCTGTTTCAGTTTCAGTTTCAGTTTTCAGTTTTCAGTTGTCAGTTTCAGTTTTAAGTTTTCAGTTTCAGTTTCAGTTTTCAGTTTTCAGTTTTCCGTTTTTCAGTTTTCAGTTTTCAGTTTCAGTTTAAGTTTTAGTTCTAGTTAAATAAATAAATAAATATTATGGGACAATTTTACACAAATCAACCTAGTCCCACAGTAAGCTCAATAAGGCTTGCGTTGTGGGTACTAGACGACCATAATGCTGATTGCAATAATTACACACGGTTTCCGAACGCAAAATAGAGGATTTCTGATATAGGTGTAGATAAATTTACTTGCTAAATGCGGTTACACTTGACCGAATCAAAAATACTAAATCATTATTGAAAGTAGAGCTCCCGCTACACGTGTTACACGCGGAGACGAATACCCGTGTACTTAAGACCGACGGTGCTAAGGAGCCGGTTTACACGAACCCGCCGGGATTCGGAAACGTCTCCAGGAAACGTTTCGAGAAACGTTCCTACGGGTACACGGGTACTTAATACCGGCTCGAACGGGTCCGAAGCAGTTAGAACCGATGCAAATAAGGGTTACTATTGAATGCTCTTCAGTTGACTACAGATGAGGTTATATGGTATCGTAGGATATTTTAATTACTTATTTAGCTTTAGCCAGCTTCACAATATAAGTAGATATGATATGATTATATATTGAGGTATTCATCGGTATTAAAGACAAAATGAATACCTTCCTACACATAGTTTTGATTGTTTAGAATAAAGTCTAGTGTTGAGTTCATTTTAACAATATTTTATATACCCGTATATAAAATATTTTTAAAATTTAAAATGAACTCGCTTGTAAGAAAAATATCCCGAATGATCACGATGGGATGGGATTTTTTTCAAAGCGGAAAGCCAAAAGCAAGAATTTTACTCAAAAATTTAATCAGATCAAATAATCCGCTCTATTTTTTGATATTAAGTCATAAACAGATTTTTACGATGCGTGTTTTTCTGAGATAGCATCTTGAACATATACGCAATACAGTAGAAACGACATTAGACTTGCTTAGCGTGTAAGGGTACAAAAATCGGCCAAATATGATCACATGATTTCTGGACGACCCCAAATATGAAAAAATTACAATCAAACTAACGTTTAATATTCAAGTATGTCAATCAATCGATAGTTATAAATTAGCAATATACCTACTACTTATTCGAATACTTATTGCATGTACGTCTTCGTAAAAATATCGATAAGATAAAATTAAGAATATCCACTGATCCGCAGCACTAGTGCAAATTTATTTTGGCGTATTATTTCAATTTTGTGACTTAATGTCAAATATCACAAGT
Source organism: Pammene aurita (assembly GCA_947086415.1). Classification (NCBI taxonomy): domain Eukaryota; kingdom Metazoa; phylum Arthropoda; class Insecta; order Lepidoptera; family Tortricidae; genus Pammene; species Pammene aurita. The sequence continues at coordinate 16,863,480 of OX352315.1, forward strand.
TCACTGTCCATTGAGCGTCATCTTGGTAGACATCTAAGAAATAAAGAAATAAGCACACAAATCAAGCATTGGATGCCATTTTGACAGCTTGTATAGGAAAACGTTTTTTTTAATTATTTTTCTGGCAAAAACATTTCAATATTAGCTTTATATTTGATATTGACACCACAAAATTAATAGTTGTACTGCGATTTGTACAAGTAACAAAGGCGAAAACAGTTATTTTATGTTTGCATTAAATTTATACTGCACCGGTTGTCATGTTACTGACATTGTGATCGAGTTTTCTGATCAAGTTGATCAGGATTTAGGGACAGTGTTTTAGCTGTCATGCCATTTCTCCTTATACTTTAGATTTCTATGGTGTGGTTTAAATGATGTCTGGTTACTTTGGAAACGTCGTATCTCACTTAATTTAACAATTTTTTTTTTCATAATCAAAGTGTTCTGTCATAATTCTTAAAGAGGTTTTATCTTTATTGGTTTGTTTGTGTAAGGTGACTATGATTACAGATAATAAAATTTATAAGTAACAACAAAAGGTGAAAAAAATAGAAAGGCGTTATTGTTTCACTTAAACATGATGGCGATGGCGGCTGATTCATTAGCGTGTATTAATTGATTGTGTAGGGTTGTTTCTGCTCACGTCTCGTGAATCATCTTGTATACAATGATGTAAAAGTTTCTAGTTTCATTGCTGTGGACTCCACAGCAATTAAACTAGAAACTTTTACAAATATCTTAGGTATTCATTATTATACTATATTAAGAGTTTATAAAATCATCATCATCATCAATTGAACTGTTAGTTTTATCTCGTCCTTGGTATTCACTACCATGAGATAAGCGGCAGCGGCAAAAAGAACTAACCACCAATTTAAGACGCCTTATCAAAGTACCATGCACAGGTGTTTTTAACAAAGAACCAATATTACTTATGCTACTTTGGTTATCGCGCGATAATATAACTTATTCAATTAAGCTTAGATCCTAAAACAGGTAAACTGCTAGTTGACTTGGGTCACTTTGAGATTAGCGTTCAGGTAATAAAATAAAATGCAGATTTTACGACACCCTTTGGTGCAAACGTGTAGATTTCCAAATCATAATGGCCACCTATTTTAAGCTCAATGTGGTTGTAATAAAGTCAACACATCTGTATAAACACAAGACCTTAAGCGGCACGATTTTAAGAGCATAGTAAATGTTTCCTTTTGTTTTGACGCCACGCAGCCTAATTTCACTGTGATACTTAAAGGTAGAAGGAACTTTCAATATAATTTAAAAAAAAACATGCCTAAGATATTGAGTTTTAGTATGGCTTCAGTTTTCCACTTAGTCGGTCAGTTGGATAATACAGTCTTCCCGAGTTAATCTTACCATTTTAAAATAGTGTTAGTTGTTTTGTTAATAGTTTTTTCAGATATCAAGGTAATGTGGAGTGTATTTAGTAATAATGGATATTCATGTTATGAGTACATCATTTATAATGTATATAGTGACATAATTTAGTGTCCAAAATAATAAATTACTTGTTTTCAGGATGTTTCGAAATGGAAACAAATGGTTGATAATTTTAAAAAGGACTGTTCTGTTACTTCTGATGCTCATAAGTTTAAAATAGTAAGTTGTACAATTTATTAGTAAATGGTAGTAATCAATTCATAATAGGAAATGTTTGTTGTAGTGTTCTGCCTTTTCGCCGAACTTTTTTTGGCCGAATTTCATTTGCTAACCAACATTTCGCTGATGATTCACTTTAAAAACTAACTATTAGCAAAATTTTGTATGATAACGTTTCATTTGGTAGAATTGTTTTAAAGCTGATTATTATAATGACTCAAACCTTTTGGGATACTTATCATTTGTCAAATCTATCACTAGGCCAAGCAACTATTAAAAGAATAACGTTTCGTTAGTAAGTATATTAACAACAGAAATCTCATATGTGACGGACGCCAGTTAGGTGCGACGACGAGCGAAGCGAAGAGGAGCGTATTAGATCTACCGTGAGCAAACAGTGCACGAAGCCGAGCGAGCGAAGCGAGCGTGCGCTGCAACGGCTGGCGAGTGCCAGAATCGACTTTTTAATATAAAAAAACCGGCCAAGAGCGTGTCGGGCCACGCTCACTGTAGGGTTCCGTAGTTTTCCGTCCGTCACAGTAAGTGTCCCCACTTAAGAGTTAATAACACCGCCATGTAGGATATGATATGAGAGTTCCACGTACAGCGACATCTATCGGCAAATTAAGTAAACTATTGCGCGCGAGCATTAAGTATGGAAGATGATTTTTATGGGATAATTCTTTATTGCGTGAACCGATTTTCACCGTTTTTACTTTATTTGAACGCACGTCATTTCATTGTAATTTTGTAGAAATTACAGGTACAATAAACACCTGCTTATACGGTTAAATTACAAACTTAGTTCAGAAATTATTTTGTATTTTTTTTTCAAAAACTATTCATCCTATCAAGTTCAAAATAATTTTCCTAGAAAGTTTTTATAAAGTTCTACTTTTAAGATTTTTTTCATATTTTTAAAACTTATGGTTCAAAAGTTAGAGGGGGGGGGGACGCATATTTTTTTACTTCTGGAGCGATTATTTCCGAAAATATTTACATTATCGAAAAATGATTTTAAGAAACCCCTATTCATTTTTAAATACCTATCCAATAATATATCACACGTTAGGGTTGAAATGAAAAAAAAAATCACTCCCCACTTTACGTATAGGGGAGGTACCCTAATAAAAAAAAAATCCACTTTTTATTTTACCACTTTGTCGGCGTGATTGATATACATATTAGTACCAAATTTCAGCTTTCTAGTGCTAACGGTCACTGAGATTAACCGCGGACGGACGGACGGACGGACGGGCAGACATGGCGAAACTATAAGGGTTCCTAGTTGACTACGTAACCCTAAAAATATCCTAAGCAATAAGTCTAATGAATAAACTATTGTATTAAAATAATAATACCTGTGTATAATTTGCCCACAGTGAAAATGGCATCCATACGAAATGAATATTACGCAAACTAAACCATTCTATACTCGAAAGGCAGCATTTAGAAAAGTGACTTTATAAAAACAGGCCAAACGTACAGTTGGTAACTGAGAGAAATAAAACAAAATCTTTTGATAAGTTGGCACATGATCATTCCGCGATGTGAAATCACGCGAAAAGTTTGTTGGGAACTGATTAAGGCAACACAATTTTCAGCGTTAATTTAGAGAACCATTCGTTGTACTAGGGTAAATAAATCGGGTATAAAATGTCCAAATAATATACTACAGCTGGTGTGCATTGTAAGTTTCAAATTAATTTTCTTGCCCGGATTTGAATACCTAACCAAACCATCCTAACCACCGCCGCAGACCACTATATAATTTTAATTAAATATAGTGTTTTTTATCAATAAACAACTAATACAAAGAGCTCAAAGAGGACCCAGTGTGTTGACGACGAGGGACCATCTTGTTCCTTTAGCCGTCAACACAGTAAATCCTCCTTTTTGTAAAGGGTCGGCAACGCGCATGTGGCACCTCATTAGTTGCAGGCATCCATAGGCTACGGTAGCTGCTTACCATCAGGCGGGCCGTATGCTTGTTTGCCACCGTCGTGGTATAAAAATAATAAAATTAGTGTTTTAGTTTCAGTTTTCAAGTTTGTCAGTTTTTCAGTTTTCCAGTTTCAGTTTCAGTTTCCGTTTCAGTTACAGTTTCAGTTTCAGTTTTCAGTTTTCAGTTTTTCAGTTTCACATTTCAGTTTCAGTTTCAGTTTTTCAGTGTTCCAGTTTTAGTCTTTCAGTTTTCAGTTTTTCAGTGTTTCAGTGTTTCAGTTTCAGTTTTCTGTTTTCAGTTTTTGGTTTTAATTTTCAGTTTCAGTTTTCAGTTTTCTGTTCTTTATTTTTTCAATTTTTCAGATTTTCAGTTTTTCAGTGTTTCAGTTTCAGTTTCAGTTTTCATTTTTCAGGTTCACACTTCAGTTTTAGTTTCAGTGTCAGTTTCAGTTTTTCAGTTTCAGTTTCAGTTTCAGTTTTTCAGTTTTTCAGTGTTTCAGTTTCCATTTCAGTTCTTTATTTTTTCAGTATTTCAGTTTTTGAGTGTTTTAGTTTCAGTGTCAGTTTCCGTTTCAGTTTCATTTTCAGTTTTAGTTTTCAGTTTTCATTTTTCAGTTTTCAGTTTTAAATTTTAGTTTCAGTTTTAAGTTACAGTTTCAGTTTCAGTTTTCAGTTCTTTATTTTTTCAGTGTTTCAGTTTATCAGTTTTTCAGTTTTTAGTTTCAGTTTCAGTTTCAGTTTTCAGTTTTTAAGATTTTCAGTTTTTCAGTATCACATTTCAGTTTCAGTTTTTCAGTTTTTCAGTTTCAGTTTCAGTTTTCATTTTTCAGTTTTCAGTTTCAGTTTTCAGCTTCAGTTTCAGTTTTATTTTCAGTTTTCAGTTTTCAGTTTCCGTTTTAGTTAGTTTTTCAGTGTTACCGTTTCAGTTTCAGTTCCCGTTTCAGTTCCAGTTTCAGTTTCAGTTTTCAGTTTCAGTTTCAGTTACAGTTTTCAGTTTTTCAGTGTATCAGTTTCAGTTTCAGTATTTCAGTTTCAGTTTCAGTTTCAGTTTTCAGTTTCAGTTTCAGTTTTTCAGTTTTCAGTTTTCAGTTTTCAGTTTCAGTTTCAGTTTTCAGTTTCAGTTTCAGTTTCAGTTACAGTTTTCAGTTGTTCAGTTTCAGTTTCAGTTTTTCAGTTTCACTTTCGGTTTCAGTTTCAGTTTCAGATTCAGTTTCAGGTTTAAGTTTTTCAGTGTTTCAGTTTCAGTTTTCAGTTTCAGTTTCAGTTTCAGTTTTTCAATGTTTCAGTTTCAGTTTTCAGTTTCAGTTTCAGTTTTCAGTTTTCAGTTTTTCAGTTTCAGTTTCAGTTTCATCTCAGTTTCCGTTTCAGTTACAGTTTTTCAGTGTTTCCGTTTCAGTTTCAGTTCCCGTTTCAGTTTCAATTTCAGTTTCCAGTTTCAGTTTCAGTTACAGTTTTCAGTTTTTCAGTTTCAGTTTCAGTTTCATCTCAGTATCAGTTTCAGTTTTTCAGTTTCACTTTCGGTTTCAGTTTCAGTTTCAGATTCAGTTTCAGGGTTCAGTTTTTCATTGTTTCAGTGTCAGTTTCAGTTTCAGTATTTCAGTTTCAGTTTTCAGTTTCAGTTACAGTTTTCAGTTTTTCAGTTTCAGTTTCATCTCAGTTTCAGTTTCAGTTTTTCAGTTTCACTTTCGGTTTCAGTTTCAGTTTCAGTTTTCAGTTTTTCAGTGTTTCAGTTTCAGTATTTCAGTTTCAGTTTTCAGTTTCAGTTATTCAGTTTCAGTTTCTGTTTCAGTTTTTCTGTTTTAGAATTTTTCAGTTTTTTTAGTTTTAGTTTCAGTTTCAGTTTTCAGTTTCAGTTTCAGTTTCAGTTTTTCAGTGTTTCAGTTTTCAGTTTCAGTTTCAGTTTCTGTTTCAGTTTCAGTTTCAGTTTTCAGTTTTCAGTTGTCAGTTTCAGTTTTAAGTTTTCAGTTTCAGTTTCAGTTTTCAGTTTTCCGTTTTTCAGTTTTCAGTTTTCAGTTTCAGTTTAAGTTTTAGTTCTAGTTAAATAAATAAATAAATATTATGGGACAATTTTACACAAATCAACCTAGTCCCACAGTAAGCTCAATAAGGCTTGCGTTGTGGGTACTAGACGACCATAATGCTGATTGCAATAATTACACACGGTTTCCGAACGCAAAATAGAGGATTTCTGATATAGGTGTAGATAAATTTACTTGCTAAATGCGGTTACACTTGACCGAATCAAAAATACTAAATCATTATTGAAAGTAGAGCTCCCGCTACACGTGTTACACGCGGAGACGAATACCCGTGTACTTAAGACCGACGGTGCTAAGGAGCCGGTTTACACGAACCCGCCGGGATTCGGAAACGTCTCCAGGAAACGTTTCGAGAAACGTTCCTACGGGTACACGGGTACTTAATACCGGCTCGAACGGGTCCGAAGCAGTTAGAACCGATGCAAATAAGGGTTACTATTGAATGCTCTTCAGTTGACTACAGATGAGGTTATATGGTATCGTAGGATATTTTAATTACTTATTTAGCTTTAGCCAGCTTCACAATATAAGTAGATATGATATGATTATATATTGAGGTATTCATCGGTATTAAAGACAAAATGAATACCTTCCTACACATAGTTTTGATTGTTTAGAATAAAGTCTAGTGTTGAGTTCATTTTAACAATATTTTATATACCCGTATATAAAATATTTTTAAAATTTAAAATGAACTCGCTTGTAAGAAAAATATCCCGAATGATCACGATGGGATGGGATTTTTTCAAAGCGGAAAGCCAAAAGCAAGAATTTTACTCAAAAATTTAATCAGATCAAATAATCCGCTCTATTTTTTGATATTAAGTCATAAACAGATTTTTACGATGCGTGTTTTTCTGAGATAGCATCTTGAACATATACGCAATACAGTAGAAACGACATTAGACTTGCTTAGCGTGTGATTTCTGGACGACCCCAAATATGAAAAAATTACAATCAAACTAACGTTTAATATTCAAGTATGTCAATCAATCGATAGTTATAAATTAGCAATATACCTACTACTTATTCGAATACTTATTGCATGTACGTCTTCGTAAAAATATCGATAAGATATAATTAAGAATATCCACTGATCCGCAGCACTAGTGCAAATTTATTTTGGCGTATTATTTCAATTTTGTGACTTAATGTCAAATATCATAAGTTCACTGTCCATTGAGCGTCATCTTGGTAGACATCTAAGAAATAAAGAAATAAGCACACAAATCAAGCATTGGATGCCATTTTGACAGCTTGCATAGGAAAACGTTTTTTTTAATTATTTTTCTGGCAAAAACATTTCAATATTAGCTTTATATTTGATATTGACACCACAAAATTAATAGTTGTACTGCGATTTGTACAAGTAACAAAGGCGAAAACAGTTATTTTATGTTTGCATTAAATTTATACTGCACCGGTTGTCATGTTACTGACATTGTGATCGAGTTTTCTGATCAAGTTGATCAGGATTTAGGGACAGTGTTTTAGCTGTCATGCCATTTCTCCTTATACTTTAGATTTCTATGGTGTGGTTTAAATGATGTCTGGTTACTTTGGAAACGTCGTATCTCACTTAATTTAACATTTTTTTTTTTCATAATCAAAGTGTTCTGTCATAATTCTTAAAGAGGTTTTATCTTTATTGGTTTGTTTGTGTAAGGTGACTATGATTACAGATAATAAAATTTATAAGTAACAACAAAAGGTGAAAAAAATAGAAAGGCGTTATTGTTTCACTTAAACATGATGGCGATGGCGGCTGATTCATTAGCGTGTATTAATTGATTGTGTAGGGTTGTTTCTGCTCACGTCTCGTGAATCATCTTGTATACAATGATGTAAAAGTTTCTAGTTTCATTGCTGTGGACTCCACAGCAATTAAACTAGAAACTTTTACAAATATCTTAGGTATTCATTATTATACTATATTAAGAGTTTATAAAATCATCATCATCATCAATTGAACTGTTAGTTTTATCTCGTCCTTGGTATTCACTACCATGAGATAAGCGGCAGCGGCAAAAAGAACTAACCACCAATTTAAGACGCCTTATCAAAGTACCATGCACAGGTGTTTTTAACAAAGAACCAATATTACTTATGCTACTTTGGTTATCGCGCGATAATATAACTTATTCAATTAAGCTTAGATCCTTAAACAGGTAAACTGCTAGTTGACTTGGGTCACTTTGAGATTAGCGTTCAGGTAATAAAATAAAATGCAGATTTTACGACACCCTTTGGTGCAAACGTGTAGATTTCCAAATCATAATGGCCACCTATTTTAAGCTCAATGTGGTTGTAATAAAGTCAACACATCTGTATAAACACAAGACCTTAAGCGGCACGATTTTAAGAGCATAGTAAATGTTTCCTTTTGTTTTGACGCCACGCGGCCTAATTTCACTGTGATACTTAAAGGTAGAAGGAACTTTCAATATAATTATATATTGAGTTTTAGTATGGCTTCAGTTTTCCACTTAGTCGGTCAGTTGGATAATACAGTCTTCCCGAGTTAATCTTACCATTTTAAAATAGTGTTAGTTGTTTTGTTAATAGTTTTTTCAGATATCAAGGTAATGTGGAGTGTATTTAGTAATAATGGATATTCATGTTATGAGTACATCATTTATAATGTATATAGTGACATAATTTAGTGTCCAAAATAATAAATTACTTGTTTTCAGGATGTTTCGAAATGAAAACAAATGGTTGATCATTTTAAAAAGGACTGTTCTGTTACTTCTGATGCTCATAAGTTTAAAATAGTAAGTTGTACAATTTATTAGTAAATGGTAGTAATCAATTCATAATAGGAAATGTTTGTTGTAGTGTTCTGCCTTTTCGCCGAACTTTTTTTGGCCGAATTTCATTTGCTAACCAACATTTCGCTGATGATTCACTTTAAAAACTAACTATTAGCAAAATTTTGTATGATAACGTTTCATTTGGTAGAATTGTTTTAAAGCTGATTATTATAATGACTCAAACCTTTTGGGATACTTATCATTTGTCAAATCTATCACTAGGCCAAGCAACTATTAAAAGAATAACGTTTCGTTAGTAAGTATATTAACAACAGAAATCTCATATGTGACGGACGCCAGTTAGGTGCGACGACGAGCGAAGCGAAGAGGAGCGTATTAGATCTACCGTGAGCAAACAGTGCACGAAGCCGAGCGAGCGAAGCGAGCGTGCGCTGCAACGTCTGGCGAGTGCCAGAATCGACTTTTTAATATAAAAAAACCGGCCAAGAGCGTGTCGGGCCACGCTCACTGTAGGGTTCCGTAGTTTTCCGTCCGTCACAGTAAGTGTCCCCACTTAAGAGTTAATAACACCGCCATGTAGGATATGATATGAGAGTTCCACGTACAGCGACATCTATCGGCAAATTAAGTAAACTATTGCGCGCGAGCATAAAGTATGGAAGATGATTTTTATGGGATAATTCTTTATTGCGTGAACCGATTTTCACCGTTTTTACTTTATTTGAACGCACGTCATTTCATTGTAATTTTGTAGAAATTACAGGTACAATAAACACCTGCTTATACGGTTAAATTACAAACTTAGTTCAGAAATTATTTTGTATTTTTTTTTCAAAAACTATTCATCCTATCAAGTTCAAAATAATTTTCCTAGAAAGTTTTTATAAAGTTCTACTTTTAAGATTTTTTTCATATTTTTAAAACTTATGGTTCAAAAGTTAGAGGGGGGGGGGACGCATATTTTTTTACTTCTGGAGCGATTATTTCCGAAAATATTTACATTATCGAAAAATGATTTTAAGAAACCCCTATTCATTTTTAAATACCTATCCAATAATATATCACACGTTAGGGTTGAAATGAAAAAAAAAATCACTCCCCACTTTACGTATAGGGGAGGTACCCTAATAAAAAAAAATTCCACTTTTTATTTTACCACTTTGTCGGCGTGATTGATATACATATTAGTACCAAATATCAGCTTTCTAGTGCTAACGGTCACTGAGATTAACCGCGGACGGACGGACGGACGGACGGGCAGACATGGCGAAACTATAAGGGTTCCTAGTTGACTACGGAACCCTAAAAATATCCTAAGCAATAAGTCTAATGAATAAACTATTGTATTAAAATAATAATACCTGTGTATAATTTGCCCACAGTGAAAATGGCATCCATACGAAATGAATATTACGCAAACTAAACCATTCTATACTCGAAAGGCAGCATTTAGAAAAGTGACTTTATAAAAACAGGCCAAACGTACAGTTGGTAACTGAGAGAAATAAAACAAAATCTTTTGATAAGTTGGCACATGATCATTCCGCGATGTGAAATCACGCGAAAAGTTTGTTGGGAACTGATTAAGGCAACACAATTTTCAGCGTTAATTTAGAGAACCATTCGTTGTACTAGGGTAAATAAATCGGGTATAAAATGTCCCAATAATATACTACAGCTGGTGTGCATTGTAAGTTTCAAATTAATTTTCTTGCCCGGATTTGAATACCTAACCAAACCATCCTAACCACCGCCGCAGACCACTATCTAATTTTAATTAAATATAGTGTTTTTTATCAATAAACAACTAATACAAAGAGCTCAAAGAGGACCCAGTGTGTTGACGACGAGGGACCATCTTGTTCCTTTAGCCGTCAACACAGTAAATCCTCCTTTTTGTAAAGGGTCGGCAACGCGCATGTGGCACCTCATTAGTTGCAGGCATCCATAGGCTACGGTAGCTGCTTACCATCAGGCGGGCCGTATGCTTGTTTGCCACCGTCGTGGTATAAAAATAATAAAATTAGTGTTTTAGTTTCAGTTTTCAAGTTTTTCAGTTTTTCAGTTTTCCAGTTTCAGTTTCAGTTTCCGTTTCAGTTACAGTTTTCAGTTTTCAGTTTTTCAGTTTTTCAGTTTCACATTTCAGTTTCAGTTTCAGTTTTTCAGTTTTTCAGTGTTCCAGTTTTAGTCTTTCAGTTTTCAGTTTGTCAGTGTTTCAGTGTTTCAGTTTCAGTTTTCTGTTTTCAGTTTTCGGTTTTAATTTTCAGTTTCAGTTTTCTGTTCTTTATTTTTTCAATTTTTCAGATTTTCAGTTTTTCAGTGTTTCAGTTTCAGTTTCAGTTTTCATTAATCAGGTTCACACTTCAGTTTTAGTTTCAGTGTCAGTTTCAGTTTTTCAGTTTCAGTTTCAGTTTCAGTTTTTCAGTTTTTCAGTTTTTCAGTGTTTCAGTTTCAATTTCAGTTCTTTAGTTTTTCAGTATTTCACTTTTTGAGTGTTTTAGTTTCAGTGTCAGTTTCCGTTTCAGTTTCAGTTTCAGTTTTAGTTTTCAGTTTTCAGTTTTCAGTTTTCAGTTATAATTTTAGTTTCAGTTTTAAGTTACAGTTTCAGTTTCAGTTTTCAGTTCTTTATTTTTTCAGTGTTTCAGTTTATCAGTTTTTCAGTTTTTAGTTTCAGTTTCAGTTTTCAGTTTTCAGTTTTTCAGTGTATCAGTTTCAGTTTCAGTATTTCAGTTTCAGTTTCAGTTTCAGTTTTCAGTTTCAGTTTCAGTTTCTCAGTGTTTCAGTTTCAGTTTTCAGTTTTCAGTTTTCAGTTTCAGTTTCAGTTTTCAGTTTCAGTTACAGTTTTCAGTTGTTCAGTTTCAGTTTCAGTTGCAGTTTTTCAGTTTCACTTTCGGTTTCAGTTTCAGTTTCAGATTCAGTTTCAGGTTTAAGTTTTTCAATGTTTCAGTTTCAGTTTTCAGTTTTCAGTTTCAGTTTCAGTTTTCAGTTTTTCAGTTTCAGTTTCAGTTTCAGTTTCATCTCAGTTTCCGTTTCAGTTACAGTTTTTCAGTGTTTCCGTTTCAGTTTCAGTTCCCGTTTCAGTTTCAATTTCAGTTTCCAGTTTCAGTTTCAGTTACAGTTTTCAGTTTTTCAGTTTCAGTTTCATCTCAGTATCAGTTTCAGTTTTTCAGTTTCACTTTCGGTTTCAGTTTCAGATTCAGTTTCAGGGTTCAGTTTTTCATTGTTTCAGTTTCAGTTTCAGTATTTCAGTTTCAGTTTCAGTTTTCAGTTTCAGTTACAGTTTTCAGTTTTTCAGTTTCAGTTTCAGTTTCATCTCAGTTTCAGTTTCAGTTTTTCAGTTTCACTTTCGGTTTCAGTTTCAGTTTCAGTTTCAGTTTTCAGTTTTTCAGTGTTTCAGTTTCAGTATTTCAGTTTCAGTTTCAGTTATTCAGTTTCAGTTTCAGTTTTTCTGTTTTTGAATTTTTCAGTTTTTCAGTTTTAGTTTCAGTTTCAGTTTTCAGTTTCAGTTTCAGTTTCAGTTTTTCAGTGTTTCAGTTTCAGTTTTCAGTTTACAGTTTCAGTTTCAGGTTCAGTTTCTGTTTCAGTTTCAGTTTCAGTTTCAGTTTCAGTTTTCAGTTTCAGTTTTAAGTTTTCAGTTTCAGTTTCAGTTTTCAGTTTTCCGTTTTTCAGTTTTTCAGTTTTCAGTTTTCAGTTTCAGTTTCAGTTTTAGTTCTAGTTAAATAAATAAATAAATATTATGGGACAATTTTACACAAATCAACCTAGTCCCACAGTAAGCTCAATAAGGCTTGTGTTGTGGGTACTAGACGACCATAATGCTGATTGCAATAATTACACACGGTTTCCGAACGCAAAATAGAGGATTTCTGATATAGGTGTAGATAAATTTACTTGCTAAATGCGGTTACACTTGACCGAATCAAAAATACTAAATCATTATTGAAAGTAGAGCTCCCGCTACACGTGTTACACGCGGAGACGAATACCCGTGTACTTAAGACCGACGGTGCTAAGGAGCCGGTTTACACGAACCCGCCGGGATTCGGAAACGTCTCCAGGAAACGTTTCGAGAAACGTTCCTACGGGTACACGGGTACTTAATACCGGCTCGAACGGGTCCGAAGCAGTTAGAACCGATGCAAATAAGGGTTACTATTGAATGCTCTTCAGTTGACTACAGATGAGGTTATATGGTATCGTAGGATATTTTAATTACTTATTTAGCTTTAGCCAGCTTCACAATATAAGTAGATATGATATGATTATATATTGAGGTATTCATCGGTATTAAAGACAAAATGAATACCTTCCTACACATAGTTTTGATTGTTTAGAATAAAGTCTAGTGTTGAGTTCATTTTAACAATATTTTATATACCCGTATATAAAATATTTTTAAAATTTAAAATGAACTCGCTTGTAAGAAAAATATCCCGAATGATCACGATGGGATGGGATTTTTTCAAAGCGGAAAGCCAAAAGCAAGAATTTTACTCAAAAATTTAATCAGATCAAATAATCCGCTCTATTTTTTGATATTAAGTCATAAACAGATTTTTACGATGCGTGTTTTTCTGAGATAGCATCTTGAACATATACGCAATACAGTAGAAACGACATTAGACTTGCTTAGCGTGTGATTTCTGGACGACCCCAAATATGAAAAAATTACAATCAAACTAACGTTTAATATTCAAGTATGTCAATCAATCGATAGTTATAAATTAGCAATATACCTACTACTTATTCGAATACTTATTGCATGTACGTCTTCGTAAAAATATCGATAAGATAAAATTAAGAATATCCACTGATCCGCAGCACTAGTGCAAATTTATTTTGGCGTATTATTTCAATTTTGTGACTTAATGTCAAATATCATAAGTTCACTGTCCATTGAGCGTCATCTTGGTAGACATCTAAGAAATAAAGAAATAAGCACACAAATCAAGCATTGGATGCCATTTTGACAGCTTGCATAGGAAAACGTTTTTTTTAATTATTTTTCTGGCAAAAACATTTCAATATTAGCTTTATATTTGATATTGACACCACAAAATTAATAGTTGTACTGCGATTTGTACAAGTAACAAAGGCGAAAACAGTTATTTTATGTTTGCATTAAATTTATACTGCACCGGTTGTCATGTTACTGACATTGTGATCGAGTTTTCTGATCAAGTTGATCAGGATTTAGGGACAGTGTTTTAGCTGTCATGCCATTTCTCCTTATACTTTAGATTTCTATGGTGTGGTTTAAATGATGTCTGGTTACTTTGGAAACGTCGTATCTCACTTAATTTAACAATTTTTTTTTTCATAATCAGAGTGATCTGTCATAATTCTTAAAGAGGTTTTATCTTTATTGGTTTGTTTGTGTAAGGTGACTATGATTACAGATAATAAAATTTATAAGTAACAACAAAAGGTGAAAAAAATAGAAAGGCGTTATTGTTTCACTTAAACATGATGGCGATGGCGGCTGATTCATTAGCGTGTATTAATTGATTGTGTAGGGTTGTTTCTGCTCACGTCTCGTGAATCATCTTGTATACAATGATGTAAAAGTTTCTAGTTTCATTGCTGTGGACTCCACAGCAATTAAACTAGAAACTTTTACAAATATCTTAGGTATTCATTATTATACTATATTAAGAGTTTATAAAATCATCATCATCATCAATTGAACTGTTAGTTTTATCTCGTCCTTGGTATTCACTACCATGAGATAAGCGGCAGCGGCAAAAAGAACTAACCACCAATTTAAGACGCCTTATCAAAGTACCATGCACAGGTGTTTTTAACAAAGAACCAATATTACTTATGCTACTTTGGTTATCGCGCGATAATATAACTTATTCAATTAAGCTTAGATCCTTAAACAGGTAAACTGCTAGTTGACTTGGGTCACTTTGAGATTAGCGTTCAGGTAATAAAATAAAATGCAGATTTTACGACACCCTTTGGTGCAAACGTGTAGATTTCCAAATCATAATGGCCACCTATTTTAAGCTCAATGTGGTTGTAATAAAGTCAACACATCTGTATAAACACAAGACCTTAAGCGGCACGATTTTAAGAGCATAGTAAATGTTTCCTTTTGTTTTGACGCCACGCGGCCTAATTTCACTGTGATACTTAAAGGTAGAAGGAACTTTCAATATAATTATATATTGAGTTTTAGTATGGCTTCAGTTTTCCACTTAGTCGGTCAGTTGGATAATACAGTCTTCCCGAGTTAATCTTACCATTTTAAAATAGTGTTAGTTGTTTTGTTAATAGTTTTTTCAGATATCAAGGTAATGTGGAGTGTATTTAGTAATAATGGATATTCATGTTATGAGTACATCATTGATAATGTATATAGTGACATAATTTAGTGTCCAAAATAATAAATTACTTGTTTTCAGGATGTTTCGAAATGGAAACAAATGGTTGATAATTTTAAAAAGGACTGTTCTGTTACTTCTGATGCTCATAAGTTTAAAATAGTAAGTTGTACAATTTATTAGTAAATGGTAGTAATCAATTCATAATAGGAAATGTTTGTTGTAGTGTTCTGCCTTTTCGCCGAACTTTTTTTGGCCGAATTTCATTTGCTAACCAACATTTCGCTGATGATTCACTTTAAAACTAACTATTAGCAAAATTTTGTATGATAACGTTTCATTTGGTAGAATTGTTTTAAAGCTGATTATTATAATGACTCAAACCTTTTGGGATACTTATCATTTGTCAAATCTATCACTAGGCCAAGCAACTATTAAAAGAATAACGTTTCGTTAGTAAGTATATTAACAATAGAAATCTCATATGTGACGGACTCCAGTTAGGTGCGACGACGAGCGAAGCGAAGAGGAGCGTATTAGATCTACCGTGAGCAAACAGTGCACGAAGCCGAGCGAGCGAAGCGAGCGTGCGCTGCAACGGCTGGCGAGTGCCAGAATCGACTTTTTAATATAAAAAATATCCTAAGCAATAAGTCTAATGAATAAACTATTGTATTAAAATAATAATACCTGTGTATAATTTGCCCACAGTGAAAATGGCATCCATACGAAATGAATATTACGCAAACTAAACCATTCTATACTCGAAAGGCAGCATTTAGAAAAGTGACTTTATAAAAACAGGCCAAACGTACAGTTGGTAACTGAGAGAAATAAAACAAAATCTTTTGATAAGTTGGCACATGATCATTCCGCGATGTGAAATCACGCGAAAAGTTTGTTGGGAACTGATTAAGGCAACACAATTTTCAGCGTTAATTTAGAGAACCGTTCGTTGTACTAGGGTAAATAAATCGGGTATAAAATGTCCAAATAATATACTACAGCTGGTGTGCATTGTAAGTTTCAAATTAATTTTCTTGTCCGGATTTGAATACCTAACCAAACCATCCTAACCACCGCCGCAGACCACTATCTAATTTTAATTAAATATAGTGTTTTTTATCAATAAACAACTAATACAAAGAGCTCAAAGAGGACCCAGTGTGTTGACGACGAGGGACCATCTTGTTCCTTTAGCCGTCAACACAGTAAATCCTCCTTTTTGTAAAGGGTCGGCAACGCGCATGTGGCACCTCATTAGTTGCAGGCATCCATAGTCTACGGTAGCTGCTTACCATCAGGCGGGCCGTATGCTTGTTTGCCACCGTCGTGGTATAAAAATAATAATTACCTGAACCTTTATTTTAAAGTACGGAGACACTATTAATTCGATGGAATAAGTATTGAGTATAACGAAGTAATATTTATATTGCTAAAACGGCAGAATTGTTATTTTAATATAGGTAATTCATCCTTTACCTATTGAAAACAAACCCGTGCTTCTACCTGCGTGAAAAAAAGGTTCGTTCAAATTAACCGTTAACTAAATTTCAACTCTATGGACTCGCAATAAGATTCAACATGACTAAAATTCCCTAAGCTACCACATGTATTGATTAGTAGCTCTTAAACGTCTGGACTCGTATCTCTGCGACTCGTCAAGGACGTTTCGAGATCCGCGTGTATTTAAGGAACGTTGCTTCGGCTACACGTTTACTCGTGGAAACGGATCTTAATTACACGTTTCTTTATTACACGTGGGAAACGGGCCAGAAAACCGTGTTCGTGTTACTCAGAAACGGGTACCCGAAACCCGGAATCGACCGCGAGCCCTAGTATCTATTCGGCAACGGCCTGGGTCTGGGGGGTAACAGCCTCCTAGCCCAGTCGGTAGTGACACTGCCTACGAAGCAGGTCCCGGGTTCGAATCCTGGTAAGGGCATTTATTTGTGTTTATCGCAGATATTTGTACCTGAGTTATGGATGTTTTCTATGTATTTAAATATTTATCAATACCTATCTATTATATTTATATATATCGTCGTCTAGTACCCACAACACAAACCTTATTGAGCTTACTGTGGGACTAGGTCGGTTTGTGTAAGATTGTCCTATAATATTTATTTATTATTTATTTTATTATTCGGTGTGTGCATGATTGTGGCGCCATGGCTTGGACTTCTTGCTTATATGAAATATATCTGGCTGATTCACTATTGACACTTGACAAAGTTGAGGTGACTTAGGTGATGTCAGATATTTTGAAACTTGATATTGGCAAGAGCCCCTTGAAGCTGCGATTCCGTAGCGTCACCGTATTTTGAGCAGCGGTGTGGAGGGCATACGATAAAAACGGTACGGATACGATGCGTCACTGCGATTCCGTAGCGTCACCGTATTTTAAGCAGCGGTGTGGTCGCACCTTAATTTCTTGTCACATTGTGCACTGCGATAGTTCACGTTAACCTCACCATACACTTCGCACATAGCGAATAGGTAAGCATAGGTACCTAACTGTGCACAACTAAACTTGCTAATACCTATGACAAGTCGGGTTTGCAACCCGGATGCGAAATGTAAGGAATTATCCAGATTTGGATCGGGATCTACGGATCTTCCCATGCGTTTCAGATCCGTCATGCAAACCCTAATCACAAGGTTCAAATTCAAAGGTTTACAAATTGTGCAGTCCAGGGAAAAAGAGCCCACTTTGTTGAAATGGAGTTTTTTTTTTTTTAAATATTAGTACCTCCTAAAACTACACAATTATATGCTATTCATCATCATCATCATTAGTCATTCCCTCAGAGCTGAGGATCGTGACATCATGTCCTTCTGTCCTCTATCCCTCGCTAAGCGCATGGCTTCTTGTAGTTTTAATTGCATGGGTGCAGTGACCAACTTGCTTGGGGAGGGCCTCGTAGTAGGTATATGCTATTAGTAAAATAATAGTGCCCTTGTAAATCAACAAAGTGGGCCCTTTCACTAAACTCGTCCACAATTGTTTGGCATACCTATCCTGAGAAACTTAATTTTTTTTTTAACTAAGCCTTCTTTTCAAACTTGTTTTTGTTTTCCGTTTATTGTTATTATTATTTTTTCTCGTATCTTATGTTTGTAGGGTCCTTCTGACCTCATCCTAGGCCTCTTCCGAATCGCCTTCTTCAAAATGTATGTATTTATCTACCATCTTCTTCCATTTTTGTCTGTCTGTTGCTATTTCTTTCCAGTCTTTCCCTATTGTTTCTATTAAGTCTTAGTAAGTATACAGGGTGTAATCGTTAAGTGTGGCCAGGCCATAACTCCGTAAATATAACAGATATCAGAAAACTTCCAACTGATATCGAAAGTGCGTTACCCAATGAGTAAAATTACATTAATAACTTTTTTTGAATAAAATCAGAACTATCCCAAACATTAACTTCAAACCCGGACCGACGTTCGGATAAAGACTAGTTTGTACGGTCTAGTCATTTCACCGTTATCAAATTATTCATGAATTGTTTTATTTTATTCCATATCAATAAATTATCATGTTATTACAGTTTATTCGTGCAAATAATGAATCTCAAGCAGTTTTATCTCTTACGGCACCGACGTTCTTCTTCGGGAGTGAGTCGTCGTAGGTACTAACTGTATGGGAGCGTTTAAACTTAATATTTTTAATATTAATACTTTTATTTAAAAAAAAGTTATTAATGTGATTTTACTCATTGGGTAACGCACTTTCGATATCAGTTGGAAGTTTTCTGATATCTGTTATATTTACGGAGTTATGGCCTGGCCACACTTAACGATTACACCCTGTATACCATATACAAGATATCTCTATACTCCGCTTAGCGCGTTATTTCATTGAAACCTAAGCTGCCAAAAAGAAGGGGTGCGGGAGGGGAACTTGCAATGCTAGAAAGGGAACGCGCAATGCTAGAAAGGGAACGCGCGATTCTTCCTGGGGCGTAAGAGAGAGTCAGACATAAATGGTTGCCGTGGAGACGTACTATGTTTACTGTCACTTCCAATATTAGTATCTCACTATATAGTGAAATTACTTTTAGCGTGGCAGCGGGGTTGCCCGGCTATTCGGGGTCTTGGATTAATTAGTCTTTTTTTTTATACCACGACGGTGGCAAACAAGCATACGGCCCGCCTGATGGTAAGCAGCTACCGTAACCTATGGACGCCTGCAACTCCAAAAGAGTCACATGCGCGTTGCCGACCCTTTACAAAAAGGAAGTCTATGGTATATACTTATATTATCTTACCTAATATGTAGTATCTACTAAGTAGTCTGTGCTTACCTATATTGGATGGTGGTAATGAAGCGTGCAGTGGTGCTCCATTAGAATCTCGTGGCAAGTAAAAGATAGAGCCTGGTTCACTCAAGTTTGACTGACTGGCAACGTTATTTTGTTCTGTAAAAAGGTACATCATAGTCTATTAGCCATGTTAAAAGGCTTATTTAGTCTAGGATTATGTATATCTCTATAGGATCATCCGCAATACAACGTGTTACTTCCAAGACTAAAAACCTGAAAACTGTTTATTGAGAATCGAGAGTGGAATCAATTGCAGTATATCTTAACATGGCTATACTGTTTCGTAAATTTTCCATTTTTTACGTGTTGAGTCTAAAAGTTTCTAATACTACAGTTTACCAATCTATTGAGAGGTTAGGAGATAGAGGTTGAATATTTAATAATGGCTGGCAGCTTTGATAAATTTATTTTTCATTGTCAAAGTATGTCATCTTATGTCATGTTATACAAATTGAGAAAAAGGTTTATAGGTTGACATGACATGACACATGTAGAGTTGTGACAACAACGCAACAAATGTAGATTTAGCAATTGAATAGAATTGCAAGGAAAAATAGACATACAAATATCTTTCGAAATAATTAACCAATTGAAAAATAAATATTCTAGATTAATTAGCAATTATAAAAATCATTTGAGGTGTCTGGGCTTTTTAGTGGCTCAAATAACATGTTGTATAGGAATATTTAAAACAGTTCTGTTTTAAAAGACTGACAGATAAAACAAATTCGAAACTGTTGAAGGTAAAACCATGAAACTATATAAAAACTGTATTCTTCATATCTCGCTAGTTTATTAATATGAATTTAAGACCCTTATTACTACATTGGTTATCATTGGTATATGGTAATCTCATGGATTCATAATAATTATGCTGTTCTCAAGAACATTCTGCGTTTTGTATGGAGAACATTCTTGCTCGAGAATATTCGGCATCCAAATCAGAGAATGTTCTCGTGAAAGTACAACTCTATATACATACCAGGTAAATACAGTGTAGGCACTGCCGATTTATTTAACCGGTTATTGCGGTTCTTGTCTACATCCTTGAAATGTTTATCACAAATGATTTGCTTTGCATAGTAGTCGTAATCTGATGGTTTTTCTAACTTGCCACCAACATGATGGACCCAAGTTACAAATTGTTCAGGAAACTTGCCGGGATGCGGAAAACGATGGGTTATTGCTTCTGAAAAAAGGAGTTCACACTTCTGTTATATTATGCATGTCTCATTGTAACCCATGTAGGATACCTATGTTAATGTAAGCAGTACAGTCAACCAATTTGATTCCTAGGCCACTGTAGAACCTTGTCGTAATGACAGTTGCCCGTGGATACATATAAACATAACCTATTCGCTACCAAACTAGCTATTGAGACAAGGTTCTAGAGTGGCCTAGGAATCAAATTGGTTGACCGTACATGTCATATTTGAATACAATCGATATATGTATGTATCTTCTTTTAGAAATGTTGTTATGATAATTTAAAATATACCTATAACCGTGATTTGTAAAACTTAAACTTACCACGGGTTTTACATCCAAGAGCACAAAGTCTAGGCATTGTCGCGGATTTATTGATAGTGGCTTAAATAGCAAAATAACGTCCATATCGCACAAAATAAAACAAAATACAGTGTTTGCGGAGAACTGGCATTACTTCTCAACGGTAAGGCGGAGGGACCAAGGGCTAAAGCTCAACACACTTTCTGCTCTTTCTGGAGCTTTTCATTCAACCATTAGGGCTCCAAAACGAAGAACAAGACCATCTCCAAATTCTTTCAACTCAAATCAGTTTATTCCTCCAATGAAAATGCATAAAAAAATTTTTTTTTAAGAGAAATGGCAGTTCTAGCGCTTCAGCCAGACTTCAGTAATATTAATAGCATGTTGTATGGTAGAAGCATAGACATATAAAATAAGAAGACGTAGCGCCGTAAAGACAAAACTGTGATTCCATAATAAGCCGAGTTCTTCGTGCTTACGCGCGACACGCACACGTATACAACTCGTGGACGCGCGGTGATTGGTTCAAACGTCAAAAGTGAGTGTGTGTGCACGAGATCCCGGCTTATTATGGAATCACAGTTTTATCTTCGTGGGATTCCGTCTCCTTATTTTATATGTCTATGGGTAGAAGCCTTGCTTTTTGTAGGGAGATAGCGGCTCCCTACAACAACACGCGCGGCTGTGGCCGGGATAACCGATTTCTGACTCAAACAGTGATGGGTTACACGCGTTTTGAGACTAATTCTTCATTAACTGCACACTTGTTCGTTAGATCACCGCACAATAAGCTATATATTACACACTGAACAACGAAAATGAACAATAAACTATTCTCAACACAGTTACCGTGTTGGCGTCTCTACCGGTTATCCCAATGTTATTGTTTTGTTAATATTGTAATTCTCAATGAGTAAATAAAAAATAATAAATACTAAAATATAGGTCAGTGGTTATTCTACTTGTTTTGGTTACGTACTTACAGGGAATACAGGGTTAAGTTTAAGTATGTCTATGGTTGCTGTCAAATTTTGGGGCTGCCATGTACAGAGTCTTAATTTGCTGCATTATATTATTTCTTAGGAATATTTCAAAAATTAGACCATATGACATTTAATCCATTTCGTGTTATATATGTGGCAAAAAAGTACTTGAATTCGCAAAAAATTACAGGATGTCTTTGGATGTTTATCAAATAACTTAAAGGTTGAAGGCACTTTTCGATTAAACCAACTTCTTTAATATAGAATTTACAATCTTTGTCATGCATGACCATTGATGTTACTCAATGGTCATGACATAACACTTAAGGTAGAATTAATAATTCCGCGGAGTGATTTGACAGCTCTCGGCATACAAAGCGGTTGTCAAATGTATGTAAAGTGCTGTCAAATCACTCCGCGGAATTATTAATTCTACCGTAGACGGTTGCAAAAAGGGTTAAAGACCGACGTTCTCAGTTTTGAATTCCATATACATTTAAACAGCTTTGTCAAGCTCAAGTCGATTGCTCATATCATAAAACCAGCACCTTAAAAAGTTGAAAATTGCAGAATAAAAATAAACCAGAAATTATTAGTTCGAAAACTTCAGTTTTGGCGCTGTCGTTGCACAGGCGTTTTAATCTGTGATTCGTTGTCAATGTCAATCTCAATATTGACAACTTTTAGTTTTAGGTTATGTTAGTTGTTGTTGTTACATTAAATTATTCACGTCGTAACAGATCGTGCTTCTCTACAGTGTTTTTTAATTATTATGGCACAGTGGAAATGTTGTGTTAGTAATTGTAATTCAACAAGCAGCACACATAGATTGTTTTGCATGCCTACGAAGAATTATTTACGAAATTTATGGATGTCCTTCTTAGTTCCGACAAACGCGTCTTTACTTGGACTGTCTGAGAGCCAGCTTATGAGGAAACGTGTTTGTCTAAAACATTTCGACGAAACTCAATTTGATCAAATGGGTGTTAGAATTAGATATTCTTATCCATGCCTGTTTACTGAAAATGAGTTTATTCACGGCGTACCACTTTCTTCTGAAGGTATGTAACACATCAGACTTATGTACGGATAGATATTTATTTCATCTTTATTCTACAGAAGTAAACTTTATCGTATAAAAGTTCAAGGCCATACCGTAAGGCATAAAGCGCAATTAAACATTGTAGCTTTGTAAAATGTGACCCTACTTGAAGGGTACACGGAAAGAACATCTCTAGTCACATTGACAATATTTTGAGTTATAGCGCTTTTAAAATTTGGAACGATTCAATTAACCATACTATTTTCGTAACTAGATGGTTTTTATGGGTTAAAAATTGGAATAACGTTACAATTTACAGTTTACAGTTCATGGCAAGCTCTACATTTTGATATAAAAATCTCAGTTTACAAAAAATGTGACTAGATATGTTCTTCCCGTGTACCCTTCACTTGTAAAATATCAAAACTGCTATTAGAATTCGCAATTTGTACGGCCCAACCTGTTGTATCCAACTCCTGTTGGCCCCAACGCCCGTTATTACACTTTCCCTGCAAATCGCCCCTATCGACCCTACCTCACCAACAAATCGTCCCTACCGGCCCTAGCTCAACGTTTACAGAGATGACTTCAAAACATCAAAAAAAATGTATTTGTGAAGCACGGTGATAGTACTCATAACAGTACACATTAAATAAAAAATGAAACTGTTTTTTTATTTTTATTATAGATATTTAAATGACCGCTCGAGCTGCCTGAATCTAACTTCATCTGCCCCGGTTGTTAACCGTGGTACCACGGCTTTTGTACCACATGGGGACCACGGGTAATTATTTTCCCCGTAGACCCACTGCACCAAAATGGGTTTATCTTTACGTTAGTAATGTAGACGGAGCCCCGCTACCGCGGGGCTCCTATTTCTGTGCGGTTTGGCCTTCGGCCATTAGAAGATAACTAACGAACCTAACCTACCTATAAGTGGTCATTTTGCGTTCTAGACCTTACTGGGAGAATAGGGGTGGCTCTACGGGGAAAATAATTACCCGTGGTCCCCCTGTGGTACAAAAGCCGTGGTACCACGGTTAACAACCTATCTGCCCAACCCTTCTAAGATACTAGATAAATATATTAATTACCAGCGAATTTACACATTTTAACATTTATTTTAAATAAAAAACCAGACAAAATGTGTATAAAATGGCTAACATTATAAATAAAAAAGGTAAAATAACTCTAACGACCTCCATAAACAGCTGCAGGTGTTGGGGCACTCCCGATCGCCCTAGATCGGGACTCCTACTCCCTGGGTGCCATTACACCTACCAACCTGACAGGTTGGATCCTACAAATTGATATGTCTAATAGCCGTTTTAGAGTTTTGTGGCATTTCAGTCAAGGTGGGTTCAGACTTCAGAGAAACCCACAATGATTAACCCTTTGACCGTCAAAGACGTCAAATCACGCGCACGGGAAGTCGCATCCTCGCCACCACGCCAGCGCGTGATATCACTTCCAAATATAACCGGTTTGCCGCTTGTCGCTCGCGTGCGCTGGCACTGTGGGCAAGATTTTTCCGTCTGATGCTTGGCGGTCAAAGGGTTAAAATAAAAGAAACATTTGAGTGGAATTGCCATACTTTATAACGAGAAAAATTATCTATAGTCTGGCCAGCCAACGAACGCAGTAGCAATGTACAGCGAAGAAAAGTATGACAACACTAAGAATCAGTGAAAAAAGCAGCAATGATCATCGAATTCTATGTTTTTAATTTTTTGTTAGTATTTCCGCCCCTTTCATTAGGTGACATTTACTGCAGTGTGTAAAAAGGAGACGGACAGATTTCGTGTTATCTGTCATCACCTGCAACAGATAATCTGGTTGAGGCAACGTAAGCCTTAAAAACTAATTTAAATTGAATGGAGAACGTTGCGGGAGTTCTATCTCACTCGCGCTTAAGATGAGAGAGTGAAATGCTGTAGATACAGATTCAATGTAAAAGAAATGTGAGTTGAAATGTTCGTCACGAAATACGGTGTCTCATCCATCACACAGTGTTGCCACATGTACGTCATTTGAATTTGCCGCGGTTTTCTACTGACAGCAATGGTTTGCCAAACTATAAGTAAGTTTCTCTTACTAACGCCACCTGACCTTATTTAGTATGTTTTCAACTCTACTGTGTAAATATAAAACTAAGAAGAGTCGTTTTCGCTTTTATATTAAGGTATATATGTCGGTCAATTATATGTAGGGTATACTAATGTATTTGACCATGGATTTTTTGGAATTCACTTTCTATTTTTTTTTTAATTCCGAGTTTGGTGTTTTTCAGAATACAATGTTCTTAATGAACATAATTACCATCACAATCGTGATCCAGATGATAATGAGACATCAACAGAAGTATTTGTATTGGGAATGCCAGGTTTGTACAGTTCCTTATCATCACACTGATGCGGAGCAGCACGCCGCTCCGGTGTGTGAGCGAGAAAGCGCTTTGCATGTTTATAGCGGATTATTGAAACCTTGCTCGCATACCGGTGCTGCGTATGGAACATGCGGAGCGCCTTACATTACAGTGTCCCTCCTTCCTTACATCACATACCGACCTGAATTTGGATTTGGCTCCTTATAGCCTTAGTCACTTAAGAAAGTATAATCGAATTAAGCAAAAAATAAGATTCGTGAATAAAGACGTTAAAGTATGTTATCTCGCCATTTCTAAAGATAATTTAAAACAGTGTCGATATCTAACTGGAGTGGCACAGTAGCGCCAAATCTGACAACGTTATGTGAGGTTTAGACTAGCTAGAACTTGCATGTAATTTTCTTTACATTGCTAGTAATTAATGCAATGCAATGAATTCAACCGGTCAATTACTGCAATGTAATGAAAATTGCTTGCTAGTCTAAACCTCGCATACGAACTAACTAGAAGTCCGCCTCGAACTGAAAACTCGCGATTTTCTTGCAAACGAGTTAACCAATATAACAAGACCCTAATAATGATTTTTTCGAGCCTTCTAGCTTCATAACCCCTTGATCGATCATGCTCATAAACGAACTTTCAAATTGTATTGAGCTCTACTACAAACCCAACAAATCAGAAAAACATTATTAAGTTATCACGGAACAACTATTCAAAATCAAAAAGCCATTGCAATCAGGGGGGGCACACTTTACAGCGGGCAATAATTTCATGGACGGTAGCGCCTTCAGCGGCTGACGAAGGAACTATTGACACATTCGGCCCGATGATAAGCAGTCTGAGCAGTCATGTTGATGTTGCCTAGATGTCACACTCACCACTCACAGAATTCAATGATTTGAATTATGTGACGTCTAGCTAGGCTCTAATATATTGACGGTGACGGCTATCATTGTAAACTCTTGCTCGTTGAAGTTTGGACGTTTATGCGATTTTCGAGGTTTTCTCTTGTTATTGCAAAAGTTCTTGTTAATTTGCTACTTGTTTTTGTTTTCCGTTTATAATAATTGTTATACGTTTTCGTAAAAAAACTTTGTTACGTTTTTGTTGAGTTTCCTGTTAAGTTTTGAGCGGCGACTGATTGAGTAATTGTTGTTTTGTTTTAACATGAGTGAAATTCCGAAAAAGTACTGTGTTTTTGGCTGTGACCCTTTAGGTAAGTTATTTTACAGATTACGCCAAATGTCCATGTTTCTAAATCGCCTTGCATGTTCTTTAGCTAGTTTTTCTGTCATTTATCACCTCATTTACTCTTGAAGAGTTATAACTTATAAACTTTTACTCTACTTGAGCAAAAAGTACAGTATAGCTTTTTTCCCAAATCTTTCTGAGGTTTTGAATTTGCTTTACGTGTTATTTTTCCTTGATCAACCTATCCATTTTAAATTGAAGAATTGAAACAAGAATACGAATAAAGATCGGTAGAAAAAATACCACGCTATATTATATCACTATTCAAAATTACTGCCATCATTTATCTTGTTATTAAGTTCATGCTCATAATAACTCTTATGACGTAGTATAGGATTATCAGTGTTAGATGCAAAAAACCTATAACATGTTATTAATTATATTTCAGTCACACTCGGTGTACCTGTACACCGCTTTCCCAATCCTGACAAATACCCTGATTTCTTCGCTGCTTGGGTGTCAGTAATTGGAGACAAACTGAAAGAAACTGATAAAATGAGAATATACAGGAATAGAAGAGTGTGTGATCATCATTTTGATCCGAAGCATCTGATATTTGGAAGACGTTTAAAGCAGTCAGCAATCCCATCGGTTAACTTACACCGTAAGTAAAGTTTAATTTATATACTATGTTGTAATAACAAGTTGAGTCTGATCATGCTAGGTCTGTACCGACTTTGCAAGTGCATGTCCAGTAGAAATGTCAATTTTTATGATATAATAGCAGTTCCATGCAAAGTATTTTAATTTAAAAAAAATGCCCTTTGACTAATGGAAACAGATTAGCATTAAGCATAAGGCTAGATAAAATTAATTTTGCTGTTCTCTCAACACTATCACATAGGTCACATACGACCAATCAGATTGCAACTGCAAGGGGTTAGGTATGCAACTGTAAATCCAAACTGAACCCTGACTTGAACGGTCAACACCAAAAATATGTATACAATTGTATTTATGTTGGTGCAAAAGTGTATACAATATACTTTTTGGCATTGACTGTACTTACGACAAAGGTTTTCTGTAACTTGTGTACAAATTATCGCTTAGTGTTTACAAGCAGTCTTTCATTAAAGGAAATCAAGAAAAACATGATAAGGAAACCAAACTTTTAACAGCCTATAATTTAGCCTATTTGGTAGTAACTGCCTACATAGCAGGAGGTCCCGGGTTCAAATCCTGGTAAGGATATTTATATGTGTGTTCATCATGGATATTTGTTCCCGAGTGTTTTCTATGTATTTAAGTTAATATACGTTATTATATGTATCGCCGTCTAGAACCCACAACACAAGCCCTGTTGAACTGAATGTAGTACTAGATTGATTAGTGTCAGATTGTCCTATAATATTATTATAATTTATAAACTAGACCCAATAAGCACTAGTTTTCCCGGGGTTAGAAGTTCAATTCTGCGTTTATTCTTAGAACTAGCTTTTGTCCGCGGCTTCGCTTGCGTTAAATTCGGGGTTACACGGTTCCCCTTTCCTGATTGCCCCCCGGAATGCTCCATACAAACTTCCACCCCCCCATTTTAGGGAAGTGGGGGGTTAGAAAGAGACAAAAAGTAGCCTATGTCACTCTCCATCCCTTACTATCTCCACTTAAAAATCACGTCAATTCGTCGCCCCGTTTTGCCGTGAAAGACGGACAAACAAACATACACACACATACACTTTCCCATTTATAATATTAGTATGGATTAGGTTGCCAAAGCGAACCCCGAACTTCTTTGGTACCAGTATTTGGAACTGTTTCCTAACGACAGTTAGACCCTTTATGATTCGGTTCAAGTGACTCATTTTGAGAAGTATCATTCTTTGGAGATTTAAAGTAGCAACATACATAACCGAAGTGAAATATACTAATATCATTGCAATATGTGTTCCAGGCGTTCGTCAGAGCAGTTCTACGATCGTACAAGCTGATCACTGCTATACTCGTCCACATAGAGAATGTTTCCAATCTGCGCCGTTGGCAGAAGCCACGAATTTACCTGGGCCATTGAGGTTTGCAGTAGACCCAACAGAAATTCCTCTGCCATCAGGATCTACCGAAACAACTTGTCCGGTCATCACTGAACAATTCCAAAATAGAATGTCGCGAAGGAAATTTGATGCAGGTAATGTGCAATTTATTTTAAACTATATAAAAGCCATCAGGTATTTTTTTTTCTTTTATATATATGGCTTTTACTCTTCGCCGATTTTGGTGGTGTGAATTCTGCTAATGTCGAGGTGTATACTTATTATATGAATATATTCATTTAAGCAACGTTGTTCGGTTGAGTCCTTGCTGATTGTAAGGTGATAGCCTCCTTACAAACACGTGGGTGGCCGAGACCCCGGATAACCGTTTGTTCAACTGAAGGGTGGTTACGCGCGTCTTGAGACTATTTTTTTATTAGCTGCACACTTGTTCGTTAGGTCACCGCACAATAAGCTATCAATATTACACACTGAACTACGTAAATGAGCGAAAAACAAAAAACTATTCTGAAGACAGCACAGCCATCTTGAGCTCAACCGGATATCCCCCCAAAGCCATCAGGTATTCTCTACCAGGCCCCTGATTGACAAATGCGACATGTGTCAGCATCGTCAGTACTGACGTCGTAGGCGTCTACAGGTTACAGAAACAACTTATCATTGGGCGGGCTGAATGCATGTTTGCCACCAGCGTGATTAAAAAAAACCTGGAAGTGAGGCCTGATAAGTACTACAAATTAAAACTATAGTCGGTCGGTTATCACTCAAAAACGCATTGTGAAAGGCTAATAGGACGTAAGTGCCGGGTAGTAAAATGACGTAAGCGCCGCCAAATACCCTTAATAAACGACCTTTTGAACGGATTTATAGGAACAGGCCAGCAACTACGGAACACGGTACACTGAACATGGCCCGACATACTCTTGGCCGGTTTTTATTCCGGCTTTTTGCCACGGCTTAATTGAACCTGGAGTCCGCTTGGTAACCTAATACCATGAGTTGGCATAGGCACTAGTTTTTATGAAAGTGACTGCCACCTGACCTTACAACGAGGGGAAATTTGGCCTTATTGTGATTAGATCCAGTTTACTCACCATGTTTTCTTTACCGAAAGGCGACTGTTAAATATCAGGGGGCTTAGCCAAGATGACAATCGTTTGTAAAGAACGAATCGAAACTGTATCAGTCTCTCTATCGCACTAATATGGAAGAGTGATAGAAGGACGGATAGCGTTTCGGTTCGTTTTCAACAAACGATTGTCATCTTGGCTAAGCCCCCTGATCATATTTCGTACATAGGTTCCGAAAAACTCAGTGGGAGTAGGAGCTGGTGTCTGAACTGGAGACCATCGTGCTGCACTGTTTTACAGGAGCGCGATTCGACATGCAAAATGTGACATACGACCCCAATACAACTGAAATATCAGAAGTAGTCGTATCCGCAAGGCATATAAGTAATTTTTTGGTCAAGGTATTCACATTTATAACAAGTTACCCGTCGATGCTTTAAATTTATCATTTCCCGCTCTTAAGAAATATTTGAAAAAAGGTTAAAGGGTTATTACAGGGTCGAGGACTATATGACGGACAAACATGCATGGCCCAAACCAGAAACTACTACAAAATCATCTAAGATTTAGAGGACTCGGTTCAGATAGGAAAGCATATCAAACGTTTTGTGAAGCAATCAGATTTGGATTTTATTATTATTATTTTATTTTAATTAAACAATACGTACATTGTATGTCTCTCAAGCTATTTTCATATGTCTTCTTATAGAACTACGCATTATTGTGTATCTTTAAGATATAATATTACTGTATTACTGTTATGAAAAAATAAGTCCCGCCGAGTTTCTTGCCGGTCATCTATACATATAATAAAGCTGAAGAGGGTCGAAAGTCTGTACATGAAAGATAATCGAAAAAAAGTTGGCTGGGGATACTTAGAATCGATAACAGAACACGTTCCAACAATTTTTAGAATTTTTGTCTGTTTATCTGTTTATCTGTTTGTCTGTTTATTTGACCGCGCATCACGTGAAAACGGCTGAATGGATTTTGATGAAATTTTGTATAGAGATAGTTTGAGTCCCGGGGAAGGATAATATATAGTTTTAATCCCGAAAATCAACCCTGGTGGGGGTGAAAATGGGGTTGAAAGTTTGTATGGAGAATTTTTAACCGCTGATACGATTTAGATAGAAATGAGTATGGAGATAATTTGAGTCTCGAGAAACGTCATAGGATAGTTTTCAAACCCTTGTGGGGGTGAAAAGGGGGGTTGGAAGTTGGTATGAGGATTTTTTTACCGCTGAACTGATTTTGATGAAAATTGGTATAGCGATAGTATGGGTCTCGAGAAAGGACAAAGGATAGTTTCATCTTCAAAAGAGCCCTTGTCTGTTTATTTGACCGTGCATCACGTGAAAACAGCTAAACGGATTTTAATGAATTTTGTATAGAGATGTGAGAATGAGTGTATAGTGACAGTGAGAACAGGACCACTTTTGTATTTATACGTTCATGTCCACGGCAAATGTCTTCCAAATCGATCCTCCCGTCAAATCAGTCTAAGCATGAAAGGTAAGAAAGAACAGGCGCGGTTCAAATGCAGAAATGTATTTTTTTTCTATTTATGGTGCACTTGGAGGGGGGGGGGTCCATGACCCATGCAAATTAAACTCAATCGAGTGTAGGGGCTACCCCCCCCCCTTTTAGACGTTGAATTTTTATAGGCTACGTATAACCTGGCTGGGGATTTTCTTGAATTGGAATTAGTAATCTTTAAGGGGTGATTTTCGGGATAACAATGCAAAAAAAACCGGCCAAGAGCATGTCGGGCGGTACTCAGTGTAGAGTTTCGTAGATGCCGCCCTGTTACAAAGCGTCCGTTCAAAAGGTGGTTTATTAAGGGATATTCGGCGGCGCTTACGTCATTTTACTATTCGGCACTTCCTTTCAATATGCGTTTTTGACTGATAATTCAAAAACGGCTGAACCGATTTTATTCAATATAGTTTATATTGAACCTTCTTATCAGGCCTCACCAAATTTTAGCTTTCTAGTCCGAACGGTAACTGAGCTAGACCGTGGACAGACATGGCGAAAGTATAAGGGTTCCTAGTTGACTACGGAACCCTAAAAAGAGATAAATAGTAGTTTATGTAACTGTTTACGTAATAAGGCCTAATTATGTACAGAAGCATACACCGCTTTACCTACACTCATATCCATTGAAAACATTAGAATGACCGCCATTACACCGCCATGACCAACCTTATTGCGCCGGTGGTCGGGGGGCGGATATTCATAACGTTACCGTAGGTAATGAATTTTCATACGTTTTTACCACACTGTCACAGATGTTACGTTACTGGTTGCAATAATGGTGGTAATTACATACGGTTCCGATAGAGGATTTATGATATTGGTATAGATCAAGATATTTATTCTTCAATGTAAGCACATTACAATGCACTAATGAACGTCAGAGAAAAATAAAATACACGAGTGTCGTGAAACACGCGATTGGAACGAAGTTATGTTATTTTATATTATTATTGACTTTTTCGTAAATTTTGTAGTTTTAATTATTTTGTAGTTTTGAAATTGTGGATATTTATTTATGAAATTTTTGAACTTTTAAAAATTTTGGAAATTTTTGAAATTTTGGAAATTTTGGAAACTTTGGAAATTTTGGAAATTTTGGAAATTTTGGACATTTTGGAAATTTTGGAAATTTTTTTACATTATTAGATCTTAAAGATACAAAATAGTGCGTAGTTCTTCAAGAAGGCATATCAAAACATCTTGAGAGACAGATAATGCACCCATTGTTTAATTATAAATAAAAATAAAATCCTAATCTGACTGCTTCACAACACGTTTGATATGTTTTCCTACCTAAACGGTGTCCTATAAATGTAAGATGATTTTGTAGTAGTTTTTTGGTTTGGGCCATGCAACTTTGTCCGTCATATATAATCCTCGAACCTGCAATAACCCTTTGATATTCATGACATTTTCAAATATTTCTTAAGAGCGGGTAAAGGTAAATTTAAAGCATCGACGGGTAACATGTTATAAATATGCAGTAGCAACAACATTCTGAGGATGATTGCCGGTAGATTTGATTGCCCGATAGTCTATGGGTTGATCAAACTGGTAAAGTCCAATTTAGAATATAAGTTTTAGATGTTTTATTTTAAGTATGTTAATATGATTACTTACTAACAACTTAGAATGTATACTAACAAAATGGACCATGTTGCCTGAAATAAATATTTTTGAATTTGAATTTGAATTTGAAATATGAACACCTTGACCAAAACATTACAAATTATTTCAATACCAAATTTCATCTAAATACGTACAGCGGTTATTTTTGTTTCTTCCCCATGTAAACTTCCACCCCTTTTGCATCCGCTTAAGGGATAATTTCCGAGATAAAACTATTTTATTTCCTTTTTCAGAGCTCAAATTATCTCCATACCAAATTTTATCTAAATCAATTCTGCAGTTAATAATTCCCTATACAAATTTCCAACTTCCTTTTCACCCCTTTAGGGTTGATTTTCGGGTTGAAAACTATCCTTTGTCCTTTCTCGAGACCCATACTATCTCTATACCAATTTTCATCTAAATCAGTTCAGCGGTAAAAAAAATCTCATACCAACTTCCAACCCCCTTTTCACCCCCACAAGGGTTTGAAAACTATCCTATGACGTTTCTCGAGACTCAAATTATCTCCATACTCATTTCTATCTAAATCGTTTCAGCGGTTAAAAATTCTCCATACAAAATTTCAACCCCATTTTCACCCCCACAAGGGTTGATTTTCGGGATTAAAACTATATATTATCCTTTCCCGGAACTCAAACTATCTCTATATAAAATTTCATCAAAATCCGTTCAGCCATTTTCACGTGATGCGCGGTCAAATAAACAGACAAACAGATAAACAGATAAACAGACAAACAGATAAACAGACAAAAATTCTAAAAATTGTTGGAACGTATTCTGTTATCGATTCTAAGTATCCCCAGCCAACTTTTTTTCGATTATCTTCCATGTACAAGACTTTCGACCCTCTTCAGCTTTATTATATTTTCAAAATGCACGCAGCTTGTTGTAACTAAACTCAGCTTTACTTCTCTATCATTTTTGAATATTGTAACCATCTTTTAAGGCACCGCCCGTCAAAGTGATATGACATATGACTAGGGAGGGATTTATTATATGCCAAAGAGTAGCGGTTTTTTTAAATCAATTCGGAATTCGGGTGATTTGAACGATATATCTATTAATAAAAAAGTCGAAGTCTAAATGCTTAATTTAACAAAAATCTAATTTATAATTTAATAAACGAGTTTTTTTATTAACTTCGCTGTTGGCATAAGGAGTCTATGCTTCGATTCAATTATTGATTAATCGATCATAGATTAAATAACTATTTCTAGTCATAGTCGCCACCGGCTGTACGGCGGACTTGGAAGTAATAAAAAAGTATTCCTCAAATATAACACCCGCTTGCCGAGTTCCGCCCCTGTAGACCGACTCTTCTCATTTGGAGGCATGATAATGCACCCTCATCGACGAAAGATGAGTGATAAAATGTTTGAAGAATTGGTGTTACTTAAGTCCCAATTTGGGCCATTTGATGGGTTGATTAATACTAATAGTTTAGTTACTACTAAACTAAACTAAGCGAAAATCAGAATGTTTTGCAATAAATAATACAATAGATAGACTACACTTTATCTAGCATAATTTATTAACGTAAATTAAATAAACCTTAAAACAAGTACAAATGTGTTTTCTTTCAAGTATTTTATCTTAAAAATGCTGCTGCGAATGCAGAAGACGCTCACCGGAGGCCTAGGTCACTTTTTCCTTTGTATATGACATCTATATAAGTTTAAAAAAGTTTTAAAAATACGTATCTTGTATCTTGTATTTCAAATACCATTCCCAAAAGTATCTTGTATCTGATATCTTAGACACTTGACTTCTTAGTATCTTGTATTTTGTATTTTAAATACTTTTTATAGGGTATCTTGTACTTGTGTCTGATTATATCTTGCAAAACCCTTCCTAATAAAAAAAATCAGGATAACTTATTTTACCTCACCACCTAACCACACCATTTGATCGAGACAAACGTTAGATAATGGCATCGTTCTAGCGTTTAATTCGGGTCGTTATGCATGTATAGTCATAGCATTTTTTTATTTAACATCACATGGAATAACAATTTTACAGAGAATGCTACAAAACTAAAAAAAAACCGTAAAACTCATTCTCTGTACTTGTATACAGAAAATGACTTGTATACAGAGATTACAGAGAATGAGTTTTACATGTAGATAAAAAGTATTAATGTATGATGTTAAAAACGACACAACACACACACACAACAATGGAGCGTGGAGTCCGCTCGGCAACCTAATAGCCAAGATTTGGCATAGAATTCAACCGACTTTGGTGGGCTTCTCACCAGTATCAAAGGAAATTGAACTATTCAGTAGTAAGATTTTATATTTAAACTAGCTGTGCCCGCGGCTCCGCCCGCGTGGAATTCGGTCTGTGTCAGTAAGCGGCTAATTCACCCCTAATTTCTCTCCCGGTACCCTGGAGGCGGAACTTGAAGTAAAGTTGACAGATGACGCTACAGGACAGTAGTCCTAATAAAATATTTTACAATAAATACCACTAAATGAAACTACACTCAAAAATGAATACTTTTTTATCATATTATTTTTTTTTGGCATGATTTAAACGACATAGAGGTAGTAGGTATATATCGGACGATACAG
Organism: Pammene aurita; assembly: GCA_947086415.1. Classification (NCBI taxonomy): domain Eukaryota; kingdom Metazoa; phylum Arthropoda; class Insecta; order Lepidoptera; family Tortricidae; genus Pammene; species Pammene aurita. Next base: position 16,898,487 of record OX352315.1, read on the forward strand.
GACCACTTTTGTATTTATACGTTCATGTCCACGGCAAATATCATCCAAATCGATTCTCCCGTCAAATCAGTCTAAGCATGAAAGGTAAGAACAGGCGCGGTTGAAGGGGGGGTGGTCACAAATGCAGAAATTATGGGGTTCATGACCCATGCAAATTTAAGTTTTAATGTGAGAATGACCGCCATGACCAACCTTATTGTGCCGGCGGTCGGGGAGGAGGGCGAATTTTCATTACGTTACCGTAGGTAATGAATTTTCATACGTTTTAAACACACTGTCACAGATAATACACTGATGTTACGTTACTGATTGCATTAATGGTGGTAATTACATACGGTTTCTGAACGCGGAATAGAGGATTTATGATATTGTTGTAGATCAAAATATTTATTCTTCAATGTAAGCAAATTACAATGCGCTAATGAACGTCAGAGAAAAAAAAATACCTGAGTGCGTTTCGGTTGGAACGAAGTAATGTTATTTCATTTTATTTCATTTTTGACTTTTTCCTAATTTTTGTTTTTTTATTTTTTTTTGTATTTTTTTTTAATTAAAATTTTTGATATTTTTGAAATTTTTGAAATCTTTTTAAATTTTTGAAATTTGTGAAAATTTTGATATTTTTAATTTTTTTGAGATTTTTGAGATATTTGTGATTTTTGTGATTTTTGAGATAAATGAAATTTTTGAAATTTTTGGAATTTTTGAAATTTTTGAAATTTTTGAAATTTTTGAAATTTTTGAAATTTTGGAAATTTTTGATATTTTGGAATTTTTTTTAATGTTTTGAAATTTTATTGTCTTCGGTTGCCGCGATAGTTATTCATGAAATAAAACAATTAAAAACGGATTTTATCGCGTGTATTGAGCTTAAATTACATCCCGACGTTTCGAACACTTTACAGCGTTCGTGGTCAACGGGTCGACTGAGGAAAAATGTACAATTACCTCCGTTCAAAAACTATCACAATATGCAAACCCACCCACATATTAAATATTAAACAAATTTAGTGTTTGCACATGCCAGAGGGGCCTTTATAAAAACAAATTATTTATTATTACAAAACAAATTATTAAACAATTTATTTTATTATTATTAATTATTATTTTTGTTTTTTTTTTTTTTTTTTTTTTAAATTAGTATTAAATTATTATTAGTGTCCACACTGTCCACCATTATGGTCTCACAGTCCTATGTCTAGCTTGCTCCTTAACCAAATGAATAACTGGATCCCAAGCTGGTGGTACCGAGAAACCATCCTCTCTGTTGAAATTTGAATATTTTTTAATCTCGATTGCCTCTCGCAACATCCGGGGAATGTATCGTTTCTCCTTGACGAGGACTTGCGGTTTGTCAAATTTAACTGAGTGGTTGGGCCTATCCATGACATGCTCACAGACTGCTGACCTTGGTCGACGGTGCTTCACATCGGCTATATGTTCCTTTACCCGAGTAGAAATGCTCCGCTTAGTCTGGCCTACATATGATAGACCACATTCACATTCCAGCCTGTAGACCCCTGCACTCTGTAGAGGAGTAGCCGACTTCACTGACCTCAGGAACTGTGACATCTTCTTCATTGGCTTAAAGTAAGTTTTTATAGAAGCACGTTTCAAGATGTTGCCAATCCTGTCAGTGACTCCTCGGACAAAAGGCAAGATGGCAGGCCGGCGCTCAACTGTAGGAATCTTCATCCGAGCCTTCTGATTGAGCCGTGGAATCTTGAGCCCGTTCGCTTGAAGTGCCTCCTTGGCATGCCGGAGTTCCGCCGCCAGGTGCTGCTCATCACATATCCTCTGGGCTCTCTGAAACAAAGACTTGCCTACAGTAGCTAGCTGACTGGGGTGGTGGTGTGATCTACCATTCAAATATCTATTTGTATGTGTAGGTTTCCTATATACAGTGCGGCCTAAGGTATTATCGGGGTTTCTCAATACTAGTACATCTAAGAAAGGCAGTGAACAATTCTCAATTTTCTGGTTGTTAAATTTGACAAACCGCAAGTCCTCGTCAAGGAGAAACGATACATTCCCCGGATGTTGCGAGAGGCAATCGAGATTAAAAAATATCCAAATTTCAACAGAGAGGATGTTTTTTCGGTACCACCAGCTTGGGATCCAGTTATTCATTTGGTTAAGGAGCAAGCTAGACATAGGACTGTGAGACCATAATGGTGGACAGTGTGGACACTAATAATAATTTAATACTAATTAAAAAAATTAAAAAAATAAAAACAAAAATAATAATTAATAATAATAAAATAAATTGTTTAATAATTTGTTTTGTAATAATAAATAATTTGTTTTTATAAAGGCCCCTCTGGCATGTGCAAACACAAAATTTGTTTAATATTTAATATGTGGGTGGGTTTGCATATTGTGATAGTTTTTGAACGGAGGTAATTGTACATTTTTCCTCAGTCGACCCGTTGACCACGAACGCTGTAAAGTGTTCGAAACGTCGGGATGTAATTTAAGCTCAATACACGCGATAAAATCCGTTTTTAATTGTTTTATTTTTGAAATTTTGTCATTTTTAAAATTTTTGACATTTTGGACATTTTTTACTTTCAGGTTCTCGACTTTTTTTACTTTTTTCACTTTGTCACTTCTCACTGTCACTATACACTCATTCTCACATCTCTATACAAAATTTCATTAAAATCCGTTCAGCTGTTTTCACGTGATGCGCGGTCAAATAAACAGACAAACAGATAAACAGACAAAAATTCTATTTTTCGAATATATTCCATGTACAGACTTTCGATCCTCTTCAGCTTTATTATATGTCTAAGATAGATTTTTGGACCTAAGATTCTAAAGTAAAATGGGGGGAGGGGGCTTTTTTGAAGATGAAACTATCCTTTGTCCTTTCTCGAGACCCATATACTATCTCTATACCAATTTTCATTAAAATCAGTTCAGCGGTAAAAAAATTCTCATACCAACTTCCAACCCCCTTTTCACCCCCACAAGGGTTTGAAAACTATCCTATGACGTTTCTCGAGACTCAAATTATCTCCATACTCATTTCCATCTAAATCGTATCAGCGGTTAAAAATTCTCCATACACACTTTCAACCCCATTTTCACCCCCACCAGGGTTGATTTTCGGGATTAAAACTATATATTATCCTTCCCCGGGACTCAAACTATCTCTATACAAAATTTCATCAAAATCCGTTCAGCCGTTTTCACGTGATGCGCGGTCAAATAAACAGATAAACAGACAAACAGATAAACAGACAAAAATTCTAAAAATTGTTCTGTTATCGTTTCTGAGTATCCCCAGCCAACTTTTTTTCGATTATCTTCCATGTACAGACTTTCGACCCTCTTCAGCTTTATTATATGTATAGATAGCTGTGCCCGCGGCTCCGCCCGCATGGAATTCGGTCTGTGTAAGTGGCTAATTTGCCCCTAATTTCTCTCCCGCTACCCTGGAGGCGGAACTTGAAGTAAAGTTGACAAATGGATACAATTACCACTAAATGAAACTACACTCAAAAATCAATACTTTTTTTTGGCATGATTTAAACGACATAGAGTAGTAGGTGTATATCGGATACAGTACCACTTTTCCAATCGATCCTCCCGTTAAATCAGTCTAAGCATGAAAGGTAAGAACAGGTGCGGTTGAAATTTGGGGTTTCACAAATGCAGAAATGATTTTTTGAGGGGGTCAGTAACGTTTTTTTCTATTTGAGGTGTACTTGGGGGGGGGGGGGGGGTGACTCATGCAAATTTAACTCAATCTGTAGTGAGTGTAGTGGCTGCCTCCCCCTTTTAAGCGTTTAATTTTTATAGGCTACGTATAACCTGGCTGGGGATTTTCTTGAATTGGAATTAGTAATCTTTAAGGGGTGATTTCTGGGATAACAATGCAAAAAAACCGGCCAAGAGCATGTCGGGCGATGCTCAGTGTAGAGTTTCGTAGTTGCCGCCCTGTTTGGACCCACGGTTCTAAAGTTAGATGGAAGAGACGCCCTTTTTTGATTGAACTTTCAAATCTAATATTTACGAAACTATCAGTTTCATCCAAAAAATGTATTGAAAAACCTCTATTCTTTTTGAAAGACCTATTCAATAATACCCAACACGATAGAGTTGGAGCGAAAAAAAAATTCACCCCCCATTTTATGTGTACCCTAATAGAAGCATACACTGCTTTATCTACACACATATTTAAAAAAATCCTAATTGACGTGTTCGGAAACCATTAGGATGACCGCCATGACCAACCTTATTGTGCCGGCGGTCGGGGAGGAGGGCGAATTTTCATTACGTTACCGTAGGTAATGAATTTTCATACGTTTTTAACACACTGTCACAGATAATACACTGATGTTACGTTACTGATTGCATTAATGGTGGTAATTACATACGGTTTCTGAACGCGGAATAGAGGATTTTTATGATATTGTTGTAGATCAAAATATTTATTCTTCAATGTAAGCAAATTACAATGCGCTAATGAACGTCAGAGAAAAAAAAATACCTGAGTGCGTTTCGGTTGGAACGAAGTTGTTATTTAATTTTATTTCATTTTTGACTTTTTCCTAATTTTTGTATTTTAATTTTTTTTGTATTTTTTTTAATTGAAATTTTTGAAATGTTTGATATTTTTGTAATTTTGATATTTTTGAAATTTTTGAAATTTTTTGAAATTTTTGAAATTTTTAATTTTTTTGAGATTTTTGAGATATTTGTGATTTTTGAAATTATTGAAATTTTGGAAATTTTTGAAATTTTGGAAATTTTGGAAAATTTGGAAATAATTTGAATGTTTTGAAATTTTGTCATTTTTTACATTTTTGCCATTTTCGACATGTTTTACTTTCAGGTTCTCGACTTTTTTACTTTTTTCACTTTGTCACTTCTCAACTCCTGTATCGTCCGATATACACCTACTACTCTATGTCGTTTAAATCATGCCAAAAAAAAATTATAAAAAAAAGTATTAATTTTTGAGGGTAGTTTCATTTAGTGGTAATTGTAAAATATTTTATTAGGACTACTGTCCTCTAGCGTATCCATCTGTCAACTTTACTTCAAGTTCCGCCTCCAGGGAAGCGGGAGAGAAATTAGGGGTGAATTAGCCGCTTACTGACACAGACCGAATTCCACGCGGGCGGAGCCGCGGGCACAGCTAGTAAATAATACTTCTCGGGTCAGAGGTGTAGGGTTAGAACCGGTGGTAGTTTTTCTTTTTCTCTCTGACGTTCATAAGTGCATTGTAATGTGCCTAAATTGAAGAATAAATATCTTTTATCTTTTTATCTATATCGTACGTCAAAATCAATAGATATCGCCGATATCATATCGGAGGATAGTAGGATATCTCTCAAATGTCATGTAATAGCACTGGGATACAACTGAGACATCTCGGGGTTGCAGTTTGTCATATCGAATCGCGCTCTGACTGACTGACTGACTGACTGACAGACCGACCGACCGACCGACCGACCGACCGACCGACCGACCGACCGACCGACCGACCGACCGACCGACCGACCGATACTTTAAGCTCGCGCGCAATAGTTTACTTAATTTGCCGATAGATGATACGTGGAACGCTCATATCATATCCTACATGGCGGTGTTATTTTAACTCTTAAGTCGGGACACTTACTGTGACGGACGGAAAACTACGGAACCCTACACTGAGCGTGGCCCGACACGCTCTTGGCCAGTTTTATTGTATATGTTTATAATTCATATAAGTAATATGAATGATCAATCTATATAAGTTACAATACTCTTTGATTGAAATGCACAGACATCTAGGTAGCCAGCTGACAGTTCCGTTGTGTCCGAAGTTGTTTGTACGAACTTCACTTCGCTTATTTTTTTTTTTTTTTTTTGTATTCAGGATAACAACAGCCGTAAATATAACTAGGACATAAAATGCTTACATAAAATAAGGCCAATACAGTCATCCATTGGATTACATTATGTAACGATTAAACATAACAAATATAAGAAAACAATGAGAATGTACAATACACACAAATGCTCGATACGCAAGAAGAACTAAATATGTAAAGTGTTTAAGTAATCTATTTTAATTTACTGCATAAACATGTTTAAATAAATAACTTATTAACCTTAATAACATACTTTTGATAAAAAAAAAGAAAAAAAACCATGACAATTGCATTAAGTAGTTGTAAGTCAGACACCAGCCAAAAACCCACAAAATAAACAAACCAAACAGACAGACACCTGGTCCCAGTATTCGAAGTTTCGAACCGAAGTTTTATTATTAGTAGAATAACTAGGATTTTTTTTTTACGAAGGTACTTACCTATTTGCACTTCCCAGGCACCCAGAAACACATAGCTTGAGAAGGTTATGATATACTTAAATACTCAGAAAAAATGTAAATTGTAATAAGATATGTGAGAATACATATAACGTACTTAACGAACGAGTTATTAACAGTAGATAAGTACTGAGATTAAAGGTAAATGATGGGTTAATGTTAATTACGTAGTAGAATAATTTAAAAAAAGAAAGAAAGAAAGAAAACTTTAAACTTACGCTCCGCTCGTTCGATAATGTAAGGGAGTGTTTACATGTCAGGTCACGTCCTATTACGGGGATTTTATTATTGTTCTATTTCCCTTTAAGTGCAAACTTCAAGCAAACTTAAGAGCCCTGTTACACTTTACTTTTTTTAGTGTACTAACTAGCGTCCTAATTAGGATCCTAACTTTTTTCAATAGTAAATATACTTGCTAAATGCGGTTAGACTTGACTAAATTTAGAAACTAAATCATTTAGGAAGCTAACTAGGACAAGTGTAACAGGGCTTTATTTAACCAATATTGCTGGAGCCGGCCATACTGTAAATTTATCAAAAAACTTACCGGTTTTCTTCCATATAGCGTTGTAGAACTTGTAGAGCCCAACTCGATGATCATGAAAACATAATTCTTAAAGGTATTAAAAGGCTACAAGTATGTATGGCGTCAAGTTAAAAAAATGACGTTAGTTAATCAACGAGCCTACCGCTCCAAATTTTGACACACGGTTTAGCCTACTTCAGATATTTTTTTAGTCGTCATAAATCAGCGGTTGAGAACTGTCGAATTGTTGTAAGTGTGTTGAACAGATATCTTCAGTCAGATTGCATTTTGCGCAATTGCTTTTATTATTAAATGATTTTATACATAAACTACATTGGAAAACGTTCCGCCAGGTATGTACATTTTTAAATAAATTACGGTTTTCTTTCTTTCATACCTTTGTTTAAATAAATATTTACCGAACTTACACAAAGTATACTTCAATTTCATTAAAATTGTTATTATTAAATCACTTTTTTGTTACATAGTGCCGCATTCCTCCACCCAAATTGTTTTATAATACTCAAGTCTAGCAATTTTTTCTAACAGAATCATTAAAAAAATGTGCTGATATTTGCAACTCTATTTGTACGAATCTGTATAATGATGATTATTTATTTCTTTATTTACACATAAGTTAACAGTATTACACCAAAGCATTTATGTGGTAATGTAAAACGTAAAAAGTAACGAAATAAAATATTAGAAAATGTAAACTTAAAAGAACTGAAATTAAAACAATGAGATCATTATATTCATTATATATCCTATATAGTAACTTTAATTATACTATATTATGTATACACCTTAAAACCTTTCTGTAAAATACACCAGCAGCATTATCTGCAAAAATGTCAATAACGTTCGACTCTAATACGATCTGGTTAAGAGTGGCTTGCGCTCTGGCGGTGGGAGCGTTGGCACCTCTCCGCGTGCGCACGTCGGCGACCGCGAACAGGCGCCGAGTCCAGCATCGAGACGCATTTAATCTCATAGGGATTCCAAACTATTGCACCGAATTCCAGTCTGCTACGAATGTTAGCATTAAACAGCATGACAGCCATTTTAATGCTAGAAAACTGTGAAGATATTCTTAATATGAATCCTAACGTTTTGATACCTGTTTGCACATTGTAATAATATGATGTCTGAAGAGCTGTGTGTCCAAGTTAAGTCCTAAGTCACGTGTTTCGTTGGTTTGTATTAGCGGTGTGTCATGCAGTCTGTAGGTGGTGGGAATCGACGTTCGGAGTCTAGGGAAAGTAATATAAACGCATTTAGAGTCATTAAATTGTAATCGATTGTCTTCGCTCCATTTAGCTATAGCGTCTATGTCTATCTGTAGTAGTTGTCGGTCCTTGTCGTCCTTAATACGGCAGAAAAGTTTGATATCATCGGCGAACATTAAGAGGCTGAAACAACATCCGATGACCTTCACATTGACTACTCGAACAGTTTTTTTAGCTATAACTTCTTGTTTTGAGAAACTAAAAAAATTATATGTTATTATTCGTTATATTTGGAAGAACTTCGTTAATTCCGATACATGATTGGACGAAATCGGCTCGATAGAAAACAATTCCAAAGTTACATCTTAAAATTTGCTTTAAACAGTCGTATGTCTTTAGTTTCTGCACTTATACGTCTGTAACAAAGTACAAAATTCCACCGCACTAATACTAAAAACTTCGTTGTTTTATATTTCTCAATTAATGCGTAGTTTTTTTTTTAATTCATCATTTTACAAAATTTGCAATGAGCTCCCATACTAATCGTAACACAGTGTTTCTCTTTCACTCGCGCTGAAAAAGATAGGGAGGGAAATTAGCTGTTGTTAGCCCCTTAAACACCTGGCTGTGCTAACAACGCTTGGCAAATCATTCATTATCAAAAATTGAGTAGGCTAAAGTACTGCCCTGGCTCACTCCAGAGCGAGTATAATAAGTTTGAGATTCATATCCAGCGAATTTGACGTATTGCTTTCGATCCTGTAGATAATTGGCGAAGAAGTTATGAAGCCTAAGAGTGAACCCAACGTCTGCAAATTTCCGCAGCAGGATATCATTATCTACAAGATCGAAAGCCTTACGAAAATCAAAGTACGCCGCATCTACTTGTATTCGAGCCTCCATTGCTTCCGCAATGTAATCAGCTAAAACTATGTGGTTTGTTGTTGTCGATCGACCACGGCGAAAACCATATTGAGCGTCATCCAGTTTGACTGCGATCTGTTGAGAGATAAGATGGTCTATGATTGATTCGAACAATTTGCCAAACACTGATAGCACAGCAATAGGCCGATATCCTGTCACTTCAGTTCCTGTACCACTTTTAGGAACAGGGGTCACTTTCGATAGCTCCCAGCACGATGGGTAAACGGCGCATCGCGTGGAAAGATTAAATATAGCTAGAAGTGGTGTCTCAAAGACTGATACACAATCCTTTGCCAGAAATGTAGGAATCCCATCGGGACCGGCTGCGCTTCTTGGCTTGAGCCGCTATGTGGCGCGCCGCAGGTCACCAGCACAGACGGTGTCTATGGTAACCCGTGACGAGTCATCACCGCTCACCGCTCCTTGCAGCACTATCTCGCGCCGCCTCTTCGACGTCAAGTAGTGGTACCTCGCTGTGAAACACAGAGCTAAAATATTCAGCAAAGGCATCCGCAGCGTCTTGGTCTGAAATATTTTTGTCACGGTAAGTATAACCTTCATTACGAGTCATATTTTTGCGTTTACTATTAACATATTGCCAAAACTTTGTAGCGTCGTTAGTAATGCCACGATCAATGCCTGTGCTGTCTGCAGACCGGATTACCACGTTGAACCAAGCAGCGCTGACCCGCTGTACCATTTACCAGGTCATGTAGGGAGATGAATAAAAACACTTATTTAGCTTTGTAAAGACATCTGAGCAGTGTAGTTGCAGGTGTATCCCCGCTGGGAGTTGTTGTAGAAGTGAGCGACGAGTACGAGTGCTGAACTCTTTTATAGGTTTCTCAAGGTACTCGTACTAGTGGCTTATATGTGCAGAGTATGTCATTCGTTTAATAACCATTTAAACTTACACTATTACATGGTTGTAGGAGGGTGGAAATTGATCTTATTATGGGACAAGGATGATGTAGACATGGTTGGACAATACCCATACAAAATCGCGTTCTCTTTTCAGGTTAAAGCACTAGCGTCATCTATCGGTCACACCAGACACTAAATCCTAGTTTCTAATACTTTATTCGTCGCTTAACGCTGACAGAATAACTCGACTTCAGACTCGACAGATGGCGCTGTGGCACTGTGTACCGAAAACAGACGTATAGCCTGAACGCGATTTTATATAGGCATTGTCAATCCTTGTCTTAATCATCCTTGATGCCTATACAAAATCGCGTTCCTCGAACCTTCAGGCTATACGTCTGGGAGTCTATTCGACATGGCATAACTGACAGTCGCATGCGAGACAACTATGATATCACACTTTTGTGACAGTTGATTCACCTAACCACCTACGTCAAAATCAACAGGTCTCGCTAGAGGAATTTCTCTATTGGCATGGGCGCCATCTTATTGTTTTGACGTTGACGTCAGTAAATTATGGGAATCCCACGTAAGGTATTTATTTACCTCTAGTAGGTAAGGTAAAGAGAGCCTTGAAGCATTTTATGAAAACTTATTTGAAAGCGACATCTCTGAATGTCTTCTGAAACTAAATACGTGTGTGAGTATGTGTGTAAATCATACGTGTATTTTCGTGCTAAAATACTAGGCTAGAACTAGGGTAGTCTACATAGACGGCTTATGACGAAACCTGTGCTTTGGGTTAAAGATATGTGACAAATATTACATATTGAATAAAAATGACTGGTATGAATGATTTTAAGATTTCTTGTAACCAATAAATGTTTTTTGTGACAAGAAATAAAACAATACATTGACTTGTAAACCGACCACGTAGATCCAATATTATGTAGAAAAGGTTTAGTGTAAATAAATTATAATATCAAGAATACAACCTTGATATCTATCTCACGTGTTTATATCGAGACCCGAAAAAGTGAAAGATTACAAAATTATAACGAGTGTATGGTTAAAAAAGTGGTATCTTGAGCGTTGCGGGGGGCACTAGAAGCAAACAAACTGCTGCCGAGAGTATTACAACATTTTTCACCACGCCACGGCAAAAAAATACAAGCTTAGGTAAATACATAAAACAAAACAAATTAATTCTGCCAAATATTTATGGTTCAAAATCATCGTTCTATAACATAAAGTAATTAAATTACTGTTCTCCCTTGTGAAAAAAAAAAACAATTTTACTGACGCATTAAAAAAATCAAGATAGGCGGTGGTGCTGATGTGGTGAAAAAGCATTCATACACAAGAAAATAATTTTAATAAGAAAACCTAACTACTAATAATATAATTATTTAATTTTGCAATGTTTTGGTCTGTTTTAATACCTACTTATAGTGCTGCAGTCTTTGTTACGTCAACGTCTATGGAAAGTTTGAGGCATTTCAAAAACATCAGAAAATAAATTAAATTCGAGAAATAAATGAATATTATAGGACAATCTTACACAAATCGAACTAGGCCCACAGTAAGCTCAGTAAAGCTTGTGTTATGGGTACTAGACGACGAGTATATATATATATATATATATATTAGATAAATATGGATAAATACTTAAATACATAGAAAACATCCATAACTCAGGAACAAATATCTGTGATAAACACACAAACAAATTCCCTGACCAGGATTCGAACCCGGGACCTCCTGCTTCGTAGGCAGGGTCACTACCGACTGGGCTAGGAGGCCGTTATTTCTATCGGTAGCCTGGAAGTCAGTGCCTTAAAGGATTGTTTGACATTTGATATTTCACGCAGATAAACATAGTAGAAAAATGGAGCAACAGTATAGTAATTATCAAAACAAACTCTGGTAGCCTGGCGGCCAGACGCCCGACTTACGCTCTAAGGATCGCGGGTTCAAACTTGGCCCCTCCAACTGCCTCCTAACTTAACTAAGGTTTTAGACCCTTCAAACAATTTTACACATATTCTTCATAGATTCTAATCTAATGTAAGACTCTTATATTACAAAGGTATTCCTAATCCTGAGAGTTGAGGATGTTATGGAAATATAAACATATCAGGTAAATAAATACAGTGCACAGTAGTACTAGTCATAATCCTCATGATTATAACTAATTGCCACTAACAAGAAAGTTTTGAATTACTATTTAGGAGACTCGGGATATGAAAACCAATGGGTCTTCATTTCAAAAAAGAAGTTGACGTTTACTGCAAGTAAATTTAATTGTGTATCTGACTGACTTACGTGTAAGTTATATTCCAATACTATATCATATTATATTTCTTATATAATGAATTGATATGGTTACACATGGCACTTTAAACTATACATACTTGTTTTTTTAAACATCGATTTTTGAAGGGTGTTCAGTTTTTCAGCTGCTTTCGCCACCGCATCTGTATGTTTATTGGATCCGGTGAGGTGAGAAGCCGCCAGTGTGTCTTCGCATGTAGTATCCCACATGCACATGTACATGGGGAATGGCTATACAGCCGCATACAGTCAAGGCGTTGTAGGAGATTTATTGCTAGTGGCTTGCTTAATCTGAGGAAATCTACTCTAACATAGCATCCAAATTACACAAAATAATACAGAGCACAGTGAATGCAGGGTACTGTAGAGATATTCCCAACAGCAGGGTGGAAGAACACCTACAACTCATCGCACTTTTTGATGTTTATCCATTCGCTCCTCGGCCAGATATCGAAATTTCTTTTATGGCATGTTAATTGAACTTTAAGTTAAATAGGCCAGTCATATTATATTTTAACATTTATATATTTTTAATAAATACCTACAATTAAAAATCATAAAAATTATAAATATTAATGTGCTCTCAGTGAAAATGTCTTAAAATCATATCAATTTTATAATTACTTCTAGTAGGCATCTTACCTAGTTTGAATAGTCAGAAATCAACATCGCGCAAAAGTTTCGTGGGGGCAATTACTAGAGGTCGCCTCCATCATTACTATCGGTAGCCTGGTAGTCAGTGCCTTAAAGGATTGTTTGACATCTGATACTTCACTACTTAAACATTATAGATACTGGTGCCGACTATACTGTAAATTTATCAAAAATCTAAATATAGCGTTGACAGCGTTGTAGAGCCCATCACGGAGATATTGAAAACATAAGTCTTAAAGGTCGTAAATGGGCGCTAGTATGTGTGGCGTCAAGTTGAAAATACAAAAAAAATACGTTAATTTATCGTTACGCTTAAATTTTGACACACGGCGAAGCCCACTTACTTAACCACCCACAAAATCTACATACTTACCAAATTTAAGGCCATTACGGTGGGCGTATAAGGTTTTAAGACCAGTTGAAATCGCAGTTTGTTGAGCCTTAATTTATTTTTGAGCTTACTGCTCGATATTTTTACAGAAGCTATAAGACCCGTTTAGTAAGAAAATACCAAATTTAAGACCATACCGGTGGGCGCATAAGGATTTAAAACCATTTTAAGAAATAGTCGGCTTCATAACAACAACAGTAAGAAACTCCTCCGTCTACAGCTCAGCCAGCCTCGTAGGTAAAGTCACTAAAATCTTACAGGACCCACCCCCAAACCATGGAACTCTGGGCTTAAAGGAGGCCAAAAAAGCTTGTTGAGGTGGTTGGCGGGTCAGGATGTTTTTACCCATCCAAATTGCCATTGGAGCTGGGACGACGTATTGTGCCAAATTTCTTCTGAGTCACTCACTCCTAAGCCGCAGCACTGGCTACCGGCTTACCCGTCACCAAACAGGAGGTTTGGTGACGGGTGGACAGCTTTTCCAGACACTGTCAGTAATAATGACATTATTTCTCTACTCATCTTGCTCATCCTTCATTCATATACATAGAAAAGGGTGGGTACAGAAATATTGACATTATTACTGGATAGACATAATAACATTAAATAATTAAAATACTTTTAAAAAAGAAAAAGAAAAATATATAAATGTACAAAAATGTATAACATAAAAAAGTTAAAAATTAAAATGAAAACGTCTTCTAAGGCTTTTCCACAAAATATGCACTTAATGAATACACACAAATCATATGTAAGTTAACCAGTGAACGCACCTGGTAGTTCGGTTTAACTGGTCCCTATGCACAACATTACATTGTTGCATTGCGCTTGGTGTTACCGAGCGCCTTTGTTCTTAACTCTTCCACCAGTTTTTGCATTCTACCCTCTCCCATTTAGCTTTAAGATAAATATTGTTTTCTCAGTAAGTGATTTATGTAAATCTTTTTGAGAAATAAATGTCTTAAACCGTATAGAATCTGGACCGCACCTGATTGATTGAAATCTGATTCCGGCTTTGAGTCCGTGTTTGTGCTCCACACAGGTGTTCTTGCGGTACTTAAGTAAATGCCACATGCGTGCCTGTGGGATGCTATATGCGTAGACACACTGGCGGCTTCTCACTTCACCGGAACCAATAAACAAGCAGGTGCGGTGGCCAAAGAAGCTGAAAAACTGAAGACCCATAAAACATTTTTATACCTTTCGTAGTCGAGACCCTTGGCGCGTGGGGACCCAATGCTCAGTAACTTTTTAAAGAACGCAAAAAGAAGCTCGTCGACTCAATTGGTGACCAAAGAGCTGGCAGCTTCCTCGCTCAACTCATAAGTTTTGCGATACAGCGGAGAAATGCTGCCATCATCCTCGTTTGTTAGTTTCTAACATGTCGATACATATAATATACTAGCTGTGCCCGCGGCTCCGCCCGCGTGGAATTCGGTCTGTGTCAGTAAACGGCTAATTCACCCCTAATTTCTCTCCCGCTTCCCTGGAGGCGGAACTTGAAGTAAAGTTGAATACGCTAGAGGACAGTAGTCCTAATAAAATATTTTACAATTACCACTAAATGAAACTACCCTCAAAAATTAATACTTTTTTTTATATATTTTTTTTGGCATGATTTAAACGACATAGAGTAGTAGGTGTATATCGGACGATACAGGACCACTTTTGTATTTATACGTTCATGTCCACGGCAAATGTCATCCAAATCGATCCTCCCGTCAAATCAGTCTAAGCATGAAAGGTAAGAACAGGTGCGGTTGAAATTGGGGAGGGGGGGGGTCACATGCAAATTAAACTCAATCGAGTGTAGTGGCTACCCCCCCCCCCTTTTACACGTTGAATTTTTATAGGCTACGTATAACCTGGCTGGGGATTATCTTGAATTGGAATTAGTAATCTTTAAGGGGTGATTTTCGGGATAACAATGCAAAAAAACCGGCCAAGAGCTTTAAGGGGTGATTTTCGGGATAACAATGCAAAAAAACCGGCCAAGAGCATGTCGGGCGATACTCAGTGTAGAGTTTCGTAGATGCCGCCCTGTTACAAAGCATCCATTCAAAAGGTCGTTTATTAAGGGATTTTCGGCGGCGCTTACGTCATTTTACTATTCGGCACTTCCTTTCAATATGCTTTTTTGACTGATAATTCAAAAACGGCTGAACCGATTTTATTCAATATAGTTTATATTGAACCTTCTTATCAGGCCTCACCAAATTTCAGCTTTCTAGTGCGAACGGTAACTGAGCTAGACCGCGGACAGACATGGCGAAACTATAAGGGTTCCTAGTTGACTACGGAACCCTAAAAAGAGATAAATAGTAGTTTATGTAACTGTTACGTAATAAGGCCTAATTATGTACAGAAGCATACACCGCTTTACCTACACTCATATCCAGTGATCGGAATAGGTAGTGCCATTTCGGATGAATGACCTTAAACATTGTAAAGAACATGGATAAGACTTGAGATTCTTCGACTCGTATTTCTCACAGAAAATTTTCTTCAAAACGCAAAAGTAAAAAAAAATGTTATTATAAATACATCATTCATTTAAAATTACTTTCGTTTAACAGTTAAAATTAACAATAATACAATCATAAAATAAAACACGAAACATCAACATCATTATTTTAAATGAACATAAATAAATAATTACTTTCTTTGAAATTATAGTAGCAAACCATATTTTTTATCAATATTTTTTACTGTCAATCTATTTCTTTTGACGTCCGATATCTAACTGAAA
This sequence comes from Pammene aurita, assembly GCA_947086415.1. Lineage (NCBI taxonomy): Eukaryota > Metazoa > Arthropoda > Insecta > Lepidoptera > Tortricidae > Pammene > Pammene aurita. The sequence goes on from OX352315.1 coordinate 16,914,483, forward strand.
CCACATTTTTCATACTTACGTTAGGCCCGCGGTTCTTTAAAACATTTTTTAAACCAAACACAAACTTTATAATTTTCATATCAAATCCCGGGGTTAAATACTAAGCTTACGCACCGAAGTCCCGCGAAATGGCACTACCAATTCCGATCACTGCTCATATCCATTGAAAACATTAGAATGACCGCCATTACACCGCCATGACCAACCTTATTGCGCTGGCGGTCGGGGGGCGGATATTCATTACGTTACCGTAGGTAATGAATTTTCATACGTTCTTACCACACTGTCACAGATAATACACTGATGTTACGTTACTGGTTGCAATAATGGTGGTAATTACATACGGTTCCGATAGAGGATTTATGATATTGGTATAGATCAAGATATTTATTCTTCAATGTACGAGTAAGCACATTACAATGCACCAATGAACGTCAGAGAAAAATAAAATACACGAGTGTCGTGAAACACGCGATTGGAACGAAGTTATGTTATTTTATTTTATATCATTATTGACTTTTTCGTAAATTTTGTGGTTTTAATTATTTAGAAATTTTGGAAAGTTTTGAAATTGTGGAAATTTATTTATTTATGAAATTTTATTTTTTTTGAAATTTTTGTACTTTTTGAAATTTTGGTAATTTTGGAATTTTTGGAAATTTTGGAAATTTTTGAAGTTTTTGAAATTTTTGTAATTTAGAAATTTTGCCATTTTTTGACATTTTCGATATTTTTTACTTTTAGGTCCTCGACTTTTATCACTTTGTCACTTCTCACTTTCACTTATCACTACACTTCACTTCACTTCACTTTATTCTATTTTATATATTTTTTATTTCATTCCATTTTACATGTTTCTCAATCGTATGGGTGTCGCGTTTTCGTGACGTGACGCTTTTTCGTGACGGTCACGTGACTTTTTTTCGCCTAGCCCCCCATCCGCGAACCGTCCGATAAGGAACTTCGTTCCAAAACTACCACCGGTTCTAACCCTACACCTCTGGCCCAAGAAGTATTATGACCGAAAAGAAACTCGACGGTACTTATTTTTTTCAAAACAGTAATACATTATTAAAGATACAAAATAGTGCGTAGTTCTTCAAGAAGGCATATCAAAACATCTTAAGAGACAGATAATGTACCCATTGTTTAATTATAAATAAAAATAAATCCTAATCTGACTGCTTCACAAAACGTTTGATATGTTTTCCTACCTAAACGGTGTCCTATAAATGTTAGATGATTTTGTAGTAGTTTATTGGTTTGGGCCATGCAACTTTGTCCGTCATATATAGTCCTCGAACCTGCAATAACCCTTTGACATTCATGACATTTTCAAATGTTTCTTAAGAGCGGGTAAAGGTAAATTTAAAGCATCGACGGGTAACATGTTATAAATATGCAGTAGCAACAACATTCTGAGGATGATTGCCGGTAGATTTGATTGCCCGATAGTCAACGGGTTGATCAAACTGATAAAGTCCAATTTAGAATATAAGTTTTAGATGTTTTATGTTTTATTTTAAGTATGTTAATATGATTACTTACTAACAACTTAGAATGTATACTAACAAAATGGACCATGTTGTCTGAAATAAATATTTTTGAATTTGAATTTGAAATATGAACACCTTGACCAAAAAATTACAAATTATTTCAATACCAAATTTCATCTAAATACGTACAGTGGTTATTTTTTGTTTCTTCCCCATGTAAACTTCCACCCCTTTTGCATCCGCTTAAGGGGTAATTTCCGAGATAAAACTATTTTATTTCCTTTTCCAGAGCTCAAATTATCTCCATACCAAATTTTATCTAAATCGATTCTGCGGTTAATAATTCCCTATACAAATTTCCAACTCCCTTTTCACCCCTTTAGGGTTGATTTTCGGGTTGAAAACTATCCTTTGTCCTTTCTCGAGACCCATACTATCTCTATACCAATTTTCATCTAAATCAGTTCAGCGGTAAAAAAAATCTCATACCAACTTCCAACCCCCTTTTCACCCCCACAACGGTTTGAAAACTATCCTATGACGTTTCTCGAGACTCAAATTATCTCCATACTCATTTCTATCTAAATCGTTTCAGCGGTACAAATTCTCCATACAAACTTTCAACCCCATTTTCACCCCCACCAGGGTTGATTTTCGGGATTAAAACTATATATTATCCTTTCCCGGGACTCAAACTATCTCTATACAAAATTTCATCAAAATCCGTTCAGCTGTTTTCACGTGATGCGCGGTCAAATAAACAGACAAACAGTTATCGATTCTAAGTATCCCCAGCCAACTTTTTTTCGATTATCTTCCATGTACAGACTTTCGACCGTCTTCAGCTTTATTATATGTATAGATATCGGAACCTCGACAAAACAAATACCCATAGTAAATACCCCGTTTTAAATAGTTTTTGTAACTTCCATAAAAAAAATTGCGTTCTAGGACGTTAAAAAAAAATTGTTTTATTTAGAACGTTATATAAATATTGAATACCATTTTTTTTTTTATAAAAAAATATAGGGATGAACATTTAAAGCATTCTTTTAGAAACGTGAATAAATGAATGAATGAATGAAAGATTTATTCATGACAATTACAAAAAACATAATAAACAATAACATATACAACCCGAAACATTAATTGCCACGAAATCGTCGCAACTCAGAGTTAAATGCCGGCAGGGCCAGCACTGGTCTTCCGTTGCAACCATTTGACGACACGGCCCCATATAGACATTTGATCCTCACAACAAAACGAATCGATTGATACCATACATGAAAAAAATTCACCATGCCTATTGTATGCTCCCACCGGAATTTGGTATGTAGGTTATTTGAAGTAGACTTTACCGTGAGTACAAATTTGGAGCGGTAAAACCACTGATTAATTAACGTTATTTTCTTGTATTTTCAACTTGAAGCCATATGATATGATATGATATTTATTCAAGAACAATTTACATCGTGTTATACATACTAGCGCCCATTTAAGACCTAGTAAGACTTATTTTTTCATGATCTCGAAGATGGGCTCTATATCGCTATATGGAAGCCACTCAATTTTTCTGACTTTCGAGGCGATTATTTCTGAAAATATTCACTAAATCACAAAATGTTCAAAATAAACCTCAATGTTATTTTTAAACACCTATCGATTGATTTGTTGATATTAGGGGAAAAATTGTTTTTTGTAATTTAGTTACATGGAGCGCCCCCCATAAAAATATTTTCTCCTTCAATTTAACTACATATAGTCTGGCCAGCCAACGAACGCAGTAGCAATGTACAGCGACCAAAAGTATGACAACACTAAGAATCAGTGAAAAAAGCAGCAATGATCATCAAATTCTATGTTTTTAATTTTAGTTGGTATTTCCACCTCTTTCATTACGTGACATTCACGGTGTGTAAAAAGGAGACGGATATATTTCGTCTGATTTGTCATCAACTGTAACAAATAATCTGGTTGAGGCAATTGAAATATGCCATAAAAACGAATTTAAATTCAATGTAGAACGTTGCAGGAGTTCAATCTCACTCGCGCTTAAGACGAGAGAGTGAAATGCACTAGAAACAAATTCAATGTAAAAGAAATGTGAATTGAAATATGTTTGTCACGAACACGGTGTCTCATCACAAAGGGTTGGCACATGTACGTATTTTGAATTTGCCGCGCTTTTCTACTGAAAAAATGGTTTGCCAGACTATAATTAAATAGCGGCATGAAAAATACACCTTATGTCTAAATTTTATTTTATTCGTCTTATAGTTTCCGAATAAAATGGCTGTGACATACGGACAGACGGTCTGACGGACAGACAGACGGACATGACGAAACTATAAGGGTACCGTTTATGCCATTTTGGCTACGGAACCCTTAAAAGTACTAAAAACGGTCCGATAGAGAGCATAATAGTGGGGGGCGGTACCTCACTCGCACTCGTTACAAAATTGTCACATTTGACACATATTCACATTTTGATTGTCTGCTGACGTCATTACCTCCTTAGTCAAAACGAGACACTCCCTTAGATAAGCTTCTCTGTCGGCCTCACTTTGTGACCGAAGAATGAGATCCACTTCTTATACATCCATGGTTCGATACCTACGTACACCTACTAAAAAAAAACACCAAACTCTGCCATGGGATTCCCAATGTCCTGTCAACATATCTAAAATGGTGGCCATAGCCATAGACAAAACGCTCTAGCGAGACCTACTGACAGCTTGACAGTTAGGTGTATTACTCTATCACCTAGTGAGACAAGTGTGAGAGCAACGTCTCGCAGTTTGGCATCTCGAATCGGGCCTGTTTTCGGTACGAAGTGCCACAGCACCATCTGTCGAGTCGGAGTCGAGTTATTCTGTCAGCGTTAAGCGACGAACAAAGTATTAGAAACTAGGATTTAGTGCCTTTTTTTTTTTTTTTTTTTTTCCGTCAGAAAATGCTTTTGCGCATACCCGGTCTTGTAGAGGGAGCTCGGGTTATGCAGGACTCAACGGGTGTAAATTGCCCGTAATACCTGCTAAAAACTGACGTTGGCCGCTTCGCTGTCTGTAGGCGGGAACACGGGACCACCTGCGTATTCTCCGCGAACCCACCAGCAGCTGTTATAACTAGTAATGACTAGTATAATAACGGGGAGAGATCACCCTTCCCCCCGGCTAACTTTGCAGAAACGCGCTTTGCCTAGCTTCCGCGTGCTTCCCGCTCGAGGGTTTAAGCTGGGTACGACGGAAACCCTCTATCTCCGCCGCCCCGCTACCCTTATTTAGGGTGGGAGATTTCGCTCATGCGCAGCGCGCCTCCTCCCTGCTCTTCGACTGCGAATGGAGTCCACTTCCGCCGCAATCTCCCTTTCGCGCTCATTTCTCTCCTTCTGCGCCACCACTTCCTCACAGAAGGAGAGCATCGCCTGCCACGCCGTATCTTGCCTCACCATGGCAGCAATCACTGCCGGCAAGGACAGATCCGCACCTATCACGGAACCCAGATCTGAACGCTGCGAGCTCCATGCCGGACAGACTTCCAGTGTGTGCTGGGCCGTATCTTCACCTGCTCCACATTGATGGCATTCAGGGGTTGGTTCCCGACCCACGATCTTCCACAGAAACCGGCCGAAGCAACCGTGCCCCGACAGGATCTGGGTCAAACGGAAGGTCAGGACCCCATGCCGCCTTTCCACCCAATCCTTCAGGACGGGACGGATGGCTTCTATCGTACGGGAGCCAGCTATTGGCCGCTCTAGACGGCACTCCCAGGCTCCCATCGCGTCATTGAAGAGATCCACGCGTCGAGCCTCAATCTCAGAGGGAGCAGGCCAATGATCCCGCTCCCATGCCGCCACTCGCCAGAAGTAAAGTTCCGCTAGAACTTTGGCTTCCAAGTCCCAGGGCAGGGATCCAGCCAAGGCGCATGCAGCATCAGTGGATACAGTTCTGTACCCACGCACCGTTCGCAGCGCCATCGCCCTCTGCGATCTCCGCAGGTGGGCTGTGCACTTCCTGCCGATGGTATCAGCCCAGACGGGTGCGCCATACAGGGCCATAGAGCGCACAACTCCCGTGTATAAGCGGCGGCACGAGGCCTTGGGCCCTCCCAAGTTTTTGAGTAGACGCCCGAGGGCCGCCGCAGCGCTTAACAATTTTGGGGCGAGACACTCGAAATGAGCCTCGAAGTTCCATTTGCTGTCGAGCACAACTCCCAGATAGCGCAGGGTTGGCTTGACAGCAATCGGGACCCCACAGACAGTAATTTGGACACCCATTGGAGGTGCTTTCCGACGCCCGTAGAAGCAAATGGCTTCTGATTTTTGGAGAGCGACCTCCAGCCCTAACCGTCAGTTTAATTCTCAAACCACAATTTTTACCAAAAATTACATCATAAGGTGGCAAATCGAAACGTTTACCCATCTAAAGAGATACCTTTGGTGATCCGATCCCGCATAGGTTGCCAGCCAAAAATCTGGCAGATTTCAAGGTCAGCCATGTTTTATGAGGCCAAAAAATGGGGTAATTTACCTCATCAGGTGGCAAGATGAAATTGATGCAGATCGATAGCCCTAGGCGTGCCATTCACGAATATATAGGGTTGCCTGCCATCAGCCTGGCAGTTTTTCTGGTCAGCCTCCTCAAAGTATCGATGTTAATAACTTGAAACTGCGAGAAATTCATGTACAGATGCTAACATTCAAGGAATACTTTAATGGAAACCGTGATATTTAATTAAAATCTACACATTGACAGTCTTGCACTTCATACGTGTTGAAATAATAGGGTAAATGAACCAGTTGTGGTCATTTTCTCATTGGTATTTTCGAATATGGGAAAAGTAATGTTGCCGTTTAGGTTCAAGGTTCACTTAATTCTAAACACGACATATACTTAAGATCTACGTACGGTCATACTGGATATTATAATTATATAGAAATAATATGATATCATTCATCACTAAGTATGTTCCTTTATCTTCTTCTTCCAGCCTCTTTTTAATTTCAATTGGCATCGAGCCTCTTTGTATTCAGGGTCTTTTAGATCCTTCTCGATTATTGTCCACCAAATAGAGAAGAATTTTCCTTTAATACAAGGTATCGTGGGGATAATAGAGTACTGTTTTCGCAGAATAAATATCGTTGGACCATATCACGAGGAACAACGTTGATGTAATGATGTGACTTCCTAGAGCCATTAGTACTGCCCTACTGTCGGAGAGTATACGGATGGAGGCTCTTGTTACTTTCCTTGCAGTGATTGCGGCAGCCGTATTGATGATGCTCATGGAAAACCGAGTTGTGAGCGCCCAGCGGAGTGATTATAGACACGTTCTGAGAATGTTCCGCTAAATGACCCCATGTTTGTTTTAGATCCGTCAGTGAAGATTGTCAATACACGGGAGTTGAGACTTTCGTGATTGTCGTCCCCGTGTAACTGTATTTTTTACCTTTTGTCGAAGACAACACGATCTTGCATATTGTGTGCAGAGTATTCAAATTAGACCATTCGTTGAGGGTTCGCAACCTTACCGCTGGGAGGGCAGCCTCCTGCTGTATGTGTGGAGGTGAAGCGGTGGAATGTTCAGCATGACTTCCAAGTCTGCGGTCGGAGTGCTCTTCAAGCAACCTGTGGTAGCCACACATGCAAGCGTCTGTAGAGTCTGCAACTTGTTCCGTACGTTGGTTAGGTTTGTTCTTGGCTACCAAACCAGCGCCCCGTAGTATATTTAATAGAGGCTGGATTATCCGGAGTCCCCACCTATTACCAATCATCCTTCTGCATTGCCAGAAGATGACTTCCGCCTTATTTATACGTTTGTTTATGTGGGTGGTCCAATGGAGTCTACTGTCAAGAGTGAGTCCTTAATACTTTACCTCATTTGTCAGTTGTAGCTCAGATTGGAACAGTTTTTGTTTGGTAAAGTTGCCAAGTGCCCTTTTGTTGGTGAACATTACCATTTCTGTCTTGGTGGGGTTTACTGATATGTCAAATTTTTCGAACCATCGCTTCTTGATTTCGAGAGCTGTTTGGATGAAGTTACAGACCGTGCTTTTGAATTTACCTGGTATTAGTATCGTCAGATTATCAGAATGGCCTATGGTGAAGAAGTGTTCCTTGTTCAGGTTGGTGATAAGGTTGTTTACTACTAGGTTCCATAACAGCGGTGATAGGCCTCCCCCTTGAAGGCATCCTCGCACCACCGCTACGGCCTGCGGCTCACCTGCATGCTTTATAGTCCTTTTTGTTGAGCATGTTGATGATCCACTTGATCAGTTCGAGTTCCGTGCCGTGATTAGTTAAGGCATTCCCTTTACTGGCAAAGTGGGTCTTATTGAAAGCGCCTTCGATATTAATGAACCTGCTGAGGCACATTTCCCTGTCACCGATGGCCTTCCCGATACGGCTGTCACGGCTGACGACCATGTGAAGAGCCGATTCTGTAGATTTACCTGAGATGTATGCGTGTTGGTTGTCGTACATCGGTATGTTCCTTAGCGTTAGATCCCTTAGGTCCCTGTCGCACAGTTTTCCAGTGTCTTCAGCAGGAATGATGTGAGACTAATGGGTCTAAGTAAGGGATTTAGCACCTGTGTAGTCAATCTTACCTGGTTGAGGTAAGATTGACTACACAGGTGAATCTTACCTTGTGACAACTAATTTAAACGTATCGGCAAGGCCATCGATGACAAGGAAATGTGCTACAGCACGTTCATTAATATCGAAGGCGCTTTCAATAAGACCCACTTTGCTAGTAAAGGGAATGCCTTAACTAATCACGGCACGGAACTAGAACTGATCAAGTGAATCATCAATATCCTCAACAAAAAGGACTATAAGGTATGCAGGTATGCCGCAGGCCGTAGCGGTGGTGCGAGGATGCCTGGGAGTCCTATCACCGCTGTTATGGAACCTAGTAGTAAACAACCTTATCACCAACCTGAACAAGGAACACTTCTTCACCATAGGCCATTCTGATGATCTGACGATACTAATACCAGGTGAATTCACCAGCACGGTCTGTGACTTCACCCAAACCGTTCTCGAAATCAATAAGCGACGGTGCGAAGAATTTGACGTATCAGTAAACCCCACCAAGACAGAAATGGTAATGTTCACCAACAAAAGTGCACTTGGCAACTTTACCAAACAAAAACTGTTCCAATCTGAGCTACAACTGAAAAATGAGGTAAAGTATTAAAGACTCACTCTTGACAGTAACAAACGTATACTCTATGTCTCTATGTCAGTAACAAACGTATACGTATACTCTTGACAACCACAGAAACAAACGTATAAATAAGGCGGAAGTCATCTTCTGGCAATGCAGAAGGATGATTGGTAATAGGTGGGGACTCAACTCAAAAATCACTCTCTGGCTCTACAAAATCCGGATAATCCAGCCTCTATTTTACTACGGGGCGCTGGTTTGGTAACCAAGAACAAACCTAGCCAACGTACGGAACAAGTTGCAGACTCTACAGACGCTTGCAGACCTGTGGTAGGTTGCTTGAAGAGCACTCGGACCGCAGACTTGGAAGTCATGCTGAACATTCCACCGCTTCACCTCCACACATACAGCAGGAGGCTGCCCTCCCAGCGGTAAGGTTGCGAACCCTCAACGAATGGTCTAATTTGAATACTCTGCACACAATATGCGAAATCGTGTTGTCTTCGACAAAAGGTACAAAATACAGTTACACGGGGACGACAATTATGAAAGTCTCAACTCCCGTGTATTGAGAATCTTCACTGACGGATCTAAAACAGACATGAGGTCATTTAGCGGAACATTCTCAGAACGTGTATATAATCACTCCGCTGGGCGCTCACAACTCGGTTTTCTATGAGCGTCATCAATACGGCTGCCGCAATCACGGCAATGAAAGTAACAGGAGCCTCAATCCGTATACTCTCCGACAGTAGGGCAGTACTAATGGCTCTAGGAAGTCACATCATTACATCAACGTTGTTCCTCGTGATATGGTCCATAGTAAAGTTAAACAGTAAAGGACTGATTGACGAACCTTGGTACTCCTACACGGACTTGGATTGGATCACTTATCCCAGCGAGCTCTTGATATATGTGCAAGCACCATCGCACATGTCGTGAATTAAGGTGATGTATGCCGTACGTCAGGTTATTAAAAGTGGCTCCAGTGGCAGAAAAACTAAAGGAAAACCGACTCCGATGTTTCGGTCACAAAAGTTGAAGAAACGATATTTATTATGTGAAAGCAGTACTCTATTATCCCCACGAAACCTTGTATTGAAGGAAAATTCATCTCTATTTGGTGGACAAGAATCGAGAAGGATCTAAAAGACCCTGAATACAAAGAGGCTCGATGCCAATTGAAATTAAAAAGAGGCTGGAAGAAGAAGATAAAGGAACATACTAAGGGTGGGTTGCACCAAACCGCCTGTAAAAGTAAGCCAAATGTTACGCTAATCGGAGCTACTTAACGATTGCTAACATAAATGGGTTGCACCAAGTGCAAAATAACAGAACGTAAGAGTTAAGCGGGATGCCACTGTCTAAACGCATTTCTACTCACATTTTTATGGTAGAATATTTATTCAATATGGCAACACAACCATAAATGCCAAACTAAACTTGTCAAAATCGTCACACGAAGAAAAAAATCTAAAGAAAGGAGCGCGAACTAAACTTAACTTTGCACTCTGCAGCTTGAAAATCAAGAATATATAAACATTTAGCCATTCCTGAACATGTTTATTACTCAATCAAAAAGTGGGCTATCCATTGCGCCTTACGAGGAAATTTTTTCAAAGGATAATGCAACTTGTGTTGAGAGTGGAGTTTAAAGCGAAAGCCAGAATAGTCGGCTGGTGTATTGTGCATTATATTATAGTGAGTAAATCATCCTGCTAGTTTATTACTACTTACAGAACCCTAAACAAGTAAAGCCGTTGCTGAAAGCACCAAATGGCGAGAAGGAGCCCAATCGCAAAACAAAGGCATCACTAGTTTTAACTCTCGAAAATTCGTAAAAATAGGGTACTGAATCCCTCCAACCTGGTTGATTATGGCTGGCACTGTAACCAACGTCCTAAATATTGAACTTATACATGTACTTACTTATTAAATGAGTGTTCTAAAGCATCTTTGTTAACAAATGATGAGTAGCACATATGTTACACTAATGAATAATGATACACAATGTTTTTTATTTCAGGTTTGAATTTACCTTTGGTATTGAAGACAAGATGAAATCGGGGCTTGTTATGCTACTCAGTGCTTAACTCCAGGATGTTTGAAAGTAAAAATGCAGTGATTTCAAGAAATTGGTAGAATCTCAATGTAAAAATAAAGTATAATTATACTAACCTAATCAATCAGTATTTCAATTTTGATAATAAAATACATAATTATATTTATTTAGTTACCTTATTTTTGTTTTATTTATTATTCAAACACTGGCATAGGTTTCCTTTGTACATGGAAGCAAGATCCTCCCCCCTCCAAACATATTTCTACTGCAAATATTATTCACCAGTTTTCTAGCACTTGGCATAAATAATCAATGAAACTTGACACTTGAAGTATTTTAAGTCAGGTCAATCAGTTCTTGGATAGTGTGAAGCGGACCCTTGGCCAAAGTGAGCCAGCTTATTGATCGGACAAAAAACTTCATATACTGAACCACAGATCTTTGATAATGGTTATTAACAATACTCTACTCTTGATACATGTTACAAATATTATTCAGGTAAAAGTGACCATAAAACAGTGTGGCTAGGATTCCAAAAATGTTTTCTTATCACTTGTATCTTAATAATCATAATCATTTATTTCTTTGTAATGATATATGTTTACAAGTCATACAACAGCCATGTAGGTAGGTACCTAGTTACTATTATGTTTTATTTGTAAATAGGTACCTATGCTGGTTGGGAAAGATATATGATAAAGAGAGACCTTTATTATTTATTACTAATAAATTCATAGTAAAATCATAACATAACACATATTTTATAATTGATTTTGAGCACTGATGGTAGGACTAGGACTAATCAAAAATGCATGCATACATACATCATCTTAGGAAGCTTTTTCCCTTATAGAAATGTAAGTATGAAAATATATCTACTTTTTATACTTACAAAATGAAATGCATGTACTTATTTTGCGTACAGTCACCGGCAATAGTATCTTCCTACATGAACTGTACAGTGAGTACAATTTGGATTAAAAAAAGCATGTTCATAATAATGTCCGATTTAAAATATACTAATGGGGAAGGTATCTGTCAAAAGTCAGGAGGTGCCAGCATAAGTAGGCACCTACCACTAGTTTTGTTGAATGAGATTTCGCTTAAAGGGCTAAAATTAATGCCAGTAAATTCCAAATAAAACAAGAATTTGACACTATTGGTAGGACTGAGACTACAACCTATGCCGGCACCATCTGTAAACACTTGATTGGCCATAATCCTGATTGCAGCGACGAGCAGCAAATGGTAGGTAACAATTGCCATAGAAGAGCGACACACATGAAGTCAAATTAGTTAAACCATGCTATTACCAAATTGTCAGTAGATAGTTTATTTATTTATATGGGTTTAATGTTTCAATAGATCTGTAAAATCTTTGTGTTTATTTCACAAATTAAACTGAAATACAGTGTAAGCTCTTTATCAACACTCAAGGGACCGGACATTTTGTGACATTATCACAAGTTGTCATTAAATAGAGGCCTACTGTGCTTGTTTTAAGACAAATAATGAAATCAAATAAAAAACAAGAATTATATGAATTACTATAATGAATTTTCATACACATTTGAATTTGTGGATACCTAACCATTGTTGAACTATTTTTTTATTGTCCCACAACACATGACACTCTTATTTACTTGATTGTAAATTCCGCATCACACTTTATTTACATGTACTGTTCTGAACATTGTTTAGTTAGGTGTCGAGGCTCGATTTCTGTAGGACATTGGCGATAAATGTTTGGTGGTATAACTTCATGCCCTTATTAAAAGCATTAAAGAAACCTCTCTGATCATCTGGCATCTTTTGAATCGTATGACTTGCTCCCATCAAGTCCCGTTCGTGGCCTGTTCTACCGTGTCATAAAACTTGTTTTTCTTCTTGACCTGGTCATTCCACCGCGTCGGAGGTTTACGTTCCCTTTTGTCTTCTACCTTGCAGTATTCAAGTCAACCGTTGTTTCCAAAGGTTTGGTATTCATTGACAAAAACAGAGTGGTTTTTTAATGGTTGTCATGATTCTGGTCCTGCTCATTCTACGGCAGTCGGCTTTCATGACAATGACTCTAGGTTCTGGTATGTTTGTGATACATAACAGAAGTCTGTACTATTTCAACCTGAAGTCACTCGGCACTCGATTTTAACTAAATAACGCACTTTTTACAAAGAATTTTATGTACTTATTATTTAATACCGTTATCTGATCTGAAAATTGTGAATAAAACCAAACGTCAATCGTATACGCCTTTTTACGTTCAGATACTCGCATATATTTATTACTGCAAACAATATTTTAATATTTTTCATCAAATATCACTGTCTTTTTGTCTAATAATGCATTTATCCTTGAAATACGAGACATTTTTGCAAACTGTCAGCCATATTTAAACGTAGATTTGAGTTAACCAGTGCTCGACGGCTGGTTAAGGTTAACGTAACTTTCTGACTGCTAAAGTGCATGGTGCAACGGAAAAACGGACTTGACGTCTACTGTAACCATGATGAGTTCGTTAAGTGTGCGTGGTGCAACCCGCCCTTAGTGATGAATGATATCATATTATTTCTATATAATTATAATATCCAGTATGACCGTACGTACACTCGCGATCAAAAAAATCGACTCAAACTAATTTTTAATTTCATCGTTTAATATCTCAGGAACCAATCATGAGATCAAAAAAGCAACGGTACCATTTTAGAGCTAACAGTGTCAGCTTTCAATACGAGCATGTTTTTCAGGCGAAAAATTTCAGTTCATGAAAAACAAGCTAGCATACCAAGGAGGTGTAAAATTTGGGTGCAAAAATGACCTTAACAACGAAAGAAAAAACATTTTCATGAACGAATAACAATTTATTTTTATCTTTAATACCTGGTGTTACCACCAAAAACCTTTTTCACACATGCCATGCGTCTCTTCATTGACCTTATCACCTTCCTGATGGTATCCTGGGGGCATGCTTCCCACTCTTCGACCAAAGCTTCTTTCAGGGCCAAAATTGTCTCCGGAGCAGGATTGCGAGCTCGAACCTTGCGTTTCAGGTAATCCCATAAGTGCTCGATAGGATTTAAATCAGGACTCAGAGGTGGCCACTTCAGAGTCGGGATGCCAACTGCGTCAAGGTACTCCTTTGTGACGCGGGCGGTATGACAAGGGGCGTTGTCTTGCATGAAATGGAACCCCTCGTCAAAGAACCCGGCGTAGGGGACGACATGGTCTTGCAGGATGTCGGTGATGTACCTGTCTGCATTCAAACCACCGCCTCGACCCCCGCCATCAACAAAAACCAGCTCGGTCCGCCCCTCCATGGAAATCCCCGCCCACATCATGACGGAACCTCCACCGTAGGCGACTGTTTCAGCGAAGCAACACTGGGCGAACCTCTCTCCAGGTCTTCGGTACACCCGTCCTCTTCCGTCGCTGCCATGGAGACACACTCTGCACTCGTCGCTGAAGAGTACGCGGCTCCATTGTTCGTAGGTCCAATTTTCGTAGGTCGCCACGAATTCCTTCCGAGCGTCCCGATGCCTCTGAGTCAGTTTGGGCCCAGTAGCAGGTCTTCTTGGGGTAAGGTTGGCTTCCTTGAGTCTCCGCCGAACTGTTGAGGTGCTAACAGGCACAACCCGGTTCCGCATCAGGTCTTGCTGGATGGCAACAGCGGTACGGTGGCGATTACGAAGACTGGAGGTGGCGATGAAGCGGTCATCCCTCTCCGATGTGCACCGCTGACGGCCAGATCCTTGTTTCCGTTTCAAGGTTCCAAACCGACAAAACCGACGATAAACTCTGGAGACAGCAGACTGGCTTAAATTCAGCTGCTCAGCAACAGAACGCTGCGAGAATCCTCGATTCACCAAGGTGACGACTTCGGTGGCTTCAGCTTCGGTGGTATCCATTTTTCGAAGGTGATTCCGGTGTAAGATTGCGAGGAGATGTGCACTGGTCAACTTCTGATAAGCGAATGATAAGAAATAACCGGTTACACCGGTTTTTATTGGTCTCCAGAGGGCACAACTCGTGCATATCATAACCATGTAAAATGCCATTTTGTACAAAAACTGCGATGACCTAAAAACTACGCAACTGAGATCGATGTCTTTTACTGTTTTTTGTAGCTGAATAAATTCGTAATAAAATTGCATTCAAAGTTTTATTAAAATACTTCCCGCTTTCCGGAAATACGACCAAAAGTAAAAAATGTTGCTTGAGTCGATTTTTTTGATCGCGAGTTTACATCTTAAGTATATGCCGTGATTAGAATTAAGTGAACCTTGAACCTAAACGGCAACATTACTTTTCCCATATTCGAAAATACCAATGAGAAAATGACCACAACTGGTTCATTTACCCTATTATTTAAACACGTATGAAGTGCAAGACTGATGTGTAGATTTTAATTAAATATATCACGGTTTGCATTAAAGTATTCCTTGAATGTTAGCATCTGTACATGAATTTCTCGCAGTTTCAAGTTATTAACATCGATACTTTGAGGAGGCTGACCAGAAAAACTGCCAGGCTGATGGCAGGCAACCCTATATATTCGTGAATGGCACGCCTAGGGCTATCGATCTGCATCAATTTCATCTTGCCACCTGATGAGGTAAATTACCCCATTTTTTGGCCTCATAAAACACGGCTGACCTTGAAATCTGCCAGGTTTTTGGCTGGCAACCTATGCGGGATCGGATCACCAAAGGTATCTCTTTAGATGGGTAAACGTTTCGATTTGCCACCTTATGATGTAATTTTTGATAAAAATTGTGGTTTGAGAATTTAAAATAAACTATGTTCTTCCAGGCTATGCCATGGCAACCTACTATAATCGAGTGTTCCTAAGTTTTATCTATTGCTGTAGTATGTGTCTGATTTGCCACCGTGTGAGGTAAGGTTTTATGCAACGGAAGCTTAGACTATAAGAAATAATCATGCAGAAGGAAATCTCTTGTTCACGAATATCCGTATTTTTATAGCTGCAACTGCCACTATAGGGAAAACAATGGTAAATCGTTTTGTTTTGTGCTGTAGAAGTAATTTTTATCGTGATCATTAAACCGGTATTAGACATTACAATTGTAGGGCCCAATCTATCAGGTTGGAAGGTGTAATAAGAGTTATGGCCCTTAGGGAGCTGAAGGAGGGAAGGGAGAGGCAGGGTACACAATAGATTGGGCCCTACAAATTGCAATGTCTAATATCGGTTTTACTACACATGTCTACAGCTGTCACTGTCACTTCGTAGTCTATGGTCTTGGTCTGGTCTGTGTAGTGTGTAGAGGTACATAGTAGAATTGTTGTATTTTTATATTGTTTTCTTCCTGTTAGCCGGGTTTCTGACTATTTTGTTTGATAGAGCTGTTCCTGGCAGTTGTGTGTATGTTTATTGGATGCTGGCAGTTACGTTTGTACGTGTTCTAATAGTGAAAAATTTAGTAACTACGGGTCGGAAATTAGTGGAACGAGGACCCGTTTACTTAATAGTCTGGCTAACCAAAAAGTGCAGTAACAATAGAAGTGATAACTAGTAATAAGCTATACTCATCCCTTTTTTAGTCTCAGAACTTAGTAACCAACTGGTAAATAAGTAAATTCTAAACCGCGGTTTGATCAGTAGGTGAAGTGGCGAGACAACAATGTTTCTTTGGCAGATATTAAACAAATATTATAAACGCATATACCTTTTTCTGAACAACCCATAATACAACGATGCGGCATTGTGAATAATAGCACCGAGTAAATAATCGTACTGCCATCTCTAAATTCGCCGAACCCGGACAAAGACTTAAAAAAACCCGGACATTCGGCGTAAATCGCATTTTTTTCCCTGGACGTGTCCGAAAATATTATTATTAAAAAAACAAGTTTTATTTTTAATTTATTTTTTTATTTTATTGCACAATGTGTAATTTGCAATAATAACAAAAAAAAAATGTTTTCATAAATAAACTAATAATTTTCTCTTTCTTATATGTAAGTAGATAGCTCGTAAATCGTAATCGTAACTATTTTTCAACTGACTAAGATTTTGAAGGAGGAGGTTATCTATTCGTCGGGATTTGTTCTTCTTTTGCAATTTTTTTATGTATGTTGACCGATTATTTGAAGGTGGCTGGATCGATTAGGAAAATTCTTTTTTAGTTTGTCCCATTGTAACCAGGTCAGGATCTGATGATGGGATCCTGGAGAAATCGAGTGAACTTATCAACTATTGTAGACACACCTATCGTGATTTGAGTATTTTTTACAGCAGCTCAAGCATTTGCTTTTGGAAAGGTGGATGCTAAGTGAAGTCGATTCTTTTTTGTTTAAAATTATTTTAATTTCTTCTTTTATATAGACCAGATTTTGATTTGATGAATTCGTCCTTGATTTCCACTTGCATAAAAATCAATATTCACATATAAAATCTAAAATGGATTGCAAGAAATAAACATAAAAATTTTCACATCATGAGATCTAATCAGGCAGTTTAAATTTTATTTTTATTTCAAAGTAGATAATTAATCAGTCTTCAGATTTTCCTTGGCTTAGTGATATATTTCAGATTATAATTATCTAGACTCTAGACATAAAAATCAGTATTCACGCATAAAATCTTAAGCAAAATGCAACCAAGAAACATAACAAATTAAATTATGAAATCTACTATATATATATATATTTTATTTCAAAAGGGAACTAATCAGTCTTCAGATTTTCCTTAGCATAGTGACATTTTTCTGATCTACCGATTTTTAACAAGACTTTTGCATAAACTTTTGATATAGATCTGCTAGATGGACAGCGTTTTTTATTGGGAAGATGCAGTTTTAGTTTATTTTTAAACATTGGCAGTTTTTAGCTACTTTGTACAGTCGCCATCAAATATATCGGAGCGGCCAGGGTACTCAGAAATATCTGAACATGCACTTTATCTCCTTGAGAATAGAGACGTTGTTCAGATATTTGTGACCACCTTGGCCGCTGCGATATATTTGATGGCGACTGTACACAATAATGCCAGTAAATAATTAAATTCAATAAGGTGTTTCCTCACATAAAGTGTTCGGGTTTTCCCTGGACACTTTTAGAAAACCCCCCGGGCGGTCTCCAAACTAGGACAAATCCGCGGAAACCCGGACGGATGGCAGCCCTACTCACAGCACAAACAAAATGCAAATAAAATCAGTAATTCGGCGAACTAAAATAAATAATAATAAATAAATAAAATAAATATTATGGGACAATCTTACACAAATCAACCTAGTCCCACAGTAAGCTCAATAAGGCTTGTGTTGTGGGTACTAGGCGACGATATATATAATAGATAGATATAGATATATACTTAAATACATAGAAAACATCCATAACTCAGGAACAAATATCCGTGATGAACACACAAATAGATGCCCTGACCAGGATTCGAACCCGGGACCTCCTGCTTCATAGGCAGGGTCACTACCGACTAATATACATATTCATCTATGCCGACTAGGTAGTCCCGTCTCGTTGGCAATATTTTGAGGGTTAAGTTTCGAAAATTCTAAAGTCACTTATTATTGAAGTTGCAAATACAGTGTGTACATGAGAATTTTTCAGTGCGTTTTGTGTCATATTCAATTGGTGCTTTTTTTGTAATTCAATAATTTGAGGTTAACTTTTTTAGCTTGCCATAACTTGAGTAAAAGAATATTAGAGTTAGAAAATATAACTGTTTTGTATTTAGAACAGTTTTATTGTTGTACAAAACCAGTTTGTGTCATTTACGTCGAGTGCAATTTGATCTAGTATGACAACGCTAAAAAACCCCGTATAAAAAATTAGAGTTCATAAAATAAGGATTAACTATATCATCACCTCAAAATATGTCAATAAAATCAATATGTGTTAAATTAAGCAATGAAAATTTTAGTTCCTTGGTAATTTCGTTTTTTTAGGCTGTTATCGTTTTAATAAATTATTAAAGTCATCAGAGTTCACATTCTAATAATCAAAAAGGGATTTTAAAGTTGATATTTCAATTTGTGTCACTTTCATCAATGATATTTCGTCAAAAATTAAACAGAAACAATATTTGCGTTCAGAGGAAATCTTCCTAACTATAGCGCGTGACCTTGATGGCACGCCTGTTCGGCTTACTTCTGTAGTGACCACTAGAAGTAGACCCCCGTTTCGCTTCTTAACAAGCTAAACCATGGGTCAACCAGGCGCTGGCATCTTAGCTGTTACGATGTAGGTACTTGCTCACGGAGGCGCGCGCGGGGTGATAAAGCTGATATACTCGACAAAGGAACTGAGCGGAGGAGCGGGTCGCGGGAAGCCGGCGAGTAGGGCAATGAACTCGTGCATGTCTCGCCGATACCTTTTAAGCGGTAGCCGCTTTGTTTGTGTTTTGACTAGACTGTTGAGTACATTTACGAAGATTTCAAGCATCGTGAATTATGGGTAGAAAACGCAACGTAAATTTTTGTTTAGTTTTGCTTTATTGGAACGAAGTTCCTTATCGGACGGTTCGCGGATGGGGGGCTAGGCGAAAAAAAGTCACGTGACCGTCACGAAAAAGCGTCACGTCATGAAAACGCGACACAAAGCCATACGATTGAGAAACATGTAAAATGGAATGAAATAGTAAAATGAAAAATAGAATAAAGTGATGTGAAGTGAAGTGTAGTGAAAAGTGAAACTGAGAAGTGCCAAAGTCAAAAAAGTCAAAAAAGAGTACGTCCTAAAAGTAATAAAAGTCAAAAATGACAAAATTTCAAAATTTTCAGATTTCAAAAAAATTCAAAAATTTCAAAAATTCCAAAAATTTAAAAAATTTCAAAAATTTCAAAAAGTTCAAAAAATTCAAAAATTTCAAAAATTTTAAAAATTTTAAAAATTTCGAAAATTTCTAAAATTTCAAAATTTTCAAAATTTCAAAAATTAAGTAACTTCGTTCCAACCGAATGTTCCACGACACAGGTATTTTTGGTTTACTTTTGTTTTATTTTCGTTTTTTATTTTTGTCTGTATTTTGTTTTTATTTTGTCTTTATTTTGCTTTTATTTTGTCATTTTGTATAGATTCTGTTTTTATTCCGTTTTTATTTTGTTTTATTGTATTCTTATTTTACTCTTTTTTTTTATACCACGATGGTGGCAAACAAGCATACGGCCCGCCAGATGGTAAGCAGTAGCATATGGATGCCTGCAACTCCAGAGGTGTCATATTGGCGCGTTGCCGACCCTTTACAAAAAGGAGGAACAACTTCAGAGTCCATTATCTCGGCCATTTTTGATTTTAGAGAAGAGCTTTTCAAATAAAACACGCTTATTTTAGCGTATTCTATATGGAAAAATCATAAAAAGTACATATTATAATGACGTCCCGTCAATGGTTTTTTTTCGAAATCCAAATAATATACAAGTTCAAAGTCTATTATCTCGGCCATTTTTGATTTGAGAGAAGTTTCTCAAATAAAACACGCTTATTTTAGCGTATTAAATACGGAAAAATCATAAAAAGTACACGTTATAATGACGTCCCGATATACAAGTTCAAAGTCCATTATCTCGGCCATTTTTGGTTATAGAGAAAAGTCTTTCAAATAAAACACGCTTATTTTAGCATACTTTATACGGAATAATCATAAAAAGTACACGTTATAATGAAGTCCCGTCGATGGTTTTTTTTCGAAGTCCAAATTATATACAAGTTCAGAGTCCATTATCTCGGACATTTTTGATTTTAGAGAAAAGTTTATCAAATAAAATACGCTTATTTTAGCGTATCCAATACGGAAAAATCATAAAAAGTGCACATTTTAACGACGTCCCTTCGATGATTTTTTTTCGAAGTCCAAATTATATACAAGTTCAGAGTCCATTATCTCGGACATTTTTTATTTTAGAGAAAAGTTTATCAAATAAAATACGCTTATTTTAGCGTATTCAATACGGAAAAATCATAAAAAGTGCACATTTTAATGACGTCCCTTCGATGATTTTTTTTCGAAGTCAAAATTATATACAAGGTCAAAGTCCATTATCTCTGCCATTTTTGTTTTTAGACCAAAGTTTTTTTGAATAAACACGCTTATTTTAGCGTATTCTATACAAAAAATCATAAACAGTACACGTTATAATGACGTCCCGACTATGGTTTTTTTTTGAAGTCCAAATTATGTACAAGTTCAAAGCCCATTATCTCGGCCAGTTTTGATTTTAGAGAAAAGTTTTTCGAATAAAACACGCTTATTTTAGCGTATTCTGTATGGAAAAATCATAAAAAGTACATGTTATAATGACGTACCGTCAAAGGTTTTTTTCGAAATCCAAATTATATACAAATCGAAAGTCCATTATCTCGGCCATTTTTGTTTTTAGACCAAAGTTTTTTTTAATAAAACACGCTTATTTTAGCGAATTCTATACAAAAAATCATAAACAGTACAAGTTATAACGATGTCCCGTCGATGGTTTTTTTTCGAAGTCCCAATGATGTACATGTTCCATGTCCAATCGGCCAGTTTTGATTTTAGAAAAAAATGTTTCTCAAATAAAACACGCTTATTTTAGCGTACGTCCTGTCGATAGTTTTTTTATCGAAATCCAAATTATATACAAGTTCAAAGTCCATTATCTCGGCCATTTTTTATTTTAGAGAAAAGTTACTCAATTAAAACAAGCTTATTTTAGCTTATTCTATACGGAAAAATTATAAAAAGTACACGTTATAATGACGTCCCGATATACAAGTTCAAAGTCCATTATCTCGGCCATTTTTGATTATAATGAAAAGTTTTTCAAATAAAAGACGCTTATTTTAGCATATTCTATATGGAATAATCATAAAAAGTACACGTTATAGTGAAATCCCGTCGATGGTTTTTTTTTGAAGTCCAAATTATATACAAGTTCAGAGTCCATTATCTCGGCCATTTTTGATTTTAGAGAAAAGTTTCTTAAGTAAAACACGCTTATTTTAGCGTATTCTATACGAAAAAATCATAAAAAGTACACGTTATAATGACGTCCCGTCGATGATTTTTTTTCGAAGTCTAAATTATATGCAAGTTCAAAGTCAATTATCTCGGCCATTTTGGAATTTAGACCAAAGTTATTGGAATAAAACACGCTTATTTTAGCGTATTATATACGTGAAAATCATAAAAAGTATACTTTATGATGATACCCCATCGCTGGTTTTTTTTTCGAAGTCCAAATTATATACAAGTTCAAAGTCCATTATCTCGGCCATTTTTGATTTTAGGGAAAAGTATTTCAAATAAAAGACGCTTATTTTAGCGTATTCTATATGGAAAAATCATAAAAAGTACACGTTATAATGACGTCCTGTCGATGATTTTTTTTCGAAGTCTAAATTATATGCAAGTTCAAAGTCCGTATCTCGGCCATTTTTGATTTTAGGGAAAAGATTTTCAAATAAAAGACGCTTATTTTAGCGTAGTCTATACGGAAAAATCATAAAAAGTACACGTTATAATGATACCCCGTCGCCATTTTATTTTTTAAGTCCAAATTTTACTCCATGTAGTCAATCTTCAAAGTCCGGTAACTTCGAAGTTTTTGGGTAAAAAAAAATGTTTCTTATAAAACTCTACACAATAAGACAAAATAAAGTATGTGTAATATAATAATGACACCATTCCAACCAAAATAGTCCAAATTGTACTCAACCTTCAGGGCCCCATAACTTCGAAATTATTGAGTTAAAAAAAATGTGTTAAAGAAAAGTTGCTTATTTTTACGTAACGTGCTTAATAAAAACATAGCCTTATTATGACATCACACTGATGAAAAAAAATTTAAGTCCAGCCCGGCCCTTTGCTAGTCCAACCGAGAGGCAGATAACGAAATTTCGATTTTCGCGTTTCACGATAGCCACTCTGTAAACAAACCGCCTCGATGCATAAATTACATGTTTATTAGTTACAAATTATCTGTGACAATTTGCCAAAGTATAGTTTAAATGGTAAACTAGGTTTACCGTGGCACACAGATCCACCGTTGCAGTCCCTTATGGACTACGGTGTAGTCATACGTTATATCACCATTAATTATCCTTAACTTACTTATGTTTTATATTATTGCTTTCTTTACTATGAAAAATAAAGAAGAGCGACTGAAATATCGCTGTTTGTCTTTATCGTACTTATTACTACTATTACAACATATATGTATGTATAGAGTAATAATAGAAAACAAACGAGCCGCTAGGCAGCCTGGTCGGTACATGCACCCCGCCCGCGCCTTACCCTTCCCCGCGCATGCACTTTACGCAAAACAAGTTTTCGTTCTGAAAAATAAAAATAATTCATTGATTATAATGACACAAATTTCAAACATTGTTTCGATATGCTTTTATAAAAATATTGACGCAAACTTTAATAACTTTAATATTTTATTGTACTGTTAACAGGGGTCATACAAGAAAAAAAATTAAAATAAATAAATATCATTGATTAATATGGCACAAATTTATTCAAATAATAGATACCGATATTTTAGAAAGCACGGTACCTAATCGATCAACTCTAATTTTATAAAGGCTTGTAAAAGTCCACATATATGTGCTGATTGAACGTCAGTGTTCCCATTGACGAAAGTGACACAAAACACGTGCGTGCGTCAGTAAGAACTTTGCTGTTACAGTGAAAAAACAATTTTGATTATTTTCTATTTACCAAATAATGTTTAAAAAATAAATGTCTAAGTTTCTACCTACGCAACAACCTAGGATGACACAAATTATTATTATTAGCTAAGTTGGATGGCCTGAACTCTGTATGCGAATAATAAGCATCTTTAATATTATCGAAACTTCATAATTTATCGGTACGGGTCTAAGGCTAGGAGGCCTGTTGAAGAAAATGAAATGACACTGACACTTGACAGAACAGAAGTTGACAAATGACTGAAATGACACACGAGTTCACATGTTTTTTTTGTGGATTTTTATGGCGTGGTTACGAGACCTTTAAGCCAAGAGTTCACATGACTGACAGATAAAATGTTGCCAGGAATTAGAACTGAATTGAGCGTTTCTTTAATCGATTTTATAACAATGATTTTTTTTCAGGAAGCATACGAAATATAAATTGTACGTGGCTCTGGTACCCGGAGCAGTTTTTTTAAAATATTTCCATCTTTCGTCTTTGTTATGTCTCCACCAAAGTGTTGTGTGCCCTCATGCTCTATTCAAAGAGGACAGGGTTAGTATAAATGCCTCTCATAATCAATTTAGCTAGAGTGTGAACTAAGTCAAATGAAATAAAACTGATATTTCTTTCAGGAATCGAAATGCATTCATTCCCTAACCCCTGCAACTTCAAGAGGCCTTCTGAATTAGAGAGGTTCCGAACATGGGTAATGAGGATTGGAGGGGATATTGTGGGCAAGGCCGACAAGGTCATATACAACAATGCACGGGTGTGCCATCGGCATTTTGAGAGCAGATTTATATATCCCAATGGGCGTCTCAGCCGATTAGCTATACCTACCTTCAATTTACCTTTTATAGGTTAGTTTGAATTCTATCATAATGAAGTAAGGGAAGCGCCAGAACCGACTTCTAAAGATGGAGCAAATTTTTATTTTAATGATAATATTTTTCCAAGGGATTTCAAAATGTTTTTTAGGTTATCGTTTTCAAATTGTTTGGAGATCCGATGTTGGAATCAGATATGTTATTTTGGTGATACGTATAATTTGCCGGAAACACCACACAGCACATCTTCACTTTCCAGCGGCGCGACATACTGCGAGAGAGTATACAATGACGCTCTCCGTTCCTCGCGAGGCCCTTAAACTCGGCCGCAAAAACAGACATGAGACGGAACCGAGTCCCGAGAGCAGGCGAGACCCACGATCAGGGCTTGTAACCGGTATTTTGCTCCATACTAAAATACCGGTTTTTTTTCGTTCTTTCGTTTACCTACTATTTCATATTTAATCGAAAAATCTTACAATATAAAGTCATAAACTAAAAACAATACGAGTTCTACGTCAAAACCATAAAATATGTAAACATATTGGGTTATTTCGAGGCTTTTTGCGAAAACCGGTTACAAGCCCTGCCCACGAGGCAAAGCGAGCGCACTCATGTTCATTCTCGCGCTCGACCTGTCTTGCTCGATGTGTCTCGGCGAGAGTGTACAGGCGGTATAAAAAAGAATCAATTAAATTCTAGTGTAACATTAATACCACCTGTTTATTATCGGGAAACTTACAGTCAAAATTAACTTATACAAGGTGTAACAAAATTGCTGGTGATCCGTTAATGGCGTAATTGGTATCGTATTCTAATTATGAAAAAGTAAGAAAAAAATTTTTTTACGGGAAAAAAGGTTAAGACGACGTACCCCATACAAATAGGTATATCTTTTTTTCGCGTCCAAAAATGTTTTCTTGTACTTTTTCTTAGTCGCAATACGATACATATATGCTATTAAACGGATCACCAGTATTTTTGTTACGGCTATTCCTATACCAGCTCACTGACCATTGTGTAGGAGTTGTTCGGGGAGACGAATATGTGAACGAAAGTTCGTGTTGGCGCGAAGGATCGTCGAATTATTCGACGAGTACCGACGAGTACGAATACGTTCGTGTGAACGCCGTATGATAAAACATTGATAACGGTTATAAAAGCCTGACCTGAAATATATGATTATTGGAAAGAGGGCGCTTTCTCATTTATATGGTAACATCTTGATATGTTTACCTGTCAGCTCTGATGTTAATTTGAAAATGTTTAACGGTGAAATAGTTTCATTTCCCAAACGTATTATTTACACAGCAGTTTATTATATACACAATTTACTATGTTTCGCTCCTGACTATGGATAATTTTCTGTCGTTTATTATTTAATATTCAACACTATTATTATTCAAGTAAACCGCCTCAATGATACTGTCAACTGTGACAGCCTATCACATGCACTCACCTATGCATATCATCCTGACATTAAAATTATTGCCAGTGTAAGAAATAAGAAAGTAATTCCGCAACATGGCGCATGATCATATGTTTCTGCACGGCTAGCACGTCTTACGCGCGACTGGCGTGACAAAAGACAGATCTGCGCGACTTCATGCGTTGTCGCTAGTTGGCAGCACAAACTTGCGCGTGAAAGGAGCGACAGACTCGCGATTAAATGACAGTGACTCGCGACTTTGAACTAAAATCCTTTGCATAACTTTGAGTTCTCTTCGTGTCAGTTGTAGCCGCGGGTGCATGTTATGCTACCGGAAAGCGAGATTTTTGACAGGCGCGGCAAGGTTTCCCTACTCGTGGCTTAAGTCGCTCTTATAAGACGTGCTAGCCGAGCTGGTCAGGCTTTACATAAATTGACTATTTTTTAGGGTTCCGTAGTCAACTAGGAACCCTTATATTTTCGGCATGTCTGCCCGTCCGTCCGTCCGCGGATAATCTCAGTGACCGTCAGCACTAGAAAGCTGAAATTTGGTGCTAATATGTATATCAATCACGCCGACAAAGTGGTAAAATTAAAAGTGGAAAAAAATGTTTTATTAGGGTAGCTCCCCTATACGTAAAGTGGGGAGTGATTTTTTTTTTTTCATTTCAACCCTAACGTGTGATATATTGTTGGATAGGTATTTAAAAATGAATAGGGGTTTACTAAAATCATTTTTTGATAATGTAAATATTTTCGGAAATAATCGCTCCAGAAGTTAAAAAAAATGTGTCCCCCCCCCCCCTCTAACTTTTGAACCATAAGTTTTAAAAATATGAAAAAAATCTCAAAAGTAGAAGTTTATAAAAACTTTCTAGGAAAAATATTTTGAACTTGATAGGTTGAATAGTTTTTGAAAATAATAATTTCTGAACTAAGTTTGTAATTTAACCATATAAGCAGGTGTTTATTGTACCTGTAATTTCTACAAAATCACAATAAAATGACGTGCTTTCAAATAAAGTAAAAACGGTGAAAATCGGTTCACGCAATAAAGAATTATCCCATAAAAATCATCTTCCATACTTTAAGCTCGCGCGCAATAGTTTACTTAATTTGCCGATAGATGTCGCTGTACGTGGAACGCTCATATCATATCCTACATGGCGGCGTTATTTTAACTCTTACTGTGACGGACGGAAAACTACGGAACCCTACACTGAGCGTGGCCCGACACGGTCTTGGCCGGTTTTTATAAGGTATGCCTGGCAACATTTTATCTGTCAAGTCAACTTTGTGATGGTCAAAACTGTCAAACAAGTCTGCTAATCTGCACCCGGTTATAATTATTACCGATATGCAGGGCTGCCAGATTGTATAATCGGATACAAAAACTGTATAATTAGGTGACTGATTGTATCCTCTTTGTAACCTAGACCCTCGTGTATAACTGGATACGGGAAAACTGAATTTCATCATTCTCATTCAATTTTTTTTACTACTCTGGTCGTGCAAAAATTATCTTGGTAGACAAACCCACCAAGAGCTTTGCCAGCAAGTTGAGTCACATAAAAAATGTGGAAAATTCACAAAACACCGTACCTGGCAACAAAATTTGTTTGAAATGATATGACAGCTCAAAACTAACAGCTTATTTAATATGCAAAATTGTTACCATATAAAGATATTAAAAATTTGATTGTGACTTGACTCATTGGTCAGGCTCTTCCACACGACAGAGTCAATTCACTTTTTTTCTTGGATGGCCTCCTCACTGATTTAAGCAAGTTCGATTCACTTGGTTCATTTCACATCCTGACACGCCTAACATTCAATTACTGACAGTAACAGCGAGTATTTTAGGTTTTGTTTTAGCGCCAACCAATTGGAGAGGTTGAGTTTTATAACCGGTACTTCAATTTACAATTTTTCAGGTTTAATTTGTCGATAGAGTGATGTAATAGCAAGGGTGTGCATCTCTGTCAAAAAAATTGAGTTTGACACGACGTATCCGATACGTTTGCCTAAGTGAGAAAGAGAACTTGTTATGCGTTAAGAAGGGACAACATGATTCGTAACGTCAAAGAGGGACGTCTGTATAGTACTATTATTTACTCGGCGGTAATAGTAGTTAGGACACTTAGGGTATCGCGGGAGAGGCAGGGTACACGACAGATTGGGTCCGAGAAATTGCGTAGTATAAGGCGCTATAAAGGTCAGTGGGAGCCACACACTTGCTCTAAATTCAGTTTTGATTTTCTCAATTCATAGACACAACACCCGGAAATGCTGAAATTTTCTTATGGTTGCGAAAATTTGTCTATGGTACCTGAATTTTTGAATGGGGTCCATAGCCAAATTTCCGCAACCATAGACAAATTTAAGCATATCCGTCTAATTTTGTCTATGAATTGTAGAATTCAGTTCAAGTGTAAATAAATAAACCAACCACAAGATCACGTAATTAATAGAAATATAGTGCACACCCGGTTTACTGCCATACTAACTTTCTCGTCATAGACGTTGACTTGACGTTTGTCAAATCGAGGGAAAAATGAAAATGAAGGCTAGTAGCTAGTAGCCTCGCTCTTTTTCGTGCGCTACACTACCCTACATTTAGGGTAGTGTGATAGATATTTCATCTTTCGAATTTTTTCCCCGTGGCGCCATATTGGTTTGTCTGTAATTGTGACTGACGGTTCTTTTCAAGTAGTGGATAAATTTCAATTACTTTAAATTGTATAACTGGAGACATAATGCGGACCCCAAAATGCTGTATTTGTGGTAACAAACGAGAGAACGCATTTTTGCATTTTTTTCCAGTAAGTGACGAAAAGAGATTGAATCAATGGTTGGCCTGTGTAAACTGAGTCGCTAAAAGTATTACCAAAAAGCATATTGAGTACGCGCTCAGTGTGTCACGTTCATTTTGAGAGACGGTTTATAAAACCAAATAGCCGACTGAAATATGGTGCCTATCCGACATTGTTCACACCTGATGAAATAACTAGTGGAGTACCTGCACAACAGTACCCAGATATTTGTAAGTATTTGGCCTAGTCTCTTATAAATTCACATTTTTCCTATACTAATTGTACATAGATTTTTTTTAAATTTTGTATTTTCATTTCAGCTCTTGAATATCAGAATTCGCGGAAAAGACATTTAGATCACAGCTATTTTAAAAGTGACCCGCCTGTAAAAGTACCGATACTCACTGGTAGTAAGTATTTTTATTAGATTTTTCATCCATATTTAACTTATAAGATAACAACCTATTTTTCCTTATATATATTATAAGCATCAACCAGAAAACCGCTTCAGTTGGTTAACCATATTAATTTAATGTAGTTTCCCTGTTGAAATTTCAATATTTACCACTTATATCGATTTTGGCTGCTTTGTGATACAAAAATAATATCTTGAACTATTTAATTATACAATTTTAATTGTCTACTATAGGTTAATATTATCTACACGGTAATAAATACTACTTGCTGCGGGCTTTTTTTTATAAAAAAACATTTTTATAATAGCTTGGTAGGTGTGTAACTACCCTACCAGATATAATATCCCTGTATTGGTAACCGGTTCCGGTCCCAGATTCGCAGGTCTTAACGCTTTGATGTTATGAAATTTGACTTGTAGAAAGCGTATTAAGTTTTAGAAAATGATAGAGCCTACTGTAACACACATGGGCGAAGCCGCGGGTACCGCTAGTTAATAATCCCTATTATTGTCATTTCAGCAATTGAATATCAACACATGGAGAGGCATTTCGATCACAACTACTGTAAATGTGATCCAACTGCAAAAGTCAAAAGTTACTTAATATGCTCATAGTGGCTGATTATAATATAATAAAGATCAGATTAATGTAAATCAAAACTTCATTAGAATATATTTTATTAAATTATTTCTCTCGGGTACCTATACAATGACAATTAATACATCGTGTAAAATAATTGTTATTTTATTTTCATGACATTGTCATCCCTTATATCGAGAACCACGTGATGGCCGCATTTTCTTAGTAATTCGAATTATTATTTCAATTACTACATTTGTTTCAATGTAACCCATTAGATTCAAAATATAGATACATATTGTGTTCCTCTCAATGACACTAGAACTCATTCTTAATTGAGAAAATGTTATTGCAGTTAATATCTACTTTTGGTAAATGCATACAGCATGTTGTTTGTAATGTTTTTGATTGTATTTCCATGCATTACAAAGGATTACTTCAAACTTTTGGAAAATGCATACATCATGTTTTTTGTAATGTTTTGATTGTATTTCCATGCATTACAAAGGATTACTTCAACGGAAACCGACAAGTCTCTCCCCGGCAACTTCCCCAGCTATTTCGTCAGGAATCCATGACTGTCCGTCCCTCGGCAATGTACTTTTTATTTTTAATATCCTGTTCTAAAATGCTAAAGTTAAACATGGGAGAATCGAAAAATCGTAAAAAAGAACAGAATGATAATTTCAACTGCAGAATTAGTATACTTTTAATTGGCCTCAAATTACACAGAATACTTTTGTAAAATCTTACAATGACAAAAATAAATAAATATAGGTACGTAAAAAATTAAAAAAGGGACAGGGACCCTGATTTTCTGAAAAACACTAAATGTTCACACCAGGATTTGAACCCGAGCCCCCGGTTTAGCAGGCAGGCTCACTACCGACTAGGCTAAAAAACTTCTATTTTGCCCCTGTCACATGCCTGCCACAGATTAAACAACGTGTTAAAAAATACATTAGACAGTCGGTCGTCTGATACGTAGTATCTACTCATAAAGCTCTATAAATGGAGTACGCTTCGCCTCATCTTTCCAAACAAAAAAGTCTGCCAAAATCTGAGGGGGGCGAGGTAGCACGCATGTGAAGTTTTCAAGTCAAAGGTACATAATTGTCGGTTGTTAATACAGTTTATTTCTAAATGAATTTTTATGGCAGCAACGCTTTATTAACAACCGACAAAGATGTACCTTTGACTTGAAAACACCAAACATATTTGACATATTCTTTTTATACTTCATAACACTAAATGGAGCAATAGATAGTCGACTGTACAAATGTTAACATATGGTTCATTATTGGATGCAGTCTTTGGAAATGTCAAACAAAAAAGCTAAGGATCATTTTTGATTGTATTTTCAAACAAAATATAGAAGACAGCAATCCTTAAGCGCGTTAAATATGGAGAAGTGTCAAACGTCAAATAGTTACTGCCCGTCAGAAAGAAAACGATTGTCTTTGAATCGATTCTGTAAACGAAGCTTGATTTTCGATTTAGGTTAAATCTTTTATTACGAAAGTAATGATAAATAAAGTAAAACTATACTTACATCTGAAATGGTATTTCGTCTTTTTGTAAACTAGACGAAATATAACATTTTTTTACATCCAAAAACAACGCATAAGGGCATTTTCACGGAGCTTGTTATCCATTGACAGCGATGACGAAAATGGCGTGACATCGATTATTGAAATAGTTTTTATAGATGTACTAGATTTTCCGCCAATACTTTTGACAGAGGGGAAATGATACTCAGGGCCTCTCCTGGTTTAGAACTCTCTGTATCTACTAAGTAGTCTGTGATATAGTGTTTGCTTACATTTTTAAAGCAGTTTGTATCCTGGCATTCAATTTTGTATAATTTTCGTACCATGCCCGTATAATGAAAAAAAATCGACTGTCAGCCCTATTGGTTAAGGTATATCTTTAAATGGGTAAAGGTAGAGGAAGAATATGTGAAATTTGCGGTGTGAGAGAAAGGAATAGACCAGGATTTTATAGCAATTTTCCAATTAATGAACAACGGTAAGTACTACTTTTTCTTGACCTTTTGTTATTATTTTAATATTCACACTAATATAAATACTATTAAAAATAATAGGTATACTCACCATCGTCTTTACTATGGCCTTCACGGCACCGCGTCTTCTTATTTTATATGTCTGGAGGTAAAAATACTACAAGTAGAACTATATTTGATTCCTTACAGATGTAAACTATGGGTTCAGATAATTGGCAACGAAGATCTCGCTCATTTACCAATAGAGAGACTTCATGAAAATAAACATGTTTGTGGAGACCACTTCTTACCTAAGGACTTTAACAAAAAAGGGAATCGTCTGAGGAAACGAGCTTTTCCAAAGTTGATGATATATGCAACACCGTTGAGGGATGATTTGTTGAAGGACTTCCCTTTACATGTTGCTAGTAAATCTGGTATGTATAGAGCTCTTTTTTTATTTTATTATATGGCTTTTACTCCTCGCCGGTATTAGCGAGGCGAATTCTGCCAATGTCGAGGTGTATACTTTTAATTTTATTATTTTTCAATAATATAAATACAAGCAACGTTGTTCGGTTGAGGCCTTGCTGATTGTAAGATGGCCTCCCTACAAACATGTGGGTGGCCGAGACCCCGGATAACTGTTTGTTCAACTATAGTTGAACAAACAGTTATCAGGGTATAGTATAAAACATCACTCTTTCATATGCAAAAGGAAAGAGCCCTAAGTAGAGTATTAATTTTTTATGATTTTTTGAAGTTTCAACGTAGAAATATAAAGTTTTTGAAATATTCACGTTTAAGGTTTGAAAGCCTAAAAAACCTAGTTTTAGTGTGCAGATGGATAGGTTTTCTACTAGCGTAGACTACTGGAATTTAATGATAATAAAAAAAATTGATAATGGAACGCTCATATGTACCTAGCGGTAACTTTTTTTTATTACTTAAATAAAACAAAAATCAACATTATTATTTGTCAACAAGCACCGTCCGTTAATTTATGCATAATAACAAAGAATTAGTGCAAAATCGATACAAAATAATGTTTTTTGTAATTATTTTTGTATGAAATAACAATTCCACATGCATTTTTTGAACTCAAAATACGAACTTTAACTTAAAATTTTGATATACATGGTATGGTACGAGTATTTAGAATAAACATAACAATATTGACAAAAGGAAACTCTTCGTCAGTTACTAACACTTATTTTTTGGCAAACATTAACTTATTCCTAAAGGGACCTCATTGTCGGTTTATGAGATCGTACCATCGCCCACACTGTTAACCCTTTGACCGCCAAAGCCGTGTTCAAACACGTCAACGAAAAGTCGTGCCCTCAGCGCCATGACGTGTTAAAACGTCCAAAATGAGAGATCAAAATACTCCTTAATAAACAACCTTTATAGAAATATATTTGTATTCTTTCGGTCCATTTCATTTATACCAAATAAGTAAAAATAATGAAATGGTTTTAGATAAAATGTCAACCAATATGAATGTTATCGGTAAGACATAGAGTTTAAGTGAACAAAGAATATGTCATTATTAGGGATATACAAAGTTTCTTTACCGTTCTGTCCGATGTTTATTAGTTTTTATCATAAAATATGTTTATTTGATGGTATTGTTAAACATTTTTTTACTCAACTAAACACTTAAAAAACCTAACGTATTTTCCTTCATACAGTTCCGCCATTTTGAATTTTAAAACAAACATAATGTTCGAAATCTACACTCCCTAATTAGCGGAAAATTACTACCCTGACGATTTTTCAGAAATAAGTGTATAACCGCGATCTTGGATATTAAAACAGACATAATCTTCGAAGCCTACATGATACGCAAATGTTATAATAATAATTAAATTAAACGGTTGTCTCGATTTGATTCTGCCTCAATCCTCACCCAAATCATGTACTTACATGAACATTTTAATGCCCTTATTTTGTTGAAATATATTTATGTTTTTAGGTATGAGTTTGATACGTGATAATACTGATAATTCAAATCAAAGGGGCTCTTAAGACGGCCGGTGCATAGCCATTTTTACTTGAAAATTATATTAAATCTGACTGCATGACTGCGGTCTTTAGAAATAAATGAAAGTATTCAATGAAAGCTGTTTGATTGAAAGCGCGGCGCTGGCGGGCCGCGAGCGTGATGCCGGCGCGATGCGAGCGTGATGCTGGCGCGAAGCGCGCTTCCTGCTGGCGTCCGCCGGCGCCGCTCGCATCGCGCTTCGATCCTGCCCCGCTACCGCCACGCTAACAAAACGCGTGTGTCTGACCAAGCCCTAAGAGCTATCTAGTCTCGGTCTAAGAAAAACATCCATGCTTAACTCGAAGTCGAGCGTGAGGTCCCTTTATGTATGGAACCCCACACTTATTTATTTATTTATACTGAAGTTTCAGAATGTTTCGCAACTGTTGTGTACCAAAGTGTAACAGTGCCAGAAAGGATGTCAAATTACACCAAATGCCAAAAAGAGATCGCGGTAAAACGTGGATTAGAGCCATTTTGACAAACAAACAAAATGCGAACGCCAAAGAATTGGAAAGTCTTAATTCTGGTAAAGATCAGTACGTCTGCCACAAGCATTTTGAAACGAGATTCGTCACTAGTAAGATGCACTTGCGTTGTCAAGCAATACCAACATTGTTCACTGATAAAGAAATAGCTACCGGAGTACCATCTAGAGTTGACCCTAAAACCGGTAAGTTGATTTGTCGGTATTTCTCATATAACTTTTTTTTTTCAATTTTGAGACAAGCTTTTATTGCTAACTGTAGGTACTTTGTACACTCCCTGACTGCTCACCAAGACGTATGCAATGAGCCCAAATACGACGGGAAAATGTTGGATAATTGACCACCTTCAAGCTCCATGAGTCCATGACATAATAATATTGCATTGACATCCGCTTTACACACGCATGCAAAATTTCAGCTCAATAGGAAAACTGGAAGTGGGTCAAATTTAACTTGCAAGATTGGACTACGGACAGACAACGAGACAGAAAGTAAAAAATACAATCCTCATTAAATCGAAGCCGCTTTAACCGAACTACCTTCAAGTAATAAAGTACCGTATACATTTTTAGCGGAATTTAGGGTAGACCTTTGCGGAATTCAGTCGACCATAGACAGTCGATCCAGTAGTAAATTAACACTGAACGCCAAGAACCCCTAAAGAGGTCTAGTGTCGTCGTGCCCACCCACCACGCCAACAACCCATAAAAGGGTCGGAGTGACGGTGTACTTTGATCATGAATAAAATCTATTATGAATTGTTTTGCACAGCACTACGAGATTCGTCTTTTTTGATAACGCAACAGTGTTTGGCGTGTGAGTGATCACTTCATTCAAATATGAAAGCGTTCATAAGGTTAATTATTATTACATAGTAAATTAAACATTTTCTGCGGAATTTCAGTTCTTCAAGATTCGGCTCAAATAGTGAATTTCGACCACATATACATCAGGAAAAGGATTCATGTTGACCATACATATACAAAGGATCAGGATACCCAGGATGACGCGGGGTGGGATTATACCTTCGCGGCCATATCAGGTTTGTTTAATGGCGATAAAGGCTTAAAACTGAATGCAGAGGCGCACAAGAGGCTGACAACACCCGATGACCTTCAAATTGACTTTACTCAAACAGTGTTTTAGCTATAACTCCTTGTTTTGAAAACGTAAAAAAATATATGTTATTATTAGTTATATTTGGAAGAACTTCGTTGATTCCGATACACGATTGGACGAAATCGGCTCAATCCATACTAATATTATAAATGGGAAAGTGTATGTGTGTGTTTGT
Organism: Pammene aurita; assembly: GCA_947086415.1. NCBI lineage: Eukaryota > Metazoa > Arthropoda > Insecta > Lepidoptera > Tortricidae > Pammene > Pammene aurita. Next base: position 16,949,755 of record OX352315.1, read on the forward strand.
TTGTCCGTCTTTCACGGAAAAACGGGGCGACGAATTGACGTGATTTTTTAAATGGAGAGAGTTGAAGGGATGGAGGCTACTTTTTGTCTCTTTCTAACCCCCCACTTCCCTAAAATGTGGGGTGGATGTTTGTATGGAGCATTCCGGGGGGCAATCAGGAAAGGGGAACCGTGTTACCCCGAATTTAACGCGAGCGAAGCCGCGGGCAAAAGCTAGTAGAAAATAATTCCAAAGTTATATCTTAAAATTTGCTTTAAACAGTCATATGTCTTTAGTTTCTTGACTTATACGTCTGTAACTAAGGACAAAATTCCACCGCACTAATACTAAAAACTTCGTTGTTTTATATTTCTCAATTAATGCGTAGTTTTTTTTTAATTCATCATTTTGCAAAATTTGCAATGAGCTCCCATACTAATCGTAACACAGTGTTTCTCTTTCACTCGCGCTGAAAAAGAAAGGACGGAATTTAGCTGTTGTCAGCCCCTTAAACATGATTGGTTGATTTTTACAGCTACTGTCAAAAAGACCTCTCACCACGGTGCTGCCATCTAGTGAAAATCTCGATCGCGGAAACCCAATGAGGGTTTCCAAAGAGTTTTATTAATTATATTATGAATGTTGTTTCTGAAGCTACGTAGCTTATTCCTGTGTAAACGATTTTAAAAATGTATGTGACGTTTTCAAGTTAAAGGTACATCATTAGTAGTCAGGGTCAGTAGTGACCCTGCCTACGAAGCAGGAGGTCCCGGGTTCGAATCCTGGTCAGGGCATTTGTTTGTGTGTTTATCACAGATATTTGTATTCCTGATTAATGGATGTTTTCTATGTATTTAAGTATTTATCTATTATATATATCGTCGTCTAGTTAGTTCCCATAACACAAGCCTTATTGAGCTTACTGTGGGCCTAGGTCGATTTGTGTAAGATTGTCCTATAATATTTATTTAATTATTTATCATTGTCGGTTGTCAATAAGGCGCCTGCCATAATAAATCATTTACAAATAAACTCTATTAACAACCGACAATGTACCTTTGACTTGATCGTCACAAAGTCCATTATTTTAAAACATGTAGGTAATATTTTTAAATTTGTCCTAGTCATCTTTTTATTATTTACTAAAGAAAGTAAATTAGGTATTTATACCTATGGGATAATCTTACATAAACCGACCACCTAGTCCCACAGTAAGCTCTGTTAGGCTTGTGTTACATGCAATCAATGAGTATTTCCGCAATCGAAATTTTTACTAGATTGCTAGAGGTCTAGCTGTTATAATCCACCAATCATGTGTAATATTTTTTTTTATCGGTGGATTTTGACAGCTGCTGTCAAAAAGATCTCTCGCCACGGTGCTGCCATCTAGTGAAAATCTCGATCGCGGAAACCATCATGGTTACTTAATTAATTGTCAAGACGTCTTCTTTCTATTGGACCGTAAGCCAGGAACAAATTTCATGACCAATCGCGTCCCAGGCGATAACTTGTGAAGTGGTTAGGGGCGATGTATATAGAAGCCTCGTAAAGGTCAGCTGCCGCTCCGTTGGTGGGTTGAGAAACGGCAGTCATTTATTCACTTTAAAAAAAAATGATCATCGCGTCCCGATTGAAAATTTGTCAGAAGATAGTTTATATACTCTTACAAACATAAAAAATTGTCAGCCAGCTGTATCGAGGTGGAAAGACCGTCAGCTGATGCCATGCAGATCATATGTTCACGTGAATATCTGACGGCCTTTTCACTGCGATACAGCCGACTGATGATTTTATATTTAGAATAGGATATAAACTATCACCTGACAAAATTTCAATCGAGGCGTGATGACCATTTTTTTTTTAATTGATTAAATCCTTGCCGTTTCTCAACCCACCAACGGAGAGGCAGCTGACCTTCACGAGGCTTCATTACACATCGCCCTTAACTACTCTACAAGGTTTCGCCTGGGACGCGATGACCAACGAAATTTGTTCCTGGCTTACGGTCTATATCATGAACGTATGTATATTAGTAACGTTTATCATGTCACATTTCAGATTTGTCGTCTGTCTGTCAGTACAAGTCAATTATTTACAGAAGATTTTTGTATTTTAACCAGGAATTAATAATGAATAATAATAAGCAAAGCTGGATGATTTTAGAAATATAATAAAATTTAGAATATAAAACTGTATTTTATTGTTAAAAGTCTCAAATGTTTAAGTTTAAACACATACCTACCAAATTTACTCAAGCAATGAAAATGGGTGATCCTTTTGTATTGTCTAATATCTATGTAATAAAACCGGCCAAGAGCGTGTCGGGCCACGCTCACTGTAGGGTTCCGTAGTTTTCCGTCCGTCACAGTAAGTGTCCCCACTTAAGAGTTAATAACACCGCCATGTAGGATATGATATGAGAGTTCCATGTACAGCGACATCTATCGGCAAATTGAGTAAACTATTGCGCGCGAGCATAAAGTATGGAAGATGATTTTTATGGGATAATTCTTTATTGCGTGAACCGATTTTCACCGTTTTTACTTTATTTGAAAGCACGTCATTTCATTGTAATTTTGTAGAAATTACAGGTACAATAAACACCTGCTTATACGGTTAAATTACAAACTTAGTTCAGAAATTATTTTGTATTTTTTTTTCAAAAACTATTCATCCTATCAAGTTCAAAATAATTTTCCAAGAAAGTTTTTATAAAGTTCTACTTTTGAGATCTTTTTCATATTTTTAAAACTTATGGTTCAAAAGTTAGAGGGGGGGGGGACGCATATTTTTTTACTTCTGGAGCGATTATTTCCGAAAATATTTACATTATCGAAAAATGATTTTGGGAAACCCCAATTCATTTTTAAATACCTATCCAATAATATATCACACGTTAGGGTTGAAATGAAAAAAAAAATCACTCCCCACTTTACGTATAGGGGAGGTACCCTAATAAAAAAAAAATTTTCACTTTTTATTTTACCACTTTGTCGGCGTGATTGATATACATATTAGTACCAAATTTCAGCTTTCTAGTGCTTACGGTCACTGAGATTATCCGCGGACGGACGGACGGACGGACGGGCAGACATGGCGAAACTATAAGGGTTCCTAGTTGACTACGGAACCCTAAAAATGTATATTCGTTTGGAGCTTCGATGCCTGTAACTTGGGCCTTAACCCCAAATGCTAAAGCTGAAATTCAATTGACACGTATGTGTTCGATGAATACTATGCCAGAAAAAGTGTTCCTCTTTTTAGCGTTTACGAAATTAGCTATGGACTAAGAGCTGGCCACGTCAGATATGACACAATAATGAGAGCAACGAAACCCGTCTAGTAAGATTACAATACTATCCTTATTGCTAGATCCGGGCATCTGGCAGCTTTTAATGGGTGGAGGTTAGAGTGACAGGCTAGCATAATTTTTAAGTAACAAAGAAGTTTTATTTATAGAGAACGGGGCCTATATTCTAACATTAAAACAAAAACAGTAGGCGACAAACTATGAATTACATTATACGTCGTTTTGGACTACTTTCCCCCATTAGAAACTTGTGGTAATGATATAATTTAATATTTATAAAATTTCTGCATCAAAACCAAAACTTTAGGATTTGTATTTTTAAAGTAGTTTGCATTCTTTGTCAGATGTCCGGATCTAGAAATAAGCATAGTATAGCAAACTAGCGAAAAGGGTTTCGTCGCTCTCATTATTTTGTCGTGGCTGGCTCTCCGTCTATTATAAACCTAGCCCAGGGGTCTCCAAACTTTTTTACCCGAAGGCCACGGTGACTCTTAGCTTCCTCTTGGGGGAATTTAGTTAACCGCGGGCCGTGGTTTGGAGACCTCTGCTAGAACCATCTTATCTACACTAACCAAGAAGTGCAGTAACAGTAGAAGTAACAATCTCTACTCATCCCTTTTTTAGTGGTGAGGGTACTAGCGTAAGAAAAAGACAGTATGATTCTCTCTGTCTATGCATGAAGTGAGACAAACCTTGGTCAAATTATATGTACTGATTTAAACTTACACGATTTTCACTCATTATTTTGACAAAAACGGGACTTAATCGCGTACACTTACTTTCATTATTTCCCTGACGTTTCGTAATAAAAGTAAGTGTACGCGATTAAGTCCCGTTTTGTCAAAATAATAAAATTATATGTACCTTTTTAACTCTATTCTCTATTGTCCACAGGTAGTAATACAAATTATTTAGCCACGTTAGAAAAGGTTGAAGGTCACGTTGACCATTCGTACTTTAAATCGGAGGAAAAAAAAGAAAAAACACCATCTAAAGCTGGTAACTCAGGGGTACGGGACACAGGTAGGATGGCGTATACCCTATTATCGTCACCAAACTAATGGTTAGAACATTCGACCTTGTTATAAGGGGATGACTTTTCTACAAAAATAGGTGCAATCTGTTTGGGTGGGTTGTTTGTAGGGTGTCCCTTATATTGCGAATTTGATAAATTAATAACGCATACCCTAAATGTACTTGTTTTAACACTTTCGCAACCAGGTTAAATTTTGAACAATACCCCAGAAACCGACAGAACCCGCCAGGCGGGCTACGATGTGCAGTGCAATGCCGCACGCCGCGTGCCCGGCATCTGAGCAAACATTACGAGTGCCTACCAGGCGGGTTCTCGGTAGTCAAAGTATTAACCAAAAATTCTCTAATTTTTTTATTCTAACCCGTGCTGACTTACATCGTAATTTCCCCATACAAATTACTATGAAGAAATTTGGGCAGAAAAGATAAGTCGCTACTTTGTTTATCGGTTTTCGGTTCGCAGCGAGATTATTTTTTCATAAAAAACGTTCAAACAGGACTAGGATGCACTGATGATATGAAAAAAATATATATATTTTGGTCATTTTCATACCTTGTACGGGAAAATCGGATAAAAGTCGGCACGGGTTACAGTTACAGGAATGGCCTGAATTTTTTTGTAGAGTATTTTTGGGTAACCGAAATATATTTAGGGAGTATGCGTTGTTAATTTCTCAAAATCACAAAATAAGGGACACCCTAGTGGGTTGATATATTTTTTCTTTTCCAAACATGTAAAAATGTCTGTACTTAAATAGGTACACACTTGGAGACCTTAGACATCTCTAAGGATAATTTGGAAATAGTATGTTTGTTGTATACTAGAATCCCTTACTTTTTTTTTATTTAAATTCAAAATTTGTTTCTAACTGTTGATGATGGATTATTATAATTTGGTAATTTATGTAGAAGACACAGTTCAGGTAAGAAAGTATATCAAACTTGTATGTAATTCATTTTCAAATAGTCAGATTTGGACTCATCTTTTTTCTTTGGTATTTTTCTTAAACTATAACCTATTGTTGGTTAATCTAACCTTGGTGTGATATGTTTTCTTATAGAACAACGCACTTATATGTATTGTTTAGTTTTGATGTACTGTTGTTTTGAAAAAATAAGTCCCGCCGAGTTTCTTGCCGGACATAATTCTTCTCGGGTCAGAGGTGTAGGGTTAGAACCGCGGTGTAGTTTGATTTTTGTTTTTCTCTCTTTTACTTTGACGTGTAAAAGTGCCCTTGTGGCCTACTTACTGAATAAATGTTTGAGTTTGAGGTAAGAACAGCAACAATGTGAAGGAGGTACTGACTCGAACAAAAGGTTGACTGAAAATATGGCCCGTGAAAATTTGTAACCGGCCAGTCTTATACCTGTCAAAGAAAGTATCGCCCGAGTCGTTCTAGCGGTACTATTGTGGGACCATTTTTTTGAGCTGATTGTGTATCCCTAGTATTGTTTGATCGGTGGGTAAGAGGGTAAGAATATTAAACACTTTCGCAACCGGGCAAAATTTTGGACAATACCCCAGAAACCGACAGAACTCGCCAGGCGGGTTACGAATGCAACGCAATGCCGCACGCCGCGTGCCCGGCATCTGAGCAAACATTACGTGTGCCTACCAGGCGGGTTCTTGGTAGTCAAAGTGTTAATTAATATATGAAGATAAACTATAACAAAATTCGCCGAATGTATGTCATATCTTTGTAATTTCATCAGCAGCTTAGCGGATGAAGTGCTCAAAATGAGCTGACTCGATTTTATCGTATAGAAGAGGGTGTTGAGATCATTTCGAACATCTCGCCCACTTAGTCATTTTAATATGTACGACATGTACAGTCGCCATCAAATATATCGGAGCGGCCAAGGTACTCAAAAATATGTGAACATGCAGTTTATTGTCTTGACAATAGAGGCGTTGTTCAGATGTTTGTGACGACCTTGGCCGCTCCGATATATCTGATGGCGGCTGGACGTCTTATTATTCGTCTGCCTTTGATATAATATAATAGAGATTGTGAGGACAGGCGCGGATGCAGGATTTCGTTCAGGGGGGGCACTTTCGAGGATTTCATTCGGGGGGGGGGGGCACTTTCCAGGATTTCGTTCAGGGGAGCACTTTCCTTCACAAAAAATCTCGCGGTCTGCAACTATGGGCCCCGTAGTATACGAGATTTGCAGGGGGGCATTTGGTTTCAGGGGGGGCAATTGCCCCTGTTGCCCTGTTGCCCCCCCCCCCCCCTGTATCCGCGCTTGTGTGAGGAAGGTAAGACTCGTGGTTTATACAGGGTGTAACAAGAATACCGGTGATCCGTTTAAGGGCATATTTGGTATCGTGTTGCGAGTAAGATGCTTGTTTGCCACCGTCGTAGTATAAAAAAAAAAGAAAAAGTAGGAAGAAAAATTTTTTGGACACAGTCATTTTTTTTTTTGTATGGGACACGTCCTCCTAGCCGTCCAACCCTCCATACAAGACCAATTCTTTTTTTCGCGAGAAAAAATCTTTGCTTAGTTTTTCATAATACGCATGATGAATTTTTGTCATGTATGGTATCAAACGATTCGTTTTGTTGTGAGGATCAAATGTCTATATGGGGCCAATTGCGTTAAAGCAACGCATAAGTCAGAAATGAGACTTAAAGTCTGAGATTTGCATTTGTTTCTCAAAACACTCCAAACAAAATGATGTGTAAAAGTGACGTCACGATTACATAGTCGCCCTGTTTAAAGTAAGGAAAAGTTATGAAATTGCAATTTTTACAGTGAAGTGTTGCGTTTATGTATAGGTATATGGTTGCCATACAATTTATTTTACAGTAAACTGTTAAAAATCGAATCGTATCATTGTTTTTTTAAATATTCTACTTTAAAAAATCGTTAAATTTTTAAATTTTGTAGCATGATAACTTTGAACCATTTTAATAGATTTTTTTAATTTCACTTTATTTGGATATATTGATCATTTTGCATCCTTTCAACAAAATTTTATTTCATAATTCAACATGTGTTAACAATGTTATCATCCCTATTAGATTACGAAAAAGATGCCAATTATACTGATTTAAACTTTCACGGTTTTTACACATATCTATTTATAATAACGGGACTTAACCGCGTATATATTTCTAAAAATTACCTTCGACGTTTCGAGGACGACATTGTCCCCGTGGTCCCGAAGAAAGACAAAAGAAGATTTTTAGAAATATATACGCGATTAAGTCCCGTTATTATAAATAGATAGATGCCAATTATGTCCTTAAAATGATCGCCAGCATTTTTCTTAAGTACACCTTGTATCGGAAATTATTAATTCTACTCAAAAAGCCTTTTTGCTCTTAACAGATGTACCACTTGCAAATAAAGAGGAGAAATTAGCTGGTAATTTATACGAGGATGGTGATGCGATAGGAACTGACACGTGTGACAATGACGACTTGCCGCCATCGCCCGGGGAAGGTAACATTTATTTCCGTTTATTCTATAACCAGGGCTGGCGTACTGTGAGACATCGTCGCACAGCCGGTAGTACAGTCCCTATCAGATATACAGAGGTTTGAAGTAGGGCAAGCCTAAATACATGATTTCGTACTAACTATTCAATCTTTATATACTCAAAATGTCATCATCTTTCGAAAAAAATATGCTACAACAGCAATATAAGTTATTTAGAATGAAAACAACTAACAATCTAGCCTAGTGTATTTTGTAAGCAGCCCTACTAAATTTTCGCTTATGCAACTGGTTTATCTGAGACATGCCTACAAATAACACAAGCCGGGTATTAGGTTTAACGACACATTGATTTTGAACAAACTTCAGAGATTTTACCTTGCCTTTGTTGATCATGATCAACACTTGGACGCACCTCAAACAGTCACAAGGAACGGCTTCATCCATTATTAATAAGTAATTTTAACACTTTTACAAGTTTTACAAAAGAATTAAGCACTTTTACTAACTCGTAACCTCACCTCACCACAATACCATTCAATTCACATTGACTTGCTCAAACAATTAATTTGCATATCAAATTCGACTTTTGTAATATAATACACTTGAAGTTGTCCGTTAACGCTCACTTGCGTTGCGCGATCTTCATGCGGCCAACTTCACACCAAAAAGCTGGTTTTAAATCGCCGTATTTTGCTATAGGTACACCGGGCAAAAATTGTTGCTCGTTGTACAGACACCAATAGGGCGATTTGTATAGGCGAAATGAATGCCCGCTTACATGCCGCTTGCAAGGCGGCGGCGGTGGTGAGTGCGAGCGGGACAGCAGCATGCGCTACGTTTAGTTTCGTTTGTCTCAGTCGTTTGCGCGGCAGTGGCGACACTTTGTTGCGTGTGGCAAAATTTATAAACAGCTCACTCGAAATAATTAATACGGGTTATTTAGCGCGACGATTAAAATACGTAATTTCGGTGAGGCAACTAGGGCAAGCCCGGCTTTTGGGCTTGTATGGAAGTACCGCCACTGAGGAGCGGCCAAGATGGTCACAAATATCTATCTGACTTTAGAACCATAAGGCCCTTTTGGTCCGGGGAGCCAAATTTCAAAATTCGCCTCTGCAATTACTCCACTCACTTAATATTTCTACTTTAAATGCATAGATAGATATATTTATTATTCTTATATACCGTCTCTTTTCCGTGGAGGTGATAATTGAAATACTCAAAACGAATTTTAGTTTGTTAGGTGTAAATAGTGTCCCACTGCTGGACAAAATCCTCTCCCGTCGATCTCCACAACTCTCGGTATTATTTAATTAATAGATATTTAATGTAGCTTACGTGTTTTACTTTGGTATCGTTTCAGAGTTTACTACAAATATTGTTTCTGAAATTGGGGAGAAAATCGAACTTGAGAATTTTATAAAGGATACAATTTTCTCGTGGCAGAAAGCGGATTTAATAGAAGCAGGTAATGCATGCTTAACGTACCGTTATAAATGTTAATTTTCATCACAGTTCCTTTTAACACGTTGACCGCCAAAGACGTCAAATCACGCGCACGAAAACTCAGCGTCAGCGAGCGTCCAAAATATAACCGAGTGCGCTTGCGCGCTTTGGCGTCAGTGGCAAAATTTTTCTGTGCGAGACTTGGCGGTCAAAGGGTTAAAGAGTGTTATTCAACGCAAGCTGGAGTAATGGCTTATGTTTATTTATTTATTTAATCTTTATTGCATGATACAAGATAGTACAAATGGCGGGCTTAATGCCATAAGTCATTCTCTACCAGTCAACCAATGGGCTAAACAGAAAGGTTAAGTAAGTGCAGGGTCCATTAAAAATTACACAATTATTAAGAAATTTAAAACTAACAATAAACTATATTAAAGGAGTAGTCCATTTAGCCGCTGAGGCACAAAACTAGATATAAACTCGCGTTTCGTCCATTCGTTGTAACCCCTGCCTGCATCCACCTCCAGGAACTATTATTGAAATTTGTGTGCCCATTGCCCATATGCAATCTTAAGGAAGCCTCCAAATAATGTCCGTATAGTTATGAAAAAATCTAATTTCAGATGATTCTGAAGACCCGAAACCCGCGGCAGTGCCGGAGCAACCGAAGATACCCGAAGACCTAACCTTATCCTTGTTCTGTGAGGCGGAGCCCCTGCCCTTACAACCAGCGCCTAGTGAGTCAGGTAAGTCAAGTCACACTTTACTATCATACACGTCAAATATCTGAAGACCTGACGTTATCCTTGTTCTGTGAGGCCGAGTCCCCGCCTTTACAACCAGCGCCCAGCGAGTCAAGTAAGTCAGTTCACACTTAACTATCATACAAGTCAAATATCTGAAGACCTGACGTTATCCTTGTTCTGTGAGCTCGACCCCCGCCCTTACAACCAGCGCCCAGCGAGTCAGGTCAAGTCAGTTCCCACTTTACTATCATACACGTCAAATATCTGAAGAACTGACGTTATCCTTGTTCTGTGAGGCCGAGTCCCCGCCCTTACAACCAGTGCCCGGCGAGTCAAATAAGTCAGTTCACACTTAACTATCATACACGTCAAATATCTGAAGACCTGACGTTATCCTTGTTCTGTGAGGCCGAGTCCCCGCCCTTACAACCAGCGCCCAGCGAGTCAAGTAAGTCAGTTCACACTTAACTATCATACATGTCAAATATCTGAAGACCTGACGTTATCCTTGTTCTGTGAGGCCGAGCCTCCGCCCTTACAACCAACGCCCAGCGAGTCAGGTAAGTCACTTCACACTTTACTATCATACACTTCAAATCTCTGAAGACCTGACGTTATCCTTGTTCTGTGAGGCCGAGTCCCCGCCTTTACAACCAGCGCCCAGCGAGTCAAGTAAGTCAGTTCACACTTAACTATCATACAAGTCAAATATCTGAAGACCTGACGTTATCCTTGTTCTGTGAGCTCGACCCCCGCCCTTACAACCAGCGCCCAGCGAGTCAGGTCAAGTCAGTTCCCACTTTACTATCATACACGTCAAATATCTGAAGAACTGACGTTATCCTTGTTCTGTGAGGCCGAGTCCCCGCCCTTACAACCAGCGCCCAGCGAGTCAAGTAAGTCAGTTCACACTTAACTATCATACATGTCAAATATCTGAAGACCTGACGTTATCCTTGTTCTGTGAGGCCGAGCCTCCGCCCTTACAACCAGCGCCCAGCGAGTCAAGTAAGTCAGTTCACACTTAACTATCATACAAGTCAAATATCTGAAGACCTGACGTTATCCTTGTTCTGTGAGCTCGACCCCCGCCCTTACAACCAGCGCCCAGCGAGTCAGGTCAAGTCAGTTCCCACTTTACTATCATACACGTCAAATATCTGAAGAACTGACGTTATCCTTGTTCTGTGAGGCCGAGTCCCCGCCCTTACAACCAGCGCCCAGCGAGTCAAGTAAGTCAGTTCACACTTAACTATCATACATATCAAATATCTGAAGACCTGACGTTATCCTTGTTCTGTGAGGCCGAGCCTCCGCCCTTACAACCAACGCCCAGCGAGTCAGGTAAGTCACTTCACACTTTACTATCATACACTTCAAATCTCTGAGGACCTGACGTTATCCTTGTTCTGTGAGGCCGACCCCCGCCCTTACAACTAGCGCCCAGCGAGTCAGGTCAAGTCAGTTCCCACTTTACTATCATACACGTCAAATATCTGAAGACCTGACGTTATCCTTGTTCTGTGAGGCCGACCCCCGCCCTTACAACCAGCGCCCAGCGAGTCAGGTCAAGTCAGTTCCCACTTTACTATCATACACGTCAAATATCTGAAGACCTGACGTTATCCTTGTTCTGTGAGGCCGACCCCCGCCCTTACAACCAGCGCCCAGCGAGTCAGGTCAAGTCAGTTCCCACTTTACTATCATACACGTCAAATATCTGAAGACCTGACTTTATCCTTAATATGTGAGGCTGAGCCCCCGCCCTGACAACCTAGAGAGTCACTTAACACTTTACTATCATAAGCGGCTTTCACACTGCAGCGGTTTCGCGAGCGAGATAGCGCTCTGCATGTGTATAGCGCTGTCACGCTTGCACACCGTCGCCGCATCCGGTTGCGGCCCAGTGTGATAATCGCCACACACAGGTAAAATACTTGAAGACCTGTTAAATTTAAATATTAACCTTTCATTTAATTTATGTGTTAACGAGGCTCGTGAGACATTTATGAATAAGGGGTTAAAGTTTATATTTTATTGTAAACTAGCTTTTGCCCGCGGCTACGCTCGCGTTAAATTCGGGGTAACACGGTTCCCCTTTCCTGATTGCCCCCCGGAATGCTCCATACAAACTTTCACCCCCCATTTTTGGGAAGTGGGGGGTTAGAAAGAGACAAAAAGTAGCCTATGTCACTCTCCATCCCTTCAACTATCTCCACTTAAAAAATCACGTCTATTCGTCGCCACGTTTTGCCGTGAAAGACGGACAAACAAACAAACACACACATACACTTTCCCATTTATAATATTAGTATGGATTTTACGTTAAACTTTTTAGTCCGGTTTCGTTTTGGAAGCGGTTTTTTTTTATATTATCAAAACTCACGTGTTTTATTTTTTTGCAGTAGCAGTTGTTCCTGAAGATGTCGAATACCGGTGTAAAGATTGCGCAGCGGTTATTGACGGGTGAGTTTTATATGTATTTTAACACGCTTGCTCGTAACTAGGTTTACGCGTTTGTTTAGAATTTGTTACAATTTTACATCAATACAGATATGCTAACTGTAACGGCTGGTAGTCAAAACACCAGTGAACAGTCCAAAATTGCATAAAATGAATTTAATTTGATTTAAAACGGAAAGTAGGTACACACAAAAAAATGAGCACAATGGACGTGCGGCTGGCGCGGAATATAGATCGGAACCATATCGGGATTGTTCGGAAATGCACTGTTGCACCTCTGCCTCCGCACCTCTGTCTCAGCTCTTACATGTCTAATAACCGGTTGTTTACTTGCGTCGCGAACACTAACGTACAGACCATTTCCAAGTTAAGTTAAAACGTTCCATTTCTTAAATTTACAAACTCCCATATTGCATGTAACCGAGAACATTTCCATATTTCTGAAAACTTCCCTGAACTAGCTCATGTTTTTTTTTAATTTTCTAATATTGAAAATAGATGTCATATACTTCAGAAAAAGTGACCAAACCCTCCGGTGTCCGAGGCCGGATTTGAACTGGCGTCTTCAGCTTTCGCGGCTGAACTTTTTGGCAATTTTTTTAGTAGTGTAACTACTTAAAAAATTGCAAATCAAAAAAATATTGAACAAAATAATTTGATTTGCTTCAAGTTTCTAATATTGAATTTAAAATTTCGTGAGACATACTAACACGGCTGTACTTGTATTCAGTCACTACGCGCGAGATGTTTCGGAGAGCTTAGGTCTCCATCCTCAAGCACTAAGAGTGCTAGGCGAATCGATCCGTGACCCGTCGCTGCGGGGCCGCGCTATCGACTGCTGGGCGCTGATTAGCCGGGTCCACACCAGACGCACCGCCTCGCGAGGAAATTTCCGCGCGAAGCAAACGACTATTCCTCGCGCGGCAGCGTGCTCGTGTACATTTTTAGTAGGGAAGTTTGCCTCGCGAGGAAAGCCCGAGCCGGCAAGATGGCGGCCCTCTGTCAGCTGTTCAAATTGTTCAAAATGGCGTCACATGTGATTACTGCCGTGGTTTTTGATACTTTTATTTTGCTTTTTAAAGCTATACAAAAGAAACAGCGAAAGTAAAGTAAAGGAGATATTGGGTGAGCCCATTATATAAATCTAGATCCCAATACGGAAACCGGCTGTACAGAGAATTAACAGAAACTGGATTAGAGACTAATATTGGACGCATTGAAAAATAACAACTAGAGTTTTTGCTGTGTTTACAATTTAATACAAAACTAAAAAGGCGAAATACAAAGTTTAGAGAATCTATCACCGTGCTTGTAACATTACGATACTTGAACACAGGGGAGTCTATTACACCCGTCTCCAATATTTATTTCGCATATCAAAACAATCAGTATCAAAAATTGTACCACAAGTGAAGTGTGATGCCATCATAGAACATCTAAAGGATTATGTAAAGGTAATAAATAAGTAAACAAATAAAATTTTATCTAATCAGCTTGGTTAATTTAATCTCCTATTGCTCAATTTTTTGCACGGAACAAAATAACCACGCGCACCTCGCGAGGCAAACACCTGAGGCCGAGCCGAGCGGCCGCGGCCGAGGCAAACATGCGCGCTGCTTCGGCCGCGGCACGTCCACACTAGCCGAGCCGCCTCGCGCGGCAATTTCCTCGCGAGGCTGTGTGCCCGGTGTGGACACGGCTATTGGCCTAATTATTGACCTTAGCTCTCCGAAACTTACACTAAATACAAGTGGGTACAGCCGTGAAGTGTATGTAGTATTTTCAACCATCTTAAAGAAGGAGGAGGTTCTCAATTTGTCGGGATCTTTGTTTATGCTTGTGTTTTCTTTAATGTATGTTCACCGATTATTCGAAGACGACTGAACCGATTTGGAAAATTCTTTTTTGTTTGGAAGGATATACTTGAAACTTGATAGTCATCAGGTCTGGATCTGATGATGGAATCCTGGAGAAATCGAGGGAAATCTTCAAATATTATAGTTGTACATATGTGTGCAGGTTCTCGTGGTGGTGCGTGCGGTGCGGGCGCGGGCGGGGGGGCGGCGCGCTGTGCGGCGCGTGCGCAGTGCTCGCGCCGCACGACGCGCATCACGTGCTGCGCGCGCCGCCCGCCGCTACGCATGTGAGTATTATCGAACGAGCGGAGCGTAGGCGAAGTGAAGATCTTACAGATAACTTCGGACACAACAGAACTCAGCTGGTTACTAAGACGTTCGTGCATTTTGATGGCTTTAATATAAGAACTTCACTTCGCTTACACTCCGGTCATTCGATTATAGAATCTAAGGCTTAGGATATTCGACCGAATGAAAATTGTTGGATTAAAGTCTCACTTTCATGTAGTTGGTTACAAGTTATAGGGCGTTTTTTTAGTAAAAGTCTTAATTTTGGGACTACAAATAAATCTAGTTTTAGTATTAAATAATATTAGTGAATTTGTGAGCTGAAGACCTCATTGGTCTGACGCATAAAAAAATATCTTCCTTTGTTCTGTCATTTCATTAGCACAACTAGCAACGGTACGAAACGCCATTGTCTCCAATGAAGCTGAGTTGCTTTGTGACAAGTAGACCCCGTTATCGGAGGTGCAATTTGGTAGCTTGACGTTCTTAGGGAATGGTAAAAATATTTAAGGTTGTCGATATCGATACTCTTTCTTTTTCTTGTCAATTTGTTTTATATGCAATTTTTGGACTAAAATTTTACATGTTTTTTTTTGTCACCCATGATAATCATTGTCATCAGAAGTAGAAACCATTATCAGTAGAACAATTACGATATGGTTGCTATTTTACTTTTCTAATGTTTCGAGTTGCAGGGCCGTGCCTGAAGGCTCTTGAGATAAACCTTACCCATAGAGATATAATACTGGCCACCTATACTGAAAATAAATTATTTACGTCAATAGATAGTAAATGTCATCCCACAACAATATTTTCGATTATTTAGCTGTATTTACGAGCATTTTTTATTCGTATATAATATTTCATAATAATAAAAATGGAGTCACTTCTCGCAGAATACCCTAAAAATTAAGATTGGAAATTGTTACTTATAAAAATGAAAAAGGTAAATAAATATTCATTTAAATACTTATTCAATAAGTCATGTTTTACAAAATAATCACGTTTAATTAAAGTAACTCTCATTATGTCAAAGGAAAAATATCGACATGCAGCTAGTATTTCAAAATAATTTTTACCCATCTCTAAGAATGACAAGCTACCAAATTGCACCTCCGATAACGGGGTCTAGTGACAAGTCCGCCATTTGAACAAAAATCCTAAAACGGAATCGATTAAAATATCTTGATAATTATCAAAACTGCCCCCACAATTTTACGAGGATCGGTTGAGAAATGTAACCTGTAAAGCGTTTCTGCCCAAGCTGAAACAGAGGCTTCACTCGCTCGGTAATTTTTTTGTTGCCAATTCTTCAACTGGGAAGCGTTTGTTCAGCATCGTAGCACCTAACTAAACGGAAAAATTATACGATTGTATTTAGGAGAATCTTAAAGAGACACGTTTTTTCGGCATTTTCAGTACCTACTAGCAACGTCATCAAAAACCATCTCATCATAACTAACTAAAATCTTTTGTTTTTCGACAGACCCAAACGCAGGCAGTACTAGCTGTTATACGAGAACAGCTGCTAAAAGAAAACTTACTATACGAAACCGATGACGATGGGTACGTATACATAATAAGTAATAACTGCCCGTTGAGCCAAATCTCCCAAAATTGGTTAGATTATTGGTCTGGCTTCTTTCATTGGCGAATGAATTGCCAGAAAACATTGATACACCAACAAAAAAACAAGAGGACTGAATGTCGAATATCTATGCATATAATTCAGGCTATTTCTACAAGTAAGAAAAAAATCCGGCCGGCTGGCACGACGTGTCCCATAGAAAAAAAAAATGTTTTTTGTATGGGACACGTCGTCCCCTTTGAGGGTTCAAACAACCGGAGTCGCCATTGACAGGCGTTCCCCTCTGCCGAAAACGTATGACCAGTGGTCATACACATGTATGGACTGATGTTTATCTGACGTAGCGATTTGTACGTTACGTACGAATAGCCATACATTTGACGTTCCCCTCGCCCGAAAAAATCGGCAGACTTTTTTTGTATCGGAAATGACAGACATGGCTACTCCATCCGGGTTGAATTCTCTAAGGTCGTCCCAGCCGGCCAACCCTCCATACAACATTTTTTTTTTCGCCATACCAATTATGCCCTTAAACGGATGACGAGTATTTTTGTTACAACCTGTGTAAGGCGTCCTATAAAGTGTATTTTTGAAAGGAAATTCAACTGTCTCTTCCGAGTAATTTAGTTCAAATTTCTCGGGCTACATTAATGTATGGTAGGCGGTTCACGGATATACATTGTCAGGCCTCTGGTTTTATTCTTTTATTCATTAGAATTAATTATATTTGCAGCGTGAAGGTAGAAGTTAAACAAGAGCCGGAAGAGCGTCCTCCGTCACCGCCATTGCCCGCGGCGACGCCCGACCCGCTAGCCATGGAGCTCCACACTGACCCCTTCACTGAGGAGTACCACACTGACCTTTTCACTGACGAGTCCCACACTGACCCATTTAACGTAGAATCCCAGCCTGACACGCTCAATGAGGAGCTCAACACAACATTCGATCTAGAATCCCACACGGAACCGCTCAATGAGGAGCTCCACACTGGCCCGTTCACCGTGGAATCCTATCCTGAGGACCCTGGCCCGATCAATGTGGAGCTCCACCTCGAGGCCAGAACCGACGAGGTACGTCTACCGGCAGTATTCTAGAACCTTAGCTCATCCAAGAAAGCATCCCCAAAAAAACAAAATCGACTTTAATAAGGGTTTTCTTTTCACAAAAAGTGTAAGCCCCTGAACGAGGGATTCCGAAATCCAGCACCTCTGAATACTTCGTAATCGATTAGCATAACGACCTTCACAATAAAGTACGCAGGCCCCATCCTGGGTTCCAAAAAACATTGTTTTCGAAATCTTCAATCAAAATCTCTCAATTGACGATCTTTATCGAAAAGTACACGGCTGTCTTAGATTTCAAAAGCTGGGGGCACGACAGTGCCCCTGCCAAGACGAACAAAAAGCAGGGCACTTATCTACACTGTTTATTCGAATAGAAATTGACGTGACTTACCATTTATTTGTCAATGTCAAATTTAGAATAAGCCCGCTAGCGTCTTTAGTTTGCATCTTGATATGTATCTTGTTTATTTGCAGAGTCTCGAAGAGGAAGCAATTAATCACCATCCTTTCAAGCGTCCGCGTCTCATGGATAGCCAAACGCTCAAAACTAACACAGTAGTAACCTCAAAAGAAGTCCTAAAACATTCTATCCTAAAGGTCCCAGCAAGGAATCAAGGAGAATCGCAAACAGTCAAAACCGCTTCTAGCGAGCATGGAATATCACAAGATGCCATACTAGCCGCAACTACCGATCTCAGTGGATCTGAAACTGTCCTTAATATCACCACTAGCGATCCCAGTGGATTACAAACTGTAGTACAGGTCACGCCTAGCGATCTAAAAGGATTACAAACTTTTCTACAGGCCGCTGCTAGCGATCCCAGAATATCACAAGACATGTTAAATGCCATCACCAGTGACCTTGCAGGACTAGAAACTATCCTACAGGGTATTCCTAGCGATCACAGCAAATCGCAAACTGCCCTACAAGAACATCCTAGCGATCCTACAGGATCAGAAACTGTCCTCCAGGTCGATGCTAGCGATTTAAATGGATCAGAAACTGTTTTACAGATTGATCCTAGTGATCTAAAACGATTACAAGATCTTCAGAACAGCGATTCTACAGGATCAGGAACAGTTCTACAGATTGATCCTAGCAATTTAAGTGGATCACAAATTATCTTACAAGATGATCCTAGCGATCAATTAGAATCACAGACTGTCCTTCAGCTCGATCTTGACGATCTAAAAGGATTGCAAGATTTCCTATCGACTTGTTCTAACGATCCCACATTATCTCAAACTGTCTTGCAGATCGACCGTAACGATTTAAGAAAATTACAAGATGTATTACGGGGTACTAATAGCGATCCCTTCAGATCAGAAACTGCGCAACAGGTAGATCCTACCAATCAAACTTCTCTACAGGACGATCATACCGATCACCTTGAATCACAAACTGTCCTACAGCTACCAAGCTATCTAATAGGATCGCAAACTGACATGCACATCGATCCTAGTGATCTACGAAGATTACCAGATGTTCTACGGACCACAGATCCTAGTATTCGCAGAGCATCACAGTCTCTTCCAAAGGTCACACTTAGCAATCGCACAGGATCACAATCTCTTCCAAAGGTCACGCCGAGCTTTCGCACAGTATCACAATCTCTTCCAAAGGCCACACTTAGCGATAGTACAGGATCTAAATATCTTCTAAAGGTCACACCTAGCGATCGGACAGGATCACAATCTCTTCTAAAGGCCACACCTACCGATAGTACAGGATCACAGTCTCTTCTAGAGGTCACTCCTAGCGATCGCACAGGATCTCGAGCTCTTCCAAACATCATAGCTCGCAATCGCGGTGCGTCACAATCTCTAAAGGTCATACGTAGCAGCCTTACAAAATCACAAGCACCCGATAAAATCCAACCTGCCCAACTCATGATGTCTCGAACTCCGCAAAAAGTAAAACACAGTGATCTCAGTGGCTCAAAAACTGAACAGAAATCCCAACCAAGCATTCTTAGAAAATTACAAACTGTATTAAAGCTCAAAAAGGTACAAAACATTCCTAAAGGTGCACCTGTTTTAAAACTCCGACAAAATGATCCCGAAGAATCAAGGATCGAAATACCACAAAACATTCCCAGAGGTAAATCTGTCCCACTAAAAGTAACTTCAGAACCGCAAGCCACCAAAACAGTGATCATTAATTTAGACGATGAACTAAATGAGTGCGATGTCGAATTTTTAGATGAAGAAATATTGGACTCTGATATCGAAGATGGATTAGATAAAGAAATTGAACACACAGATGAAGATACAGTTAGAAATATAGAAAGTGAAGTTGTCGAAAATATAGGTGATAAAAGAAAAGAAGAAAATTATCGAGAACTTAAAGAGACTCGTGATATAGATGAATATTCGGATACTAATAGCAGTGGTGAAGATATTCAGGTAGACAAAAATACTCGAAATGAGGCAGATTCAGTTAGAGACTTTGTCGATAGTGATGTAGATGACAGCGATTTAGATAAAGATTATAGAGTAGAAGCGGACACCATAGAGGACGATTCAATGGATGAGACAGATGTAGAGGATATTGCTGGGAGAGGCGTTCGGAGGAGTACAAGAAACGCAACAAAAAATTCTGAGAAAGGTCCTAGTAAAGAAACCCTTGTTAAAGATTATAGAGTAGAAGAGGAAAACATACCGGAAGATGCAATGGATGATACTGATGTAGAAGATATTACTAGTAGCAGCATTGGTAAGAGAATGAGACACGAAGCAAAAACTCATGAGAAAAGTCCTAGTGAAGCGACCCTTGTTAAATATTATAGAGAAGAAGAGGATAACATAGCGAAAGATTCAACGGATGAGACAGATGTAGAAGATATTGCTGGGAAAAGCTTTGGAAAGAGAAACGCAACTAAAACGTCTGAGAACGGTCCTAGTGAAGCGATCCTTAGAATGCTGACTTCTAAAGGTGAGTGTCCTTATATTGAACCCATTTATTTTATTTAAGTATAAAGCTACTCATGCAAGATCTACCTTATTTAATATGTATTTGTATCTCTGCAAAGGCGCCATAAAACAACGTGCAAGCGACGCGCGAGTGTATCGCTACAGATGCAAACAAATTCTTCTGTAGAATCACCGATAAAATAATACTAGGGATACACAATCAGCCCCAAAAAAGGCCCTACATTAGTACCGCTAGAACGACTGGGGCGGTACCTTCCCTGACAGTCTTATTATGGTTTAATACTGGCCTGTTACAACATTTCACGAGACATATTTTCAGTAAATCTTGTTTGAATCTATAATCTATACCTCCTTTACATTGTTTCTCGAAGTGTAGAATGAAAACGCGCCGTCGACGCGCGTTTGTATTGGTACAGGTTCGATGCTAACACGTTTGTATTGATACAGATTCGATGCTAACGCACGTTTGTATCGATATCGACACAAACACGATGCTAACGCGTGTACTAATAATGTGCAGACGAAAAGTTTCCAAAATTGCGACATTTTCCATATTTCGGAAAACTGTCACATATTTGTCTGGAAATTGAAACTTTCCATTTCTTAAATTTCCAAATTCCTATATTTCTTGTGAAATTTTGTACAAATTTCTGAGAAAATTTCCAGTCATTCGGAATGTTCTCCGTGAAATAAAAAACACAAACTGCTCCGTGAAATAAAAAACGCGCTGTGCAAGTGCATAAGCCCCAAGTTCTTGTGATCTTAATTGTAATCTAATCAAAACTATTATTTGTTCCAGCCGTGGTGCAGCTGGAGCCCCTAACCTCATTGGATATAAAGAAGTGGACAGCTAGCAGAAAGCGACCAAGAAAAGACTGAAATAAAAATAGGATTATTTAACGTGTCGTTTAATTTTCCATGTAGCATGATGGTCAGAAGACCATCCCGTTCGATCTTGGTATTGTTATTACCATGACAGGTCTATCTATGGCTAGTATGTTGTTTCGGTTATGGTTATTACGTTTTCAAACGTGCGTGAAATTAAACGTTAAGTTTGGATGGGGATGTCAACTGTGACGTCACCATCGTGTTGACCCCATATCGCAGCGAGTGTATACCTCTTAAGTCATTCATTCTTGTGTCAAGTTTTATCTTAGAGAATTCAACCCGGATGGAGTAGCCATGTCTGTCATTCCCGATACAAAAATAAGTCTGCCGATTTTCGCGGGGGGAAATTCAATTCAAGAATTCAACCCGGATAAAGTAAAACTGCTATTAGACATGGCAATTTGTAGGGCCCAACATGTTGTGTACCCTGCCTCTCCCTCACCCTCCTTCAGCTCCCTACAGGCTCAACCTCCTATTACACCTCCCAACACAACATGTTGGGCCCTACAAATTGCTATGTCTACTAGCTGTTTAATCGAACTGGGGTTTCGAAAATACATTTGAGGTATTTAAAAAAATGCCTAAAATTTTACGTTTTTAAACCGCAATATCTTTAAAAAACTGTTAAAAATTATTACGGATTTCCACATATTTATATTAATTTGGTGTTGTTGAACGTGTTTATTGAACAAATACGATTAAATATTTTATCTATACTCATACTGTAAGTACTCTAAAATGCGTTCAAAAACCGTAGACAATGACAAGCATTACAACAAACGATTTAACTATGACAAGTTTCTTATCTGCGGCAGTAACGTAATTTTAACGTTGCATGCTCAAATATTGTTAAGCAATGAGTTTCAAATTTGGAACATCGAATTTGATAACATAATGTTACCGCCATGGCCAACTCGATTGGTCCCGCGCGAGCGCCGGCACAATCGAGTAGGCCATGACGGTACAATGGCGGTCATTCTATGGTTTCCGAACACTTAATTTAATATATATAATATGAGTGTAGATAAAGCAGTGTATGCAACTGTACGTAATTAGGCCTTAAAACACTCGTGTGATCTTATTATGAAATTCGCCTGCGGCTCATTTCATAAAACCACACTCATGTTTTAAGGACCCTTATTACGTAACAATTACATAAACTACTATTTCACACATGTTCTCCATTATAATGTCAGTGGTTCCAGTCACGATGACATCTAGTCTACTCTACTAATTATAATGTCAGTGGTATAAACATTTTGGAAGTAGATAATGGAAGTGGAAGAACACGGGCGTTTAACTGCGAAGAACGAAACATTATAGGGTGGTGCGGTGAAGGGATACTGGAATTTTGATATCCAACTTGCTACTCGATTGCTATTGGCTCTCCCCGCCGGGGATTTTGTTTGACAGCACTCGCCAAGTCGCCATTACTTTTTTTAAACTTTTAAGTCATTCCAGTTTTTGCGTCGAGTGTGTAGTGTTTGTGTTGATTAAGTTCCGTACCTTTATTTCTCCGTGATAACTTTACTGTGATATTCAGTGCTACGTTTCATTCTTATATTCAAAATGTATCGCGAGTGCTGTATACCGGGCTGTAATAGCAACAGTAAACGAAAGGACATTATGTTGCATAAAATGCCAGCGGCCAGTGAGAAAGTTATGCTTTGGCACAGAACATTAACATCAGTTCCATTTACCATCTTTGAGGGTTTGACATGGGGTGAAATTGGTAAATTCTACGTTTGTCATAAACACTTTGAGGCCAAATATGTAACCCGGAATATGCGATTAAAGCCGACTGCGCGCCCAACTTTGTTTACCCTCGAAGAGATGGCCAGTGGAAAACCAGTTAAAAATTCATCTGCCGGTACAGGTGTGTTATGTACTTTTAACTTTATATAAAGATATATTAAATAGTCTGTCCGGAAAGATAAGTGTTGTTGAATGTATGAGATTCCATTAAAACCACGAGACTTATCTTTCAGGGCAAACTCTAACGTGGTATTTATCTCTGCCATGCTAATGATATATGCAGTACTTGCATTACAAAATTAATCCCAATTCTGTGCTTCATTTTTTTAGGAACAAAGTAGGGTGGTTTGTGGGGTGAAAATACTGCATATACCATTAATTCTGTCCTATTTAATTTACAGCAAAAAAGTACAATTATGTGAAGTTATTCCATGGAAAAACCCTCAAGTGATTCTCAATGCTGCCGTTAGGATATTTGCTTTGTGCTGCTGTTGCTGTCATGGATTTTTCACTTAATGTGCACGGTTCGTGTATTCATTATACATTTTAGGTTTGATGTGTTAATTAATATTGGCTTGGTTGTTTTTTTATTGGTCATTAAATTTTATGTATATATTTTATATGACGTCATCATATTTTTTTAGGGCTGCCATCCGTCCGGGTTTCCCCGGAGTTGTCCTAGTTGGAGGCCATCCGGGGGCCATCAGGGGGGGGCTTTAAAAAAAGGACACTTTTTATGTGAGGAAACACCAAATCAATTGTTTTTTTAATAATATTAATTTCGGACACGTCCGGGGAAAAAATGCGATTTACGCCAAATGTCGGGTTTGGCGAATTCAGAGATGGCAGCCCTAATCGTATTTCACAGAAATACTTTTAATCCCTTATTGGAAAAAAGTATATTCAGTGTATTCATTGATATAATGATATTGAATATGGGATTTATGTATTCATTTTGTTGTCATGTTAATAATTAATGTTGACTTGCTAGTTGTTGAATTGTCTATTAAATTTTATATAGACGTAATTATAACATGTAATATACTTACAAGTGACATTTAATTTAATAAACATATTTAAAATAGCTTATTGAAAAATGTGTATTGCGCCTTAGCTTATATTATTGAGGCATGTATTTTTTTTTTGTTGTATAATAGGTAGTTAGTATGCTATTAGTTATCTATAATGAATTTTTATTTTATTAGAATCCATGGAGATTGACTGCATGGAAATATCTGAGCACTCTTATGTAAGGAAACGTCATTATGACCATACCTATGCCATGAGTGCACCAACAAATGATCTTGCTGCTGCTGGACCATCTCACATAAAGTCTGATACAGGTAATGTTAGCTCATGTTTAACATCCATTTTAGCAAATTAGCAGTAGGGTCAGGGAGGGAACAGTCGCTAGGATTTTTTCAAAAGGCTGTACATGAAAAATATAAATCCCTGAACTAATTGTTGCAAGCACAGAGCACAGTGCATTATTAAACTTTCATATGTAGCAAATATATTTGCTGTTACTTTCACCAAAAAAGATATATCCATTCTTTTTTAGAAATTGGGAATCGAGTCACTGTGTACCCGTTGCTGTACACAGTGACTAGGACCCCCTAGTACACAGTGGTTCT
This sequence comes from Pammene aurita, assembly GCA_947086415.1. Taxonomy (NCBI): domain Eukaryota; kingdom Metazoa; phylum Arthropoda; class Insecta; order Lepidoptera; family Tortricidae; genus Pammene; species Pammene aurita. The sequence continues at coordinate 16,974,191 of OX352315.1, forward strand.
AACAGTACACAGTGGCTCGAATCACTGTGTACTACGCCCTGTACACAGTGGTTCTAACAGTACACAATGGCTACGTAGGAATCGAACCTAAATAAACTTTATAACAAAAAACATTTTTGTTGAATAAAACGGTAATTAGAATAGGTAAGTCTAATTCTGGAATAATCGTTCCTGATTCATTCTTCATTTAAAATGGTACTTACCTAATAAATGTAGCATGATTTATTCATTTTAAAAAATTATTCACTTTTATTTTAATTATTCACTTTTTTTTATTTTATTTATTCACTTAAGTTTTTTTTATGAGTGCAATATTTTTAATAATGAAAGAACTTTTATTCTTATTCATATTCAAGTAAATTTTAGCCCAACTCTGTAAGGTGCACAGTGGTTGGCGAGCCACCGTGTACTTTTCTGAAACGAACGACTGTTGACCTTCGCGCCATTTTGTAGTTTAGATAGAACTAAAAACAAATATAAACATCGAGGGCCTTGAATTATCAGCCAATACTAAGTAGATTAGACACACTCTTCGATAAAAATATAAGTAATTAAAAATCTCGTTCGAGTTAAGAAAAAAGAGGAGTGAAACTTACCTGGAAATGTAATTTTGATAGCATTCAACACAAAAACGCACGATAATACATTCGCATGGCGCCGAAGCAGCTCACTAACTAGTTCGTACATGATAGGGTACGGAACGCTTCCGATTGATGTAGAGGACAGACATAAAGCTCTTTCCGTTTCTCGCACAGCACATTCGAGTCACTGTTCCCACCGAGCGACTACCCTCCCTGACCCTAACACAGTATATAGACGTAGAGCTAGCCACGTCAGATATGACACAATAATGAGAGCAACGAAACCCCTCTCGTTAGTTTGCTATACTATGATTATTTCTAGATCCAGACATCTGGCAGCTATAAAGTGGTGGAGGTCAAAGAGTGCAAACAACTTTAAGAATACAAGTCCTAGAGTTCTGGTTTTGATGCAGTATTATGAAAAAATGTATAAATAATTAGATCATATCATTGCCAAAAGTTCCTGATGGGCAAAAGTAGTCCAAAACGACGTATAATGTAATTCATAGTTTGTCGCCTACTGTCTCTGTTTCCGAAAAATTACGCAATGTTTTTTGTTCTAATATTAAAATATAGGCCCCGTCGTCTATAAATAAGATAACTTCTGCCGTTTTTACCTATTTTGGTATTACTTTTTCAATTCAAAAACTTTGCTAGTCTGTCACTCTGACATCCACCCATTAAAAGCTGCCAGATGCCCAGATCTAGCAATTAGGATAGTATTGCAATCTTACTAGATGGGTTTCATTGCTCTCATTATTGTGTCATATCTGACGTGGCCAGCTCTTAGACCAATATTTGTCCTCTTGCTCTGTCTAGTACTCATAACACAAGCCACGCAGCGTTGCCAGGCGTACGATAATTGTCGTACATGTACGATAATTTGCACCTCCGTACGATGTACGTTCCAATGTTGATTATCGTACGCAAAAGTACGATAATTTTAAGGTTTCAGTGTAGTGTACTACACTTAAAAAAAACTATCCTTTCTATGGCATCGTGTACCAGGCTGATATGCTATTGGTCCATTTGGTCTATTTTGACACTTATCGTCCACTAAGAAATATGACGGACTAGAGCAGAAATGACATTCGCATGTTCCAACTGCCATCTCATTTTAGTGACTCTAAGGAAAGGGACAGCATGTGGCTTTTTAGGCCTTAAGAAAAACTGAGTTTTGCCATTCATTGTCAGAAAAAAATCCCCGTCATTCACAAAATTTAAGTTAAAATAACCTTGTAGTATGTAAAGAGCGTGTGTTCTTTTCATATTTCAGCTCATTTCCAATGAAAAATAAGCGATAGTGTCACTTTTATAGATGTACGATAATTTTGCGTCTGGTACGATAATTTTTAAAGGTTGGTACGATAATCCACTTGGACGCACCTGGCAACACTGCAAGCCAGTGTTATGATATGAGAGATGTCCGAAGCCTCGCACAATCCAGCGGCAATACGGCCATCCAGGACTTTGCGAAGGTTAAGGCCGCCACTGACACCAGTCTTATTGAACTTATTTGGTTACTAGGATATGGGTGATATGCAGAAAAAAATTACATAACACAAATTATTCATCCCTTTTATTTATTGATTTGTAATGGAAATAAATTTGTATGAAATGTTGCTTGTGTTACGTAACACAAAGTAAGAAAAAACAGGTGTCGCCCTGATTTTAAAATTTATAAAAAATATAGATTAGTGTACGTAAAGGAATTGTAGAAATCTGCACTGTGATTATGCTAGCCAAATAAATGTAGGAGAATCCTCCTGTGTAAAAATGGACATAATATATGAAAGTGTTACAAGGAAAATTATTGTACAAATCCTATAAGAATATTAATTTTCCTTTAATAATTTATATATGGAGCGCATATTATACTCTATGTCTTTAGGTATTTAAATAAAAGTAAACAAACAACTTTTACATTTTCGGGTAGTTATAACTTTTATTGGTTAACCAATCAAATACAAAACTGCCTGGGTCTGTCACTTAACGACCTGGCTTTAACCAATATTATTTGATCGTGTAATGTTTTCATCTACCCTCAACTGGCTCAAGGAGCCATTTGAGGGTAGATCTTATTTACTTTTATTTAAATACCTAAAGATACAGAGTATAGTCAAGTAATTATTTTTTACAAATTTTTAAAGTTTTTTTTGTACATACATGCAATTCAAATGGTTGAATGGCTAGATATGGATCTAGGATGTCTTGTCCAAATTTATTCCATAATGTTTATTTATGCTCCATTTTATAAATTATTTTCAGTTCGTGCCTCTGCTCCATTCACCGATAATCAGACTAACATTGCTGTGACAGAGCCGTCAGCTGAGCAAATTCCACCTAATCCAGGTAAAAATAACATCTTCATGTTACCACCTACCAATAACACCCTCGTGCATGGGCTATACTTATAGACAATGAAGCAAGGATGATATAGACATGGATTGACAACGCCTATACAAAATCGCGTTCCTCGATACTTCAGGTTATACGTCTGTTTTCAGTACTAAGTGCCACAGCGCCATCTGTCGAGTCTGGAGTCGAGTTATTCTGTCAGCGTTAAGCGCCAAACAAAATATTAGAAACTAGAATTTAGTGTTTGTGGTGACCGATAGATGACGCTGCTTTAACCTGAAATAAGGGAACGCGATTTTGTATGGATATTGTCAATCCTGTCTTAATCAAATAATCATCCTTGTAGACAAATATTATGTTGCATTAAGGGTGTCTTGCACTAGTAACAATCTAAGAGCAGGATGTCTATAGTAGCCGGCTGCATATTGCAGTAACGGTGTTGCTCATGAAGAATCCACTTAAACGTTTTATGCGCCTCCCAATGAACAAACTGTCTGGAGTTAGTCTTGCAAATTTGCCAAATATACAATTTGCTGCTTCATAGTTATACACTGCTACAAATACATAGTTGGAGAGTCCACAATTAGGGCATTTATTTATGTGATGAGCATGAATATTTGTTCCTAGCTTACTAATATTTTTTTCTATGTATACATATACCAGGGATGTCACGAATATTCGCATTCACATAATGCGAATATTCGCATAATTTTTAACATTCGCATCGACATTCGCATTCGCATCAAATGATGCGAATGTTTTGCGAATGCGAATGTGTGCAGGTCGCGTCTTGTCTCGCTGTAATTTACAATGTTGATTTTGTAACAAATTTTTTTTAATGTTAGATTTCATTAAAAAATACTTTGTATTCAATTACTACCTAGTTGGTTACTAAGTTCTGATACTGAAGTTTTTACTAAATAAATAGGAATGGTAGCAAATTTTTCATTATTTATGTATATAATTTAAAAGCTTATTTAATATTCAATAGATTACAATATATTGAAATGAAAATTATTGTCGCAGTTTTTCAGAATTCTTTATAACACTCGGAAAAAGGCGTGAAAAATATACGTCAAAATTACACTCCTTGTTCATGTTGATTCTAAATCCTATTTATTTTTAATCACGTTTAAAATGCATCAGTCTTGTACAATTTGGTAGCTTTGGTCTTTACCTTAAATTTGGTATATGTATAGTTTACGTGGGTCTGTCCGATAAAATACTAGACTACACGTTGCAAGTCTGCTTGTTCCATAGCAATCTAAATCTATGGCTTTTGTTGAAAACTTAAAAATAGACAATGTTTCAAATGGGAATATCTGTGGGAAAAAAAACTAAATGTTGCTCACGAAATTACCCCTAATAAACAGGTTTCTTACAAACAAGCAATGGAACCTTCTAAACAAAGGTGCAATATTTATTTGATGCACTTTTGTAAAGTATAATTTTCATAAATTTACCGCGTGTTTGCGTCTTCCGGCAATCTTGTGCTTTACAAGGATTTTCAATAAATTTACCATCCGATTTGTATATTATTATACCATATTATGTTCATTAGAAATTAAGCTATTAAATCATTAATTTTTTTTTTTTATAAAAAAAAATATTTTATATTTTATCAGTCAGAAACCTGGTAATAGAACTTAGTAACCGACTAGGTATGTTGATTTTGTAACAATAATTTTTTATGTTTGATTTCATTAAAAATTACTATTTATCTGTGGTATTTAATTTTTTTTCCAAACATTCGCATTCGCATCCTGGACATTCACATTCGCGAATCGCGAATGTGTAAATTTTGACATTCGTGACATCCCTAGTATATACTATATAAAGGTGCGACCACACTGCTGCTCAAAATACGGCGACGCTACGGAATCGCAGCGACGCATCGTATCCGTACCGTTTTTATCGCATGCCCTTCACACCGCTGCTCAAAATACGGTCACGCTACGGAATCGCAGTGACGCATCGTATCCATACCGTTTTTATCGCATGCCCTCCACACCGCTGCTCAAAATACGGTGACGCTACGGAATCGCAGCGACGCATCGTATCCGTCCCGTTTTTATCACATGCCCTCCACACCACTGCTCAAAATACGATTCGGAAGGTTCGTGTCAAAAATATTTCGTATGGGGCACGTCACTGCGTACACATTGCGTCTGCGTATATTGAGCAGCGGTGTGGAGAGCATGCGTAAGTCGTGACGTTTACGGCACGTCATTGCGATTCCGTACCGTCAGCGTATTTTGAGCAGCGGTGTGGAGGGCATGCGATAAAAACGGTGCGGATACGATGCGTCACTGCGATTCCATAACGTCGCCGTATTTTAAGCAGCGGTGTGGTCGCACCTTAATATGTGTTTATCTAACCATGTGGTTACAATTTATTTAGTAAACTTAATATCCCAGATCCCAGTAGATTGTGCAAATTCATTACAAGTGTAATAATATTATCCGAAAATCCATAAACAACGTAGTTTATAAAGTATATTTTTATAATATGCCTGCCAGCCATTTAATTGATAGGACGTATTTAATGGATGCCGCCAATGGTGACTGTAATATTTGCGTTTATTCATGTATATTTTTTAATAAGAATGAAAAGCGTTAGTAGCCTGGCGGTTAGACATCTGCCTCAATATATGTGGTTATATATGTATATTAACTCAATGGGTTTATATGGGAAATAATTAATTCTACTCTAAAAGCCTTTTTGCTGTTAACAGATGTACCGCCTGCAAAGAAAGAGGACAAATTAGACAGTAATATACTCGTATATGAGGATGGTGATGTGATACGAACTGACACGTGTGACAATTACGACTTGCCGCCATCGCCCGGGGAAGGTAACATTTATTTCCGTTTATTCTATAACCAGGGCTGGCGTACTGTGAGATATCGTCGCACAGCCGCTAGTACAGTCCCTATCATATATATTGGAGCAGCCAAGTCACAAATATCTATCTCAATTTTATAATTGAAAGAAAATTTCACCGCGTCGAGCAACATTCGAACTTGCTACCTTTCGGAACACCGGTCCGATCGCTCTGACGTCGCAGAAATTTCGCTTGCAGACGTTTCTGCTTAGTACAAAAAAATATTTAGTGTGGGTTAGCGCATTGTTATCGATGTTATTCCAATATGACATGGGACTTCGATGCCGTTAACGTGTATATAACGTGTATATAGATGTTGCTACACGTCACCTTGTGACGTAAGTAATGAAGGAAATGGGTTGTGCTCTGAAGAACTGTTTGATATGATGCCCACGGCAGCTTTTTATCACCGCACCGCTCGCCGCCGGCAGGGTGTTCATCCCCACACCCTGGAGCCCAATGGGTCGCGCACAGTACGATTTAAGAGGAATTTCCTCCCACGAACGCTGCGGCTGTGGAATGAACTCCCTGCCGAGGTTTTCCCAGTGGGCTACAGTATGAGGTTCTTCAAAAAAGGAGTGTATAGGTTCCTAAAGGGTAGGCAACGCGCATGTAAATCCTCTGGGGTTGCAGGCGTCCATAGGCTACGGTAACTGCTTACCACCAGGCGGGCCGTATGCTTGTTTGCCACCGTCGTGGTATAAAAAAAAAAAAAAAAACTGATGGAGAGATTCACCGAGGTTGAGTAAGCGTCGATGGCTCAGTTGCTCAGAGCGATCGGACCTGCGAAAGGTCGCAAGTTCGAATCTTGATCGACGCGGTGAATTCTTCCATTTTTCTTTCAATTATAAAATTGAAATTTCACTTGCAGACGTTTCTGCTTAGTACATAAATTAAATATCTCATTAGAGGCTCTATGACTAGAGGTGATATTCAGATATTTGCGACCACCTTAGCCGCTTAATTTATCTGATTGCGACTGTACATGCTGAAGCCGGTAGCCCGTTTGCTTATGTCAGCGCTTCTCTAATTTCATAAACTACTAACGACCCGTCCCGGCTTCGCACGCATAAAAAATGGTTATTGTGGGTTATCCCTAAGAGACAGACATATACTATCGCAGACTATTTTGTAGATCTTTTTAAGGTGTACATTATTTTGATCTATCTCGTAGGGTTCAGCCAGCGTTTGCAATGTAAGCGCAAAAAAATGTGCTAATTTACGACATCACATTAGAAACCTCTAAAATGATCAGTGTTTCTCTACGATATTATGCATGTATTAAACATATTAACCTTCCTCTTGAATCACTATCTATTAAAAAAACCCGCATCAAAATCCGTTACGTAGTTTTAAAGATCTAAGCATACATATAGTATAAAAGCCCACGACACTGAACCTAGTTCGATAAGTCTCCTAGATGAGATATATTTTTAGTTGCGTCCTTAATGCGGGAACACGAAATACATATGCTGCAATGCCAAAAAAGTGGTGGCGTATTTAAAACAAAAAGTCCGGTTTCTAGTACGATAATTAAGTCTCCTAGATTTGATTTCCTTTGATCCTCGAAGCAGGGGAGGGGTAGGGCTACACGATAATGCGGTGCTGCAAAGCATCATAAGCGACGCCTCGTACTTAGGTATCTATTAGTATGATCGGTCACCTCAAGAAACCAAAGCTCTACTAAGTCTATCATACTATATACACCGTGGGCCCATATAACTAGACAGATTTTAACAGTGTATTCCTGATCATATTTAGATACTAAAATGTCCTATAAACTTTTCTGGAATACGCCTAGTTTCAGAGTTAATACCAATTTAAAAAAATACACTTTTTATTATAACTATTGGACATAGTTTACACGTCCTTATTGACAGATATCAAAGTGACAAGGAAAACTTTGCAGAAACTAAATTTTTACAAAAAAATATGTACCAATTTGTTTTAGGCGATAGTTTTATTAATAACATTTGCTTTTCATGTGCAATAAACATTCAAAAAATGTAAGAAAAAAAAATTTTTTTTGGCGAAATTTACCTAAAGTTACATATTATTTTTTCCTTCTTTTGGTCTTAGAAATTCGTGGTTAAGATCTGTCGGGTTATTCGAGCCCACGGTGTATACTATCATCTCCACAACTCTCGGTCTTATTTGATAAATAGATATTAAATATAGCTTACGTGTTTTACTTTGGTATCGTTTCAGTGTTTACTACAAATATTGTTTCTGAAATTGGAGAGAACATCGAACTTGAGGATTTTACAAAGGATAAAATATTCTCGTGGCAGAAAGCGGATTTAATAGAAGCAGGTAATGCATGCTTAACGTACCGTTATAAATGTTAATTTTCATCACAGTTCCTTTTAACACTCCAAATACGTCAAATCACGCGCACGAAAACTCGGCGCCAGCGAGTGATATCACGTCCAAAATATAACCAAGTGCGCTCGCGCGCTCATGCATCAGTGGCACAATTATTCTGTGCGGTCAAAGGGTTAACGGGCTCTCAACAGCTAAATTCCCTACCTATCTTTTTCAGCGCGAGTGAAAAAGAAACACTGTGTTACAATTAGGAGCTCATTGCAAATTTTGCAAACTGATGAATTTAAAAAAAAACTACGCATTAATTGAGAAATAAGGAGTGGTCCTGAAATAAAGTAGCCTTGTACAATCTTGTGTATTTTTTAATTTAGTGCTAATTTTGAAGCAGTATATTTATTTTATTAATCCGTAGATACAATACTAATAAATAAATATACAATCATAATAAAATATGTGAGCTTATATAAGTTTTCGCGTTTTTATTTCAACATTGTAACTTTTTGAACAACATAATTTGACAATCTTCAATCGACATCTGCTACAACGTCACAATTGTATTTCCATTTTCACAACCCGTTTTATGCTTTTCAGAATTTCATCTTACCAAGACGCTACATTAATTAACTGTATTTTAGATAGGATAGTCAGGAAAACTCTCTAATCTAAACCCTGACAAAGATTTTTCTATGGGAGACAATTTTCTATAAAAAAAGGCAAATACATTTAATTAAAAACTATTGTAACTACCTTAAAATGAAGCCAGATAAAGAAGTTTACTATTGAAGAAAGACAATTTATTAAGGTATAAAATAGCTCATCAAATCAAACTATAAGAAAAAACATGTTTTTGAGAAACACCTCAAAAATTCTGTCAGAAGACGCTGTTCAAAAAACTATGTGTATGATGGAATACAAAAGGCGAAAACTTCCAAACGCGCGCAAACGTATATTTAAACTAGCTGTGCCCGCGGCTCCGCCCGCGTGGAATCCGGTCTGTGTAAGTGGCTAATTTGCCCCTAATTTCTCTCCCGCTACCCTGGAGGCGGAACTTGAAGTAAAGTTGACAGATGGATACGCTAGAGGACAGTAGTCCTGATAAAATATTTTACAAATACCACTAAATGAAACTATACTCAAAAATCAATACTTTTTTTTGGCATGATTTAAACGACATAGAGTAGTAGGTGTATATCGGATACAGTACCACTTTTCCAAATCGATCCTCCCGTCAAATCAGTCTAAGCATGAAAGGTAAGAACAGGTGCGGTTGAAATTTGGGGGGGGGGGGGGGGGGTCACAAATGCAGAAATGATTTTTTGAGAGGGTCAGTAACGTTTTTTTCTATTTGAGGTGTACTTGGGGGGGGGGGGGTGACCCATGCAAATTACCCCCCATTTTAAACGTTTAATTTTTATAGGCTACGAGCTAACCTGGCCGGGATTTTCTTGAATTGGAATTAGTACTCTTTAAGGGGTGATTTCTGGGATAACAATGCAAAAAAAACCGGCCAAGAGCATGTCGGGCGATGCTCAGTGTAGAGTTTCGTAGTTGCCGCCCCGTTTGGACCCACGGTTCAAAAGTTAGATGGAAGAGACGCCCTTTTTTGAACTTTCAAATCTAATATTTACGAAACTATCAGTTTCATCCAAAAAATGTATTAAAAGACCTCTATTCTTTTTGAAAGACCTATTCAATAATACCCAACACGATAGAGTTGGAGCGAAAAAAAATTCACCCCATTTTATGTGTACCCTAATAGAAGCATACACTGCTTTATCTACACACATATTAAAAAAATCCTAAGTGACGTGTTCGGAAACCATTAGAATGACCGCCATGACCAACCTTATTGTGCCGGCGAATTTTCATTACGTTACCGTAGGTAATGAATTTTCATACGTTTTTACCACACTGTCACAGATAATACACTAACATACGGTTTCTGAACGCGGAATAGAGGATTTATGATATTGTTGTAGATCAAGATAATTATTCTTACTAATGAACGTCAAGAGAAAAAAAAATACCTGAGTGCGTTTCGGTTGGAACGAAGACGTTATTTAATTTTATTTCATTTTTGACTTTTTCCTAATTTTTGTAGTTTAAATTTTTTTTTGTATTTTTTTTAATTGAAATTTTTGATATTTTTGAAATTTTTGATATTTTTGATATTTTTGAAATTTTTGAAATTTTTAAATTTTTTGAGATATTTGTGATTTTTGAAATTTTTGAAATTTTTGAAATTTCTGAAATTTCTAAAATTTTTGAAATTCTTAAATTTTTTGAGATACATACTGTGATTTTTTAGATTTTTGAAATTTTTGAAGTTTTCGAAATTTTTGAAATTTTGGAAATTTTTTGAATGTTTAGAAAATTTGACGTTTTTGACATTTTCGACATTTTTTACTTTCAGGTTCTCGACTTTTTTTACTTTTTTCACTTTGTCACTTCTCACTGTCACTATACACTCATTCTCACATCTCTATACAAAATTTCATTAAAATCCGTTCAGCTGTTTTCACGTGATGCGCGGTCAAATAAACAGACAAACAGACAAAAATTCGAAAAATTGTTGGAACGTGTTCTGTTATCCAAGTATCCCCAGCCAACTTTTTTTCGAATATATTCCATGCACAGACTTTCGACCCTCTTCAGCTTTATTATATGTATAAGATCGATTTTTTGACCTAAGATTCTAAAGTAAAATGGGGGGGCGGGGCTTTTTTGAAGATGAAACTATCCTTTGTCCTTTCTCGAGACCCATTCTATCTCTATACCAATTTTCATCAAAATCAGTTCAGCGGTAAAAAATTCCTCATACCAACTCCAACCCCCTTTTCACCCCCACAAGGGTTTTAAAACTATCCTATGACGTTTCTCGAGACTCAAATTATCTCCATACTCATTTCTATCTAAATCGTATCAGCGGTTAAAAATTCTCCATACAAACTTTCAACCCCATTTTCACCCCCACCAGGGTTGATTTTCGGGATTAAAACTATATATTATCCTTTCCCGGGACTCAAACTATCTCTATACAAAATGTCATCAAAATCCGTTCAGCCGTTTTCACGTGATGTGCGGTCAAATAAACAGACAAACAGATAAAACAGATAAACAGACAAACAGATAAACAGACAAAAATTCTAAAAATTGTTGGAACGTGTTCTGTTATCGATTCTAAGTATCCCCAGCCAATTTTTTTTCGATTATCTTCCATGTACAGACTTTCGACCCTCTTCAGCTTTATTATAGGTATAGATATGATTGTATTTAAGTTTTGTATGATTGTATCTACAGATTATTTAAATATAAACACTGCTTCTAAATCGGCACAAAATAAAAAGATAAATCAGAAAAGGCACGGCCACTTTTTTCCCAGACCACTCCTTATAAAACAACGAAGTTTTTAGTATTAGTCTGGTGGAATTTTGTCCTTAGTTACAGACGTATAAGTCAAGAAACTAAAGACATACAACTGTTTAAAGCTAATTTTAAGATGTAACATTGGAATTATTTTCTATTGAGCCGATTTCTTCCAATCGTGTATCGGAATTAACGAATTCTTCCAAATAAATATAATGAATATGAACATAGATTTTTTTTACTTTCTCAAAACAAGTGCTCTCAATAGCTAAAAAACTGTTTGAGTGAAGTCAATTTGAAGGTCATCGGGAGATGTCAGCCTCTTAAAGAGTGTTATTCAACGCAAGCTAGAGAAATAGCTTATGTTACTTACAAAGGAGTAGTCCATTTAGCTGCTGAGGCACGAAACGAGATATGAACAAAGTCAATTTGAAAGTCATCGGGTGTAGTCAGCCTCTTAAAGAGTGTTATTCAACGCAAGCTAGAGAAATAGCTTTTATTACTCACAAAGGAGTAGTCTATTTAGCCGCTGAGGCACGAAACGAGATATGAACAAAGTCAATTTGAAGGTCATCGGGAGTTGTCAGCCTTTAAAGTGTTATTCAACGCAAGCTAGAGAAATAGCTTATATTACTCACAAAGGAGTAGTCCATTTAGCCGCTTAGGCACGAAACGAGATATGAACCCGCGTGTCGTCCATTCGTTGTAACCCCAGCCTGCATCTATATGCAATCTTAAGAAAGCCCACAACCTTGGCAGGTATCTTCCAAAGAATATCCGTGTAACTATGAAAAAATCTAATTTCAGATGATTCTGAAGACCCGGAAACCGCGGCAGTGCCGGAGCAACCGAAGATACCCGAAGACCTGACGTTATCCTTGTTCTGTGAGGCGGAGCCCCTACCCTTACAACCAGCGCCCAGCGAGTTAGGTAAGTCACTTCACACTTTACTATCATAGGCGGGTTACACACTGCTGCGGTTTGGCGAGCGAGATAGCGCTCTGCATGTGTATAGCGCTGTCACGCTTGCACACCGTCGCTGCATTCGGTTGCGGCGCCAGTGTGCTAATCGCCATACAGGTAAAATACCTGAAGACCTGTTAAATTTTAAATATTAACCCTTCAGTTAATTTATGTGATGTCTGTTTGTAACAAACACAACTGTCAAAGTTATAAATATATGTCAAAGTGATATTAATAAGGTGGTTAAAATTTATATTTTCAACCGACTTTAAGATTTCGAAGGAGTAGGTAATTCGTCGGGATCTTTGTTTGTTTTTTTATGCTATTTTTTTTATGTAGGTATTTACCTACATAAAAAAAATAGCATATTTATGTTCACCGATTATTCGAAGGCGGTTGGACCGATTTGGAAAATTCTTTTTTTGTTTGAAAGAGTCTTCACAGTTGGTCCCATTGTAACCAGGTCAGGATTTGATGATGGGATCCTGGAGAAATCGAAGGCACTCTTCAACTATTATAGGCACACTTATAGTGATTTGCGTATTTTTTACAGCAGCTCGAGCATTTGCTTTTGGAAAGGTGGATGCTAAGTGAAGTCGGTTCTTTTTTGTTTAAAATTATAATATCAATCTTATGTATACATTTTTCATTCCGGTTTCGTTTTCGAAGCGGGTTTTTTATGCTAGTAAAACTCGCGCGTTATATTTTTTGCAGTAGCAGTTGTTCCTGAAGATGTGGAATACCGGTGTAAAGATTGCGCAACGGTTATTAACGGGTGAGTGAATATAATCAATCAATCAATCAATCAATCAATTCATTTATTTGCTTTAAATACATGTCAAGTGGATGTTCACAAAATACATTTTAGGTGCAGTGTATTCAGCCTGCTGTTGGGCATGCAAATATTATACAATCTTAAAACTACGACTAAATTTACTATAAGCACGCAACATACGAGTACATGGACTTAAGACAGTTTAATTTGCTTAAATTAATAAAGAGACGGCCTATATTCTAAATATTCTCTAACTGAGTAAAATGCATGTCGTGCTAAATAGTCAAATAAATTATTTTTAAACTGAGGCATTTCGGATTCTCTTATGTCGTATAATAATATGTATGTTTGAGCTTCTTGGCAACCTTACTCACCAGCAGGAACACAACACTTTGAGTAGGGTCTAGTGCTATTTGGGTGTGGTTTTCTGTAAGGTGGAGGTACTTTCCCAGTCGGGCTCAGCTCCAGATTTGAGCGAGATGACATTCGTTGAACGTACTTTACCACACTTAGCGAGATGCCATTCGCAGTGCCCAACCTCTCCTTCTGGCGTTGTTTAAGGACATACCCAAGTCCGGATGTAGTTTAAGTACATACATACCCCGGGTCCAAAAATTACACTAATACAGATATGCTAACGTACATTTTCAAAGTTGCGAAAATTCTATATTCGAAGATTTCCGAAATTGGGGAAGTACCTCCACCTTACAGAAATAACAGCCAAATAGCACTAGACCCTACTCTTAGTACACACATTCCTACTGGTGAGTATTAAGGTTGCCAAAGGGCTCCAAGAGGATCCAGTGTGTTGACGTGACGATGAGTTCCTTTAGCTGTCAAAACAGCGAATCCTCCTTTTTGTAAAGGGTTGGCAACGCGCATATGACACCTCTGGAGTTGCAGGGGTCCATAGGCTACGGTAGCTGCTTACCATCAGGCGGGCCGTATGCTTGTTTGCCACCGTCATGGTATTAAAAAAAAGGTTAAGGCGTTCCTTTTGTTAAATTTACAAACTCCTATATTCCTTGTAACCGAGAACATTTCCATTTTTCTGAAAACTTTCCCGAACTAGCACACGATTTTCAACGGAGATTTCGAAGGTCAGGATCTGATGATGGGATCCTGGAGAAATCGAGGGAAATGTTGAAATATTATAGGCACTCGTGTATAGTTGTGCATGTGTGCAGGTTCTCGTGGTGGTGCGTGCGGTGCGGGCGCGGGCGGGGGGGCGGCGCGCTGTGCGGCGCGTGCGCAGTGCTCGCGCCGCACGACGCGCATCACGTGCTGCGCGCGCCGCCCGCCGCTACGCATGTGAGTATAATGTTAACGCGGGCTGTTTTCCGCTACTCGAAGTCTACATTTTGCGCCTGTTTTGCGTGCAGGGTGGCCTTATTCATTCCAACCCAGTTCCTCCAGGAATCCTAGCAGACCCTTTATGTTGCCGACGACTTCCGGGAGTGCCCTCGGCGAACCAAGATGTTTCGCCCGGTATTCTGCCACCCCCGGACATGTGATGATGACGTGGGCGGCTGTCTCGTCCTCCTCCATGCAGGCCCTGCACAGGGGACTGTCCATTACACCTAGAGTAAAAGATGTTTGTTTAGAAGGGCATGACCAGTTAGTGCTCCGGTTATTAGTCTGAGCTGCGGCCTCTTGAGCTGTTTCAGCTTCCGAGACAATCCGGGGTTGATCGTCGGGAGGGCCTCCTTGGCTTGACTGAATGTACCTAGGTTAGTTCAAAATTGTTGGTGTTCTACCTTGGTGTTATGTTATAGTGTTCTGAGCAGCCATGCAACAGGTAGAGGTATGATGGGCGCGGGACCTACTACTTTCGTCTCTGAGCCACCTCTTGCTAAAGCATCAGCTGCGTCGTTGCCACGTGAGTTGCTGTGCCCTTTGATCCACTGCAGGTAGTGATGGGCCGTTCCCGGGCACGTTCCCCATTCCTCAACTTTCCCGGAAACATGCTCGGGAACGTGCCCCACCGTGGGGAATACTGGGGAAAGTTGAATATGTGTATAGCTACATAATTTTTTTGAATGGTATACATTATAAAAGGAATAATAACAATATGTACTCGTAGCATGACAATATATAATGTATTTGTTTTCCAAAAGCAAATTCCCCCGTGTTCCCGGGAAAGATGGGGAACGTTCCCCAACTTTCCCGGGAACGTGCCCCAATGTTTCCGGACATTCCCCTTGTACCGGGGAAGTGAAGAAGGAGCGTTTTAATCATAAAGAAAGTTATATTATTCCATAATTATCACAGATTATGGAACGAAGTTCCTTATCGGACGGTTCGCGGATGGGGGGGCTAGGCGAAAAAAAGTCATACGATTGAGAAACATGTTAAATTAAATAAAGTGAAGTGAAGTGAAAAGTGATAAAGTGAAAAGTCTAAAAAGTCAAAAAAAGTCAAAAGTCAAAAAAGGCAAAAAAAGCAAAAAAAAAGTCAAAAAGTCACAATGAGTTGAAAAAGTCAAAAAAAGGTGGAAATGTCAAAAAATACGAAAAAAGTTAAAAAAGTCAAAAAATACGAAAAAAGTTAAAAAAGTCAAAAAATCAAAAATGTCAAAAGTCAAAAAAGTTAACAAAAAAAAGTGAAGAATATCAAAAAGACAAACT
Source organism: Pammene aurita (assembly GCA_947086415.1). Taxonomy (NCBI): domain Eukaryota; kingdom Metazoa; phylum Arthropoda; class Insecta; order Lepidoptera; family Tortricidae; genus Pammene; species Pammene aurita. Next base: position 16,990,070 of record OX352315.1, read on the forward strand.
GACGAATATTCAAAGAACCGGCCAAGTGCGAGTCGGACTCGCACACCGAGGGTTCCGTACAAACCCATAACAAGCAAAAACCTCTACGCGTTTACGAGGAAAAAGGTAGTAAGTTTAAAAAAAAAAAAAAAAATTGTATGATTTTACTAAAAATGTCTACTTTTTGTAATTTTTTCATTGTCTATGCTATATGACGTTGCTTCGTGCCAAATTTCAAGTTTCTGAGTTCACGGGAAGTACCCCGTAGGTTTTGCGAGTGCCGAAAAACTCTAAAATTTGCAGCATAAACGACTGTATCTTTTGATTACGTTGGCTTTTAAGTTTGATTTTTTCACAGCTCCAAGGGACAATAGACCTGAGTATTTGGTATAAATTTTAGCTTGATACCTCCACGCGTTCCTGAGAAAAATGGTCTTGACAGACAGACAGACAGACCAGACAGACGGACAACAAAGTGATCCTATAAGGGTTCCGTTTTTTCCTTTCGAGGTACGGAACCCTAAAATTACAAAAAAGTAGAAAATTAAATAACATAACCTCGTTCTAACCGAGTGTTCCACGACACTCACGTATTTTTTTATAAATGCATATTTATTATGAATGCATTAAATAACTAGTTACTTATAAATATAAAAATATATACTTCTATATATTGATAATAGACATTTATATATTGTATTAGTCACATACTAACATGTAATATGAATTACAAATACTAATCGTTACAAAGAGTATTTAAAACACATTGATTTTTGAATAAGCTATTTGCGGTTGGTAATTTAAGACGTCCATACGAAATGTTAGGAGAAATATGTTTTTAAACTTCAAATGTAAGTTTGTTTTATTTATATTAGATATTTACACTTTTACGAAAAAAACATTGTAAAAAACAAGTCTCACAATAAAATATCAATGCAGAACCTAATCTAACTTTTGTAAAACCCGTACAATAAACATCACACTTATGTAATTTAGTACTTTGAAAAGGTTGAAAAAATCACATATTATCATCACTTAAATAAATGTCATAAAAACCTACAAAACTTCACGGAATCGTTTTGTATTTTTTAATTATCACATATTTTAGTAAAATTTAACTTTTAGACAACTCAAAATAAATTAAAAAATAATGAAATGTAGTCAAAATCCTACAGCAATCAGACTTATGTAATTTAGTAGGTACTTTAAAAAATTTAACATTTAAAAAAATCAGTTTTTTTACCATTACTTAAATAAATATAACAAAATAAAAATTAAAAATTCATCACAGAACCGCATCTTTTTATAATAATCACATATTTTTTGTAATTTTTTTTGTCAACGCTAAAAAAAAACAAATGAAATAAAGTAAAAATCGTACAGCAATCATCAGACTTACGCCAGGGAATATTATATTTAAAAACATTTATAAAATATTCTTATGTTTTTCCATAATTAATTGTTTAAATATTTGTACTGTAAAATTAAATACAAAAAATAATGGTATTTCTATTATTAATCGAATTTATTGTTTTTAGATCAGTTATTTCCAAATTCAATAATGACTATTAATAAATAATTTATTTTTCTGATAAAATAATATAATTGAAATCCATATAAGTACTTATAAATATTTATCTTGTTTTGTCTACAATAATAACAATAATAAACAATCTTTATTGCAACTTTAGGGTGTACAATGTACTCTGTACATATGCTTTTTATCTATTTCATTTTCACCTTGTATGCAACTTTCCCCTGTTTGGGGAACGTGCCCGGGAAAGTGGGGAATTCCCGGGAACGAGGCACGTTCCCCCGGCCCATCACTAACTGCAGGGTTATGCTATTGGTGGTACATACCTCCGTTAGGATTCTGTGGCATTCGTATATAAGACCTGAGGTTATTTTGTGACTCTGCAGGGCTTGTAGAACCGATCGACTGTCGGAGAGTATGCGGATGGGGTATTCCGTTGCCTTCCTAGAGGCGATTGAGTGAGCGGCCATTATTATGCCCACGCACTCTGCCTGGAAGACTGTGTTCTGGGCTCCTAATGGTGTTGAGATATGTAAGTTTAGGTCCTCTGAGAAAACTCCCGAGCCAGTGCCAGACCTTGTTTTAGAGCAGTCTGTGAAGATCCTCAACTCCCTTGGGTTGAGACCTTCGTGTGGGTCCTCGTACGCATGTGAGTATATTAGTTACTAGTATTCCGCCTCGAAATGAGAACTCGCGATGTACTTGCAAACCCGCACTGGACTGGGCTTGGACTGTCCCGAAGTTGTCTCTGGTCTCGTGCGTCTGTTTGTTCCGGACGTCCCGAGGATGGCCCTCAGACCGCGACAACGCGAACTATTGGCCTTGCCGCCGGTGCGCACCGTATCGCGCAGGAACTCGCCGCTGCCCCGCGCCTGAATGTGACCTATTTGCGGGGCGATGGGCGGCAGTGTGTAGTGAATGCTTGGGATTCTGTGAGACGATGGATGCTAGGTGCTCAACAGTTCCAATTTAATTTGTCAATGTGATATTATTGTTGCTATAATTGTTAATAAGTACTTAAAATTATTATTGCTTTCGCATTGGTTTAACTGTAATGTCATGTAAACATTTTTATCAATAAATAATAATAATAAACGAGTTGACCATTATGACAAGACCTTTATTAAGATCGCTTTTGCGCCTACTATCTCCCTTTGATCGATCCTGATTTTTTCATTGCATTTTTAGGAGAACCAATAAAACTTGAACATATATCTTCCTCAGTATATAACACAGTTATATTATAACACCTATAACCGAGAGACACGTTTTTTCGGCATTTTCAGTGCCTAACTACCTATCAAACTTCAACGGCCCTAGTTCTTCAGCAACGTCACCAAAAACCATCTCATCATAACTAACTAAAATCTTTTGTTTTTCGACAGAACCAAACGCAGGCAGTACTAGCTGTTATACGAGAACAGCTGCTAAAAGAAAACTTACTATACGGAACCGATGACGATGGGTACGTATACATAACTTTGCCCATTGAGCCAAATCTCCCAGATTTGGTTAGATTATTGGTTTGGCTTCTTTCATTGGCGAATTAATTGCCAGAAAAGCATTACATTGATTCACCAACAAAAAAACAAGAGGACTGAATGTCGAATGTCTATACAAATCGCGTTTATCCATAATTCAGGCTATTTCAACAATGTGTAACAACATTGCTGGTGATCCGTTTAAGACTGTGTCGAGGAGGGTAAATTTTCAGATTCTGTCAAATTACCCAGATACACACATTACCAGACTTCACGCACACTACCACACTTCTGGGGAGACAGGTCATTGACCACAATTTTTTTCGGTTGCCATTATAAGTTTGACTACACGTCACCTCCTTTGAGAAACTGAAACCATAGGTAATATATGCGTTCCAAGAAGACAGCGAAATAATGTATTTTATATTTAAACGATTAGTTGCGTTTTTGAGATACGAGTTTTGTAAAGATATCTGTAGAAGTCAGATTGACAATGCCAAGAACCACTTTATATGGCTCTCGATAAGGTGTAAAATCAAATGACCTGATAGTCTGAAAATATGGATACATTTAATGTGACATAAACATGTATCCAAAACTTTACGCCTTGGTAATAGAGTCGTGGTTACATATTTTTGTCATATTCAATGTATCTATAATTTCAGACGTGACTGTACAATATCTACACAGCTACAGTTTTAAATTTTCTATGCGAAATTGGCAAAAGAAATATGTTAATTTATACGTTTTTATACTACGACGGTGGCAAACAAGCATACGGCTCGCCTGGTGGTAAGCAGCTACCGTAGCCTATGGATGGACTCCTGCAACTCCAGAGGTGTCACATGCGCGTTGCCAACCCTTTACAAAAAGGCGGATTCACTGTGTTGACGGCTAAAGGAACAAGAGGGTCCCTGGTCGTCAATACACTGGGTCCTCTTTGAGCTCTTTGACAAACCTTACTCACCAGCAAGAACACTACACTATGGGTGGGGTCTAGTACTATTTGGCTGTGGTTTTCTGTAAGGTGCTCTGCTGCAGATTTGAGTGATACATATTCGTGGTTCTACATGCAGTACTAAATAACCAATAATTTTACTTTCAATCCATTTAAATTTTATTTTTAACTTACGTTTGGCATACTTCTTTCGTGTCTAATTTATTTTAGTATAGTATTGGAGCCACGGGTATTTAAATTTATCATATTCCTTAGCGATTTGCTGAACTAAACTGTCTGAAGGGACCTTATTCGCCGAAAGGATCAGGGATATCATAATCGAAAAATAAAGGTACACACACAGGTTTACAGTCTTAGAACGGTATGACGTCATGCCGTTTGTTACGGTATGGTTTCGGTTGCGCAAACGAAATTTTCTGTACCGAAATATAACGGCACTGCAATTTTTTGCGATACCTTAACCGTTTTCTTAAACGACTCCCCGTGCCCCGCCTCATGCTCACATCCTTTATCGTTTTTTTTTTCGCTCACATACTTAACATTACTCTTTAAAATATATCGTAGGTATGTATGTATACTTTCTGAAATGAAAAATAGTAGGGCTATTTAATAACTTAAATGAAAAAATGTGATAATCTCCCCTTTTTAGGGTTCCGTAGTCAATTAGGAACCCTTATAGTTTCGCCATGTCTGCCCGTCCGTCCGTCCGTCCGTCCGCGGATAATCTCAGTGACCGTTAGCACTAGAAAGCTGAAATTTGGTACTAATACGAGTATGTATATCAATCACGCCGACAAAGTGGTAAAATAAAAAGTGGAAAAAAATGTTTTATTAGGGTACCTCCCCTATACGTAAAGTGGGGAGTGTTTTTTTTTTTTTTCATTTCAACCCTAACGTGTCATATATTGTTGGATAGGTATTTAAAAATGAATAGGGGTTTACTAAAATCATTTTTTGATAATGTAAATATTTTCGGAAATAATCGCTCCAGAAGTTAAAAAAAATATGTCCCCCCCCCTCTAACTTTTGAACCATAAGTTTTAAAAATATGAAAAAAATCTCAGAAGTAGAACTTTATAAAAACTTTCTAGGAAAATTATTTTGAACTTAATAGGTTGAATAGTTTTTGAAAAAAAATTACAAAATAATTTCTGAAATAAGTTTGTAATTTAACCGTATAAGCAGGTGATTATTGTACCTGTAATTTCTACAAAATCACAATGAAGTGACGTGCTTTCAAATAAAGTAAAAACGGTGAAAATCGGTTCACGCAATAAAGAATTATTCCATAAAAATCATCTTCCATACTTTAAGCTCGCGCGCAATAGTTTACTTAATTTGCCGATAGATGTCGCTGTACGTGGAACTCTCGTATCATATCCTACATGGCGGTGTTATTAACTCTTAAGTGGGGACACTTACTGTGACGGACGGAAAACTACGGAACCCTACACTGAGCGTGGCCCGACACGCTCTTGGCCGGTTTTTTAAATTAATCTAAGAGCCAAAAGGAACAACTCTGAAAAAGGAATTTCCGTCATCACTATTTTCCGTATAATAAAGTGTACACTACGGACTAACCGGAATGGTTTTAAACTTGGTATTTGTGTTTTGTTGAATGGGTCTTGAAATTTACTTAATGTACTGTGAAATTTTGAAGATCAAAAATAAAAATAAATTAAGGCCAAAAAAATTGTTGTGATTTCAATTGGTTTTAAAATATTATGCGCCCACCACAATGGTCTTAAACTTGGTATGTACGGTCACGTCTGATAAGGGGGCGTCCATTAATCGCGTCATATTGTTTAGGGGGGGAGGGGGTCAAGAAAAAATCGCCAATGATCACCACAGGGGGGAGGGGGGTCTGGACACATATCACGTGTAATTTTTTTGTTCCTTGTGCTATATTGTATTATGGTCAATAAAATAAAAATTATCAACTTTTAAATGAATCAATCTGTTAAAAGCAGAGAAAATTGCACTAGTACTATGATTGTAAATAATTTTGAATGGCATTTGACATATTATTTTGTGAAGTAGGTTTTTAGGGTTCCGTAGCCAAAGTGGCAAAAACGTAACCCTTATAGTTTCGTTAAGTCCGTCCGTATATCACAGCCATTTTACTCGGAAACTATAAAACGTATATCTTAATAAATATTTAAATATAAGGTGTGTTTTTGTATGCCGCTACTTAGTTTTGTAGTCAAATAAAGATATTTTAAGGAGGGGCACTACTCCATACAAGTAATTATTTGTCAAAAAATTTTTTTTTTTACCATATATCGACATGATGCACATCACTCGACAGGTCTTTCTTGTTGTCCTGAACATCAATAAATAAAAATAAAAAAACATTGAGGTTTGTTTGATTTTTTATTTATTTAGTGAATATTAGAAAAAATCACCCCGTAAGTCTAAAAAACTTGTGTTCCCTCCTGTCACTTTTGAACCGGAGATCCAAAAAATATGAAAAAAATTGAGAATATTATCCGTTAAGGAATTATTGAGTTATCTCCTAAAAACTCATTTCATACGCAAATACGACCTTTTGATATTAATTTTTCGATAGTAGGTACGAAACCGCGTGGTCCGACACGCACTTGGCCGGTTTTTTTTCTATTAAAAATTATTTTATTTTATATGTATACGAGTACATGTAATTTTATTTTTTTACCCTTTACGTGTACGTATGTTACGTAAGTAGGTTCACGTGTTAGAAAACTGTACTTACTTTAGTTAGCAAAAAATTACACGTCATATTGGAAGGGGTCCTGAAAATATCACCAAAGATCACCATGGGGGAGGGGGGGGGTCTAAAACAAGCCAAAAACGTATGACGCGATTAATGGACGCCCCCTAATATGGCTACATTTAATGTGACAAAAACATATATCCAAGACTTTATGCCTTGGTAATAGAGTCGTGGCTACTTATTTTTGTCACATTAAATTATTTATAAATTATTTATATTTAGAAATTATTTCAATTAATGTTGTGTATGTGCGTGAGGGCTGCAAATCTGATATTCACTCAATTTGTTCCGCCGTCGCCTCTCCTGTTCCATTTCAAATGAGAAAGATAAAACCGCCTGCTTGCGCGGAAAAGAGTCGGGAAAAGGGTAGCCCTATTAAAAGGTAAGCGGTAAATATTGAAGCTATCTTTACCCCATTCGACTCGGAAACCACATTGAAAAGGGTTAAGCCTATTCAAAATTATTTCCATATCGATAGGGTAACCATAACATCAGGGTAAGACTTTAATAGGGTTACCGTATTGAAACGATTAATCAAACGAAGGGGTTTTCCGGTCCCTGATTAGCCAGAAGGAATTAATGAAACGCCGTAGTAAAATCTCATAGCAAATATTAATTTGACGCACATGCTATTTAAGTTTACAGTGAGCAACAATTCCATTCAATCTTCCACCCCCCTTTTCACTGGATAAAACTATCATATATCGTTCCCTGGGACTCAAACTATCTTCATACTTACCAAATTGTATCTAAATCGGTTAAGCGGTGTCAGCGTGAAGAGGTAACAGACAGGCAGACAAACACACTTTCGCATTTATAAAATTAAGTATGGATTCCCTTAACCAAATTGAGTAATTATTTGGCAATATTGGGAATTTAGTTTTCCGGCGGAGGTACTGTGCTTGATGTCCTGGTAAGTTTTGTGGTCTTCGTTTAAATTAAACTATTCCTTCAAAATACAATATGTGTTCAAAATACATTTCAAAATACAACAATTTCAAAATTCCCCAATATTCCGTCGAGGTGAATAATCATGGGAATGGTACAACACTGCTAGTGCCCATTTAAGGCCCGTTTTCATGATCACCGAGATGGACTCTACAATGCCATAAAGAAGCCAACCGGTAATATTCTTGATACATTTATAGTATGGCTGGCTCCAGTTGCCTTTTAAAATTTTGGTACAGTTGCCACCAAATACATCGGAGCGGCATTTTAATGTAGATAGAGTTTGCGCGCGGAGGAAGCACTGATTAAACGAACGACAGTATTTAGTTGATAGAACTATTTAATTTTATATTTAATTTACTTGCGTTTTGTAAACATTCATTTTGACAATACAATTTTCTCAATCTGTCTAAATTCAAATTTGACAGACATAAGTCTAGCAGCAGGCTAGGTTTATATCTTAAGGCTGACATAAAGAGGTTGCACCTCAACACCTTCTCTCGTTAAATAAACCTAGGTTGTCTATAAGCTGTCGAAGTGTTGGTCTGGCTAGCGGTTTAGTAAATATATCTGCCAGCTGTAATTCTGTGCTGATTCTCTTCACGACCAAGCTTCCATTTGCCACTAATTCTCTGACAAAGAAATGGCGTATGCGGATGTGTTTAGTCCTGCGATGGAACTCTGGGTTTTCCGCTAAACGCACCGCTGCCTCATTGTCCACGTACAGTACTGGAAGTCCGTCCATTTGTACGAGGCCACCGATAAGGCGCGTAAGCCAAAGACTTTCCCGTGCTGCCTCGCTCGCCGCAACTATTTCTGCTTCTGTCGTAGATATCGAGACGCTTGGCTGCCTCTGGCTAAGCCACGAAACTGCTCCACCAGCATAAACGCATAGAACGCCAGATGTCGATCTTCCCGTTCCAATATCTCCGCCGTGATCGGCATCACTGTAACAGTCTAGGTGGCCTTTTCTGTAGTTTCGTTTATAGGTTATGCCCATATCAGGAGCATATTGCAGATAGCGAAGGATGCGCTTCACCTTTACACAGTCTGCTTGCGTAGGTTTTTCGAGACATCTGGAGACCACGCTCACAGCGTATGCTATGTCAGGTCTGGTCCCAACCATCAGATAAGCGAGAGCTCCGACAACTTGTCTGTAGTTGTTTAGGAAGTAATCTTCGCCCTTCTGTGAACCTTGCTTAACACTTTCACCCTTCTGTGGTCTTGGTAAGCCTTCATCATCTTTGATAATTGGAGTGGTGACCGGCCTGCAATCTTGCATTCTAAATCTTTCCAGAATTCTCTTTGCGTAGGCTGTCTGATGAATCCTCAAATCACCACATATCTATTCCTAAGAAATGGGAAATCTGTTTTGAAGTTATTTTGAATCTTCCTCTTATTTGCTCAAGGAACTCTTTAATCACCTCCTCACTTGAGCCAGCGATCAGACCATCGTCAACATAGAGAGCCACTATTAGCTTTTCGTTAGCCTTTTCTCTCTTGAACAAGCATGGATCAGCCTCACTGACTTCGAATCCAATTTCCAAAAGGAAATCTAGAATAGTTCGGTTCCAGCAACGAGGAGCTTGCTTGAGACCGTAAAGGCTTTTCTTCAACAGGCAAACTCGACCCGTCCCGTCATCATACCCTTCAGGCTGTTTCATGTATATCTCTTCGTCAGTTAGAGAGCCGTAAAGAAAAGCTGTGGAGACATCGAACTGACTCAGCTTTTAAGCCTTCGCTGGCTGCTATACTTAGCACCGCTCTGACTGTTGCCATCCTGGCTACTGGACTAAAAGTCTGGTCGTAGTCTTCTCCCTTTCTTTGCCGAAAGCCTTTTACTACAAGACGAGCTTTATACTTGTCTATGGATCCGTCAGGGTTCGTTTTGATCCGATAGACCCATTTGTATGGCAGCGCCTTGCGGGTAGGTGGTAGATCGCATAATGTCCAAACATTATTTTGTTGTAGAGAGGCCATTTCACTTCTCATGGCATCAATCCACTGCTGTCTATCTTTTCTCGACACAGCGTCCTTGTAGCTGGTTGGAAAGTCTTCTGATACAACTGAGCAGATGTAATCGTCATACCTTTCAGGTTTTTTGATCGAGTCTCGATCCCTCAAATTGTATCTTTGTTCTTCTATTATGATCGATTCATTGTTCTCTTCTGCATCATAAAACTCAGATTCTATTCTACTAGGTCCTGCTTCATTGTGATCAAACTGGTATTGATCTTCCTGGACGTAGTCTAGGTTACCATCTTCCTGGCCTTGGTCTCTTGAACACTCTCCCTCTAGATCACGGTTAGGGTTGGTTCTGACCTCAGGTTCATTCTCAATATCGGCTCGAACTGTTTCGTCATCAGGTTGAATTTCGGTATCAGTTTCATCCAATTCCTCTTCGGGCTGAATTTCGGCTTGTTCCCGTATTTGCGGATCATTAAGCATTGCTCCCTCTGTTTCTATTGACGTTTGATTGGGATCTTCTAAGCCAATTGCTATTTTAAACTATACTTCGCTAGCAAACGTTATGTCTCGAGAGCGGTTGGTTTTCGTTCCATCCCAAATACGGTAGCCGTCGTTATTTTCATAACCGATGAGAATTCCTTTAATGGCCTTTTTGCTGACTTTTCTTCTGCATTGTTTGGGAATATGAGCGTAGCAATTACTCCCTATGACTCTAAGGTGAGAAATTTTAGGCTTCTTGCCAAACCATAACTCATACGGAACTTTGTCTTGAACTCTGGTAGGTCCCGTCCTGTTAATGACGTAGGCTGCTGTGTTTATAAGTTCAGCCCAAAGTTTTTGTGGGAGCTCACCTCTGGCGTGTAGCCAGGTCCTTGCGGCTTCGACTAGGGTGCGATTCTCGCGCTCGCTACAAGAGTTCACTACAAGAGCTCGCTCTGGAGTGTACGGCATGGTGAAACGCTGCTGGATCCCGTGTGCGTTCAGTATTTTTCTGACACCTTCATTGTCGAACTCTCCTCCATTGTCGCTCAATAAGCATTTGATGGTATGACCGGTTGTCTTGGTTTCATTAATCATCAATTTCAACTTGTCTTTTACTTATGATTTGTGACGCATGAAGTAGACATGGCGATATGAGGAAAAGTCATCTTTAAAAAGCACGAATTATCTATATTTCTGTACACTGGGGTGTTCGAAAGGTCCGCATACATCCGTATGTATCAACTCACCTGGAGTTGTTGCTCTCTCTCTTCTCCCAAACGGAAATCTATGAGCCTTCCCGAATATGCATGCTTCACATTTATCTTTGTCTTCAGGTAAGTTAACTCCGAATTCTCGTTTGACTAGAGCCTTCACATGTCTCTTGTCTTGGTGAGCAAAGCGTTCATGATATACTTGCAGCATATTGGTGCCTGTGACTGCATTCACTTCAATTGCATTAGACATTTTTGAAGGAGTGATTGTCTTGAGCTGTAATTTGTACAGACCTCCTCTGGGTTCTCTCTTGCCTACAATCTTCGTATCTCCGTCAATGTCTAGTTGGCAACTTGTCGCGGTAGAAGTGAACAAGCTGTTCCGCGAGTTGTCTTGAGCTACCAAAGTCGAGAATAGATTTTTCGTCAGTGTTGGTACAAACCAGACATCTTTCAATCTTATAGTTTCTTTCTTGTTGCCTACGACTGATTCCACCAAGACAATGCCTTTCCCTAACGCAGGATTCATTGTGCCGTCTGCCGTCTTCACAGATTGGTTATCAGAATCAAAAGGCTCAAACTCTTGAAATATGTCTCTTCTAACGGTTAAATGCATCGTTGCTCCATTATCAATGTACCAGTTTTCTCTGTCTTGATCTGCTTCCTTAGAGCATGCATTGACTGCCATTAGTGTTATGACTTGTACTTGCTTTGACGAAGAGGTTGGTGCTGAGCTGCTTGGCTTTGGTGGTCTTCCATCCTTTATCCATTTTTTGCAGTTCCTTACTCTATGTCCCTTTTGGGAACAGTAGTTGCACATCAACTTCACATCTTTCTTCTTTTTTGACTCTTGGGTTTCTTGGATTACTAGCGTCTCTTGACTAGTAGTCCCTTCTTTGTTCTCTAGAGCTTTCTCATAGGAACATAATTGAGTTGTCAAGTTATCGATAGTACTATCAGTCTTATTTAGAAGTAACCAGCTGGATTTGAACGCAAAGAATCTTTCGTCAAGAGTTTCTAATATCTCGCAACAGATCTGGGAGCTTGCCTGTTCCATCAGCCTTGGTTATCTCTACATTTGAATTGTTCCATATATTTTTCAGTTTCGACATGTGCGAGGAAACATCATCGGATGGAGTACGTTTAAAGTTGAAAAATTCCATGCATAAATGGTACGACCTGTCCTCTGTCTGACCATCGAACAAGCGATGTTAACTCCTGCCAGCCTTCATACGCTGTCTCAAATCTCATTATCAATCTCATTCTCAATATCGAGTACTTATTACTTTAAATTGTAAACACCCTCTTTGTTGTTATAATAACATATAAAATATAGATTTTTGTAAAGAATTGTGAAATCAGGAACCTAAACGGTGACTGCTGTTTTTGCTGATTTTGTACGATGCCCTCTTAAGGGCATAATTGGTATCGTATTTTAATTATGAATAAGGAAGAAAAACAAATCGCGCATAAAAAAAATAGTTTTGTATGGAGAGTTGGCCGGCTGGGACGTAGTGTCCCTTAGTAATTTTATCTACACCAATATCATAAATCCTCTATTCCGCGTTCGGAAACCGTATGTAACTACCACCATTATTGCAACCAGTAACGTAACATCTCTGACAGTGTGGTAAAAACGTACGAAAATCCATTACCCACGGTAACGTTACCAAGATCCGCGCTCTCCCCGACCGCCGGCACGCGCCCGCGCGACCGCCGACACAATCGAGTTGGTCATGGCGGTGCAATGGCGGTCATTCTACTGGTTTCCGAACACATCATTTAGGATTTATAATATGTGTGTAGATAAAGCAGTGTATGCAACTGTACGTAATTAGACCTTATTACGTAACAGTTACATAAACTACTATTATAGTCGCAATACAATACCAATTATGTCCAGTGTTTTTGTTACACCATGTGTATAAGGCGTCAATACAACAGGTCTTGGTGCCATCACCACCAGGTCAGGTGAGAATATAACCATTAAAAAAAAACTGTTTCGTTCGGCGACTCGATTTAGCTTTATGCCACTATTGCCACTCGATGTACAGCATGTACCTACCTTATATTGTGATTGAATTTAAACCATTTTTCTACTCCAGCACTTCAATATGCCAATTAAATGACTGATAGTGGTATCTAAAACTACATCATTTAAGTGAAGGAGCTAAAGTCTATTTGTCTATAGGTACTTTCTATAACTGCTAGCATTCACACAAAACATATGCCATGCCATATGCACCATGTCTAAAAAGGGTTCGTTTTAGTTTTCAATATAAATTATATTTTCAAATTAATATATTCTACTAATTATTTTTGCACAAAATATGATAAAAACAGTTTTATAAGTCCTATAAAGTACATTTTTGGAAGACAAATCAAATGTATTTTCCGAGTAATTAAGTTCAAATTTCTCTGGCTAAAATAATGTATGGTATGCGGTACGAGGATATGCATTGTCAGTCCCCTGGTTTTATTCGTGCATTAATTTGAATTAATTATATTTGCAGCGTGAAGATAGAAGTTAAACAAGAGCCGGAAGAGCATCCTCCGTCACCGCCATTGCCCGCGGCGACGCCCGATCCGCTAGCCATGGAGCTCCACACTGACCCCTTCACTGAGGAGTACCACATTGACTTTTTCACTGAGGAGTCCCACACTGATCCATTTAACGTAGAATCCCAGCCTGACACGCTCAATGCGCAGTTCACCACTAACCCATTCGATCTAGAATACTACACAGAACCGCTCAATAAGGAGCTCCACACTGACCCGTTCACCGTGGACTTCTATCCTGAGGACCCTGGCCCGATCAATGTGGAGCTCCACCTCGAGACCAGAACCGACGAGGTACGTCTACCGGCAGTATTCTACTTAGAGCATTCAACCCGGAGCGGTCATATCTGTCATTTTGTATACAAATAATTTTAAGCAAAAAAGAACCGACTTCACTTAGCCTCCAAAGCAAATACTCAAACCACTATAGGTGTGCCTATAATAGATGAAGAGTCCCTCGATTTCTCCAGCATCCCATCATCAGATCCTGACCTGGTTATAATGGGACCAACTGTGAAGTATACTCTTTCAAACAAAAAAATAATTTTCCAAATCGGTCCAGCCGTCTTCGAATAATCGCCTAATCGGTGAACATACATAAAAAATAAAGAAAAATAGCAAAAACAACGATCCCGACGAATTGATAACTTCCTCCTTCGAAATCTTGAAGTCGGTTGAAAAAGTCCGTACCTAGCTAAGATTTTTGTGAGGAAGAGGAACGTCAAATGTATTGCTATTTGTACATAACATACTAGTTTTTGTAAGTGACAGAACTTATGAACTGAATAAGTATTTATCAATGACAAAGATAATTATGATTAAACCCGCTAGCGTCAAGGTGTAGTTTGCATTTTAAAATGTTTTCTGTTTATTTGCAGAGTCTCGACAATGAAGCAATTAATCACCATCCTTTAACGCGTCCGCGTCTCATGGATAGCCAAACGCTTAAAACTAGCACAGTAATTTCAAAAGAAGTCCTAAGACGTTCTATCCTAAAGGTCCCAGCAAGGAATCAAGGAGAATCGCAAACAGTCAAAACCGCTTCTAGCGAGCCTGGAATATCACAAGATGTCATACTAGCCACAACTACCGATCTAAGTGGATCTCAAACTGACCTCAATATCACCACTAGTGATCCCAGTGGATCACAAACTGTAGTACAGGTCACGCCTAGCGATCTAAAAAGATTACAAACTTTTCTACAGGCCGCTGCTAGCGATCCCAGAATATCACAAGACATGTTAAATGCCATCACCAGTGACCTTGAAGGACTAGAAACTATCCTACAGGGTATTCCTAGCGATCATAGCGAATCGCAAACTGCCTTACAAGAAAATCCTAGTGAACCTACAGGATCAGAAACTGTCCTCCAGGTCGATGCTAGCAATTTAAATGGACCAGAAACTGTTCTACAGATTGATCCTAGTGATCTAATACAATTACAATATCTTCTGAACAGCGATTCTACAGGATCAGAAACTGTCCTCCAGGTAGACGCTAGCAATTTAAATGGATCAGAAACTGTTTTACAGATTGATCCTAGTGATCTAAAACAATTACAAGATACTCTGAACAGCGATTCTACAGGATCAGAAACAGTTCTACAGGCTAATCCTAGCAATTTAAATGGATCAGAAACTGTTCTACAGATTGATCCTAGTGATTTAATACAATTACAAGATCTTCTGAATAGCGATTTTACAGGATCAGAAACAGTTCTACAGGTGGATTTTTAGCAATTTAAGTGGATCACAAATTGTCTTACAGGATCCTAGTGATCTAAAACGATTACAAGATCTTCTGAACAGCCATTCTACAGGATCAGAAACAGTTATACAGCTTGATCCTAGCAATTTAAGTGGATCACAAATTGTCTTACAGGATCCTAGTGATCTAAAACGATTACAAGATCTTCTGAACAGCCATTCTACAGGATCAGAAACAGTTATACAGGTTGATCCTAGCAATTTAAGTGGATCACAAATTGTCTTACAGGATCCTAGTGATCTAAAACGATTACAAGATCTTCTGAACAGCCATTCTACAGGATCAGAAACAGTTCTACAGGTTGATCCTAGCAATTTAAGTGGATCACAAATTGTCTTACACGATCCTAGTGATCTAAAACGATTACAAGATCTTCTGAACAGCCATTCTACAGGATCAGAAACAGTTCTACAGGTTGATCCTAGCAATTTAAGTGGATCACAAATTAGCTTACAGGATGATCCTAACGATCAATTTTAATCACAGACTGTCCTTCAGCTCGATCTTGACGATCCAAAAGGATTGCAAGATTTCCTATCGCTTTGTTCTAACGATCCCACATTATCTCAAACTGTCTTGCAGGTCGACCGTAACGATTTAAGAAGATTACAAGATGTATTACAGGGCACTAATAGCGATCCCTTCAGTTCAGAAACCGTCCAGCAGGTAGATCCTAGCAATCTTAACGAATTACTAACTTCTCTACAGGACGATCCTACTGATCATCTTGGATCACAAACTGTCCTACAGCTACCAAGCTATCTAAAAGGATCGCAAACTGCCATGCAGATCGATCCTAGTGATCTACGAAGATTACCAGATGTTCTACGGACCACAGATCCTAGTATTCGCACAGCATCACAGTCTCTTCCAAAGGCCACACCTAGCAATCGCACAGGATCACAATCTCTTCCAAATATCATAGCTCGCAATCGCGGTGCGTCACAATCTCTTAAGGTCATATCTAGCAGCCTTATAAAATCACAAGCACCCGATAAAATCCAACCTGGGCAATCCATGATGTCTCGAACTCCGCAAATTGTAAAACACAGTGATCTCAGTGGCTCAAAAACTCAACAGAAATCCCAACCAAGCATTCTAAGAAAATCACAAACTATGTTAAAGGTCAAAAAGGTCCAAAACAAAGGAGCACCTGTTTTGAGATTCCGAGATAATGATCCCGAAGGATCAAGGATCGAAATACCACAAAACATTCCCAGGGATAAATCTATCCCCCTAAAAGTCACTTCAGAACTGAAACCCACCGAAACAGTGATCATTAATTTAGACGATGAACTAGATGAGGGCGATGTCGAATTTTTAGATGAAGAAATTTTGGACTCTGATAGCGAAGATGGATTAAATAAAGAACTGTAACACACACATGAAGATACAGTTAGAAATATAGAAAGGGAAGTTGTCGAAGATATAGGTGATAAAGATGTATATTCGGATACTAATAGCAGTCGTAAAGATATTCAAGTAGACAAAAATACTCGAAATGAGGCAGATACAGTTAGAGACTTTGTCGATAGTGATGTAGATGACAGCGATTTAGATAAAGATTATAGAGTAGAAGCGGACACCAAAGAGGACGATTCAGTGGATGAGACAGATGTAGAAGATATTGCTGGGAGAGGCGTTGGTAGGAGTACGAGAAACGCAACAAAAACGTCTGAGAAAGGTCCTAGTGAAGCGATCCTTAGAATGCTGACTTCTAAAGGTGAGTGTCCTTTTATTGAACCCATATTTATTTTATTTAAGTATAAAGCTACTCATGCAAGATCTACCTTATTTAATATGTATTTGTATCTCTGCAAAGGCGCCGTAAAACAATGTGCAAGCGACGCGCGAGTGTATCGCTACAGATGCAAACAAATTGTTCTGTAAAATCACCGATAAAATAATACTAGGGATACACAATCAGCCCAAAAAAAATGGCCCCACAATAGTACCGCTAGAACGACTGGGGCGGTACCTTCTGTGACAGTCTTATTACGATTGTAACAGCCTCTTAGCCCAGTCGGTAGTGGCCCTGCTTACGAAGCAGGAGGTCCCGGGTTCGAATCCTGGTCAGGGCTTTTATTTGTGTGTTTATCAAAGATATTTGTTCCTGAGTTATGGATGTTTTCTATGTATTTAAGTATTTATCTATTATATATATCGTCGTATAGTACCCATAACATAACATAAGCCTTATTGAGCTTACTGTGGGCGTAGGTCGATTGGTGTAAGATTGTTCTATAAAAAAAAAAGCCTATGTCCAAATTTCCCATAATTTTACATTAAATGTTTTTGCGTATTGGTTAGTAAGTTTCTTATAGCTAGTAGTTAGTGTTATGTTTATTTACTGTTTATTTATATAATTTGGACCCCTCTTCGAGTGTAGGCCTCCTCCAACTCTCTCCATTTTTTCCTGTCTTCCGCTTTGTTTAGCCAGTCTTTCCCTGCAATTTCTTTTATATCATCTAGCCATCGTTTATATGGCTTTCCCCTTTTCCTTTTTCCAATAGGGCCTTTCCATTTCGTTGCCAATATTGTTCATCTACTGTCTTTATAATACCGTGCGATATGTCCTGCCCATCGCCATTTTAATTTGAGGGCTTGAGTTAGTGCGTCTTGTAGCTTCGTTTTTTCTCTTATAGACATACTCTTTATTTTTTGCACCTTTCTTATGTTGAGCATGCTCCTTTCCATGGCTCTTTGGGTGGTTCTTATCTTTCTCTTTATTTTATCAGTCAAAGTCCATGTTAGGCACCCATAGAGCAGGCTCGGTAGAAGGCATGTATCTGCCACTATCTTTTTTTGGTTTAAGCTATATTTGCCTTTTAGGATTTCTTGCAGTGACCAGAATTTCCTCCAGGTAATGTTAGCTCTCCTTTCTACCTCTTCTTCGTTGTTTGTTTTTGTGAAGGACAGTTGCTTTCCTAGATATATATATTGGTCTACATAGTCTATGTTGTTGCCGTTGGTATTTATTTGTATTTGTTTGCTGTTTGTCATTATTTTGGTTTTGTGTTCATTTGTAAGCCAGCTTTGGTGCTTTCTTAATTTATAAGCTCTCTTAGTTCTGTTGAAGTT
Organism: Pammene aurita; assembly: GCA_947086415.1. Classification (NCBI taxonomy): domain Eukaryota; kingdom Metazoa; phylum Arthropoda; class Insecta; order Lepidoptera; family Tortricidae; genus Pammene; species Pammene aurita. The sequence goes on from OX352315.1 coordinate 17,008,290, forward strand.
TCTGCTACTATGACTATGTCGTCTGCAAATCTCAAATGGTTTATGATCTGGCCCTCCAGATTAATGCCTTTTGATTCCCATTTGAGATACAACAGCAATAAAGATTTTGGGTGATAAAGAATCTCCTTGCCGGATCCCCCTCTCTATCCTTATTTGTTTTCCTCTCGTCTCCAGCTTGACTCGGCTAGTGCCTAGTAGTTCCTAGATTATGTCAGGAACTTTTCTAAATCTTTTAAGATGATGTGTGCCGCTGCTAAAGCTGATTATCTGTCCAGAAAGATCCAAAATTCCAAGGATAAAGTAAAAACTGTTTGGCAAGTAATCAACGATGAAACTGGGAAACGTAAAATCAAAGATCCGCACTACAACCTACGTATTAATAATAATTTAGTGAGTTCGGACCTTGAAGTTGCGGATCATTTTGAGCAGTTCTTCTCTAATATACCGGTAGAAACAACAAAGTCTCTTCATTCATCGCCTGACGTCGCTGAGGCAATACTGAAAACAAACATAGCAGAGTGTACAGATTTCTTTAAATTTTCATATGTTACTCCGAACTTAGTTATTAAAACATTTAAATCCCTAAATTTAAAGAAAACTGAAGATCTTTGGGGCCTATCTGTTAAAGTTCTACATTCCATTGTTGAATCGATTGCACCACATTTAGCTGATATATTTAACAAATGTATTGATACAGGAATATTTCCAGACATAATGAAGCACAGCAAAGTCATCCCCTTGTTCAAATCAGGATCGAGAACAGAACCAAGCAATTTCAGACCAATTTCAATACTGCCGGCACTGAGCAAAGTTTTCGAGAAACTAATTCTAAATCAACTTGTGTCACATTTTAACCGAAACGAATTGTTCGCCAGAAATCAATTTGGTTTTACCAGAGGTCGCTCGACTACTGACGCAGGTGCTGTTCTTCTTGAGCACATCTTTGCCGCTTGGGAAAAAAAACAAGATGCTGTTGGAATATTCTGTGACCTATCGAAGGCATTTGATTGCGTTGATCACGAAAATCTAAAGAGAAAACTAAGCCATTACGGGATCAAAGCTGGTGCCCTTAACCTCGTCTCATCATACCTATCGGATAGAACACAACGAGTGGTTATTAATGGAACTCAATCTTCTGGGTCCCCTGTGGCACTCGGAGTGCCTCAAGGCTCAATACTTGGTCCTTTCCTGTTTTTGGTGTACATTAATGACCTACCTAAAATTGTGCAAGATAAACATGATATAGTGTTATTTGCTGATGACACATCTCTGATATTTAAAGTGGACAGAAAAGAAAACAGCTTCGATAGTATTAACAGTGCACTCTCCAAAGTAGTAAATTGGTTTACGGCTAATAACCTACTTTTGAACGCCAAGAAAACGAAGTGCATCAAATTTACACTTCCCAACGTCAAGCAGATTAACAGCAGCAAGATTATAATAAATGATGAAATAATGGAATTCGAAAATCAAACTGTTTTCTTAGGAGTCACTTTAGACTCGAAATTACAATGGCATCCACATATAGCTACCCTAGCTGGGAAACTTAGCTCTGCAGCCTATGCCGTGAGGCGAATCAGCCATCTAACAAACAGTGAAACTGCCAGGCTGGTATACTTCAGTTACTTTCACAGTGTTATGTCGTATGGAATTCTGTTGTGGGGTAAAGCAGCTGATATTGGGACCATATTTGTGCTACAAAAACGAGCTGTACGTGGCATTTATAAAATGCGCGGTCGAGCATCCGTAAGAGGAAAATTTGAAGAGGCAAATATTCTTACCGTAGCATCTCAATACGTACTTGAAAACATTATGTATGTGCGGAAAAACATCCATAAATTCAAGCTCAACAGTGATATCCATAACTATAACACTAGAAATAAAGATAAGATTGCTGAGCCTGGCCACCGCCTCGGTAAGGTTCGTACGTCTTTTACTGGGAACTGTACACGTTTTTATAACAAAGTCCCCGCTGATGTAGTGAATTTGCCACTAAATAAATTCAAGTCTTATGTTAAGCGCTATTTGTTGAGGAGAGAGTACTATACTTTAAAGGAATTCATTGAGGATAACGATGCCTTTAAGCCTGTAGCTTGATATAGTTAGTACAATACAAATTGAGAAATTATTAGGTACATTACTCTATGAAGCAGCTTTACTAGTGTCCAGTATTACCTGTTTTTCATTTTTATTTTATTTTGTTTTTATTTAGTATTTGGACACTTAGAGACGTTATACATCTCTAAGTCTTGCATTCGCAAATATTTATATGTATAGATATATATTTAATGATCCTGACGCTTAGAGACATGTACATCTCTATGTCACTTTTATATTGTAATTTAGTTCACGCATGTAAAATACGAGCACAGAATATTGTTTCTCACCAGACTAAACATGGCTAGTTTTTATTAATTAATACTTTTTATTAATCATATTTAATTTTAGTTTAATTGGCTTTAGACACAACATTCGGTGCTTGATTATCCATATTTTTTATTATATAGAATATATAGATCAAGACACTTGGAGACCTTATACATCTCTAAGTATAATTTAGAAATAGTATGTTTATTGTATACTAGAATCACTTAAGTACTTTTTTTTATATTATTTAAATTCAAAGTTTATTTCTAACTGTTGATGATGGATTATTATAATTTGGAAATTTATGTAGAAGACACAGTTCAGGTAAGAAAGTATATCAAACTTGTATGTAATTTATTTTCAATAGTCAGATTTGGACTCATCTTTTTTCTTTGGTATTTTTCTTAAACTATAACCTATTGTTGGTTAATCTAACCTTGGTTTGATATGTTTTCTTATAGAACAACGCACTTATATGTATTGTTTAGTTTTGATGTACTGTTGTTTTGAAAAAATAAGTCCCGCCGAGTTTCTTGCCGGACATAATTCTTCTCGGGTCAGAGGTGTAGGGTTAGAACCGGTGTAGTTTGATTTTTTTTCTCTCTCTTTTACTTTGACGTGTAAAAGTGCCCTTGTGGCCTACTTACTGAATAAATGTTTGAGTTTGAGTTTGAGTTTGAGTTTGAGTGCTTTTGCCGTATATATTCTTTATAATATTAATGGATTTATGATCCACATTAAGCTGTTTCAATACATTCCAGATTGCGCTGTGATTGATGCTATCAAATGCCTTGCTATAATCTATAAAGGCGATATATAGGTCTCTATGGAACTCTTTATACTTCTCTATTATCTGTTCTAGTGCTTGTATGTGGTCAGTGGTGCTGAAACCTGCCCTAAAGCCAGCCTGCTCTCTTGGTTGTGAGTCGTCAATTGTTTTGGATATTCGCCTTAACATTATTGAGGAGAACAGTTTGTAGATGCTCGTCAGTAAGCTGATTGGCCTATAGTTACCAATGTCTAAGGAATCGCCATTCTTGTACAGCAATATTATATCGGATGTACACCATTGCTCTGGTGTGGTTTCGGAATTAAGGACCAAATTGAATAGATGTGTTAGATGTTGAAGCAGAATTGGTGCACCATGTTTTAGAGCTTCGTTTGTTATTCCATCTGGACCGGGGCTTTTTTCGGTTTTCAGCTGTTTTATGTGCTCGTACAATTCTTTTTCTTCGATCTGCTTTACTGTCAAGTTTACGTTATTCGCAATGGGTGTTCCCTCTTGTATGTGTTTGTAGTCTTTAATTCCGTAGAGTTCTTCATAAAAGTTTGTAGCATGCTTTATTACGTATTTCCTTGTTTTTGTTTCTTCTTTGTCTCGTCCAAGTTTTTGTATCCAAGATTTGTTTAGATTAAGTTCTGTTTAAAGCTCTCTTTGTACTTCTGTGTTTATTTAGGTTTCTTGTTATAACTTCCTTCCTGTGATTGCTGTAGTCTATTCTTATAGATTTATTTGTTTCCTTGAACAGCCGGGTAAGTTATTTCTTCATGTCTTGATCTTTGTCTTTCTTAAACATTAGTTCTGTGCGTTGTTTTATTAGTTGTTTTGTATTGACGCTAAAGATATTGTTTATTTTTGTGTGGTCAGTCTTAGTCTTCTGTTTTACGCTGTCCATTATTGACTTTTCTATCTTATTGTAGTAATCTTGAACACTTGTATCTTCTGTTTTGTTTCCTAGTTTTGTCTCTAAGCATCTGATATAACTATGTATTTCTTCTTCTGTCTTTAGGCTTTTACATGAGGAATGGAAGTTTTTTCGACTCTTTTTTGGAAGTTTTAAGGTAAATGTTGCTCTTAGAAGTCGGTGGTCTGATGGAAATAGTACATTATTCAGGACTTCGAAATTAGTGATATGTGCTGGTCGGTTTGTCATTATGTAAAGGCCAGGGGCGCGTATACCTGAATTATCGAAAGTTCTACCCCTTCTATGTTGAGTTGAAGCAGTGCTACTCTTTCTGAGAGTCCTATGAAATTGGTGATTTGGTTCTTCAGATTCTTTTTTATTAGAAACCCCACTCCGTTCAATCCATTGGTTTCTCCATATAGTAGCAGAGGATATTGTTTTCGTACTCTTCTATACTGCTGCCCATTCTTCTGACTTCACTTAATCCTACTATCTCATGGTTTATTTTACCGAGTGCGTTATTTAACTCTATATATCTTTCTATTGATGCTAGAGATCGTACATTATAGGTGCAATGTTTTCTCTGTTTTAATGTCATTTTGTGGCGTTTTGCTGCGTACAGGCTCTTCATTTGTTTTGAAATTGTTTCTTTGTTTAAGGTTCTGTTTACTGTTACGGTTTACTGGTTAATGAATTTTGTTGTGCATGATTTGTTTGATTGTTTGTGGTTCTTCCGTTGGAGATTGTCCTATAATATTAATTAATTATTTATTTATTACGGTTTAATACTGGCCGGTTACAAATTTTCACGAGTCATATGTTCAGTAAATCTTGTTCGAATCTATACCTCCTTTATATAGTTGCTCAAAGTGTAGAATGAAAACGACGCGCGTTTGTAATGGTATTGGTACAGATTCGATGCTAACGCACGTTTGTATCGATATCGAGACAGACACGATGCTAACGCGTGTACTAATAATGTGCCGACGGAAAGTTTACAAAATTGCGACATTTTCCATATATGAATATTTTGAAAAACACATATTTGTGAGTAAACTTTCCATTTCTTAAATTTACTATTTCCTATATTTCTTATGAAATTTTGTACAGATTTCTGAGAACATTTCCAGTCATTCGGAAAGTTTCCGCAATATCTGTAAACGCGCGTTTGTGTCAACACAAACTGCTCCGTGAAATAAAAAACGCGCTGTGCAAGTGCATAAGCCCCAAGTTCTTGTGATCTGAATTGTAATCTAATCAAAACTATTATTTGTTCCAGCCGTGGTGCAGCTGGAGCCCCTAACCGCATTGGATATAAAGAAGTGGACAGCTAGCAGAAAGCGGCCAAGAAAAGACTGAAATAAAAATAGGATTTTTTAGCTGTTGTTTTATTTTTCCATAATATAAAATAAATATCTGGGGGCAATCTTACACAAATCATGAAATCAACCTAGCCTAAAACTATTTTATTAAAGCAAAGCTTGTACTATGTATATTGATGCTAGGCGACGATCCTTGTATTTTTTTGTCGCCCTCCAAGAAGCGGTGGAGGGCAACAAACGTTTATTTACACTCATACTGTAAGTACTCTGCGTTCAAAAACCGTAGACAATGACAAGCATTACAACAAACGATTTAACTATGATAAGTTTCTTATCTGCGGCAGTAACGTAATTTTAACTTTGCATGCTCAAATATTGTTAAGCACTGAGTTTCAAATTTGGAACATCGAATTTGATAACATAATGTTACCGCCATGGCCAACTCGATTGGTCCCGCGCGAGCCCCGACACAATCGAGTTGGCCACGCCGACACAATCGAGATGGCCGCGGCGGTGCAATGGCGGCCATTCTATGATTTCCGAATACGGCATTTATAATAAATAATATGAGTGTAGATAAAGCAGTGTATGCAACTGTACGTAATTAGGCCTTAAAACACTCGTGTGATCTTATTATGAAATTCGCCTGCGGCTCATTTCATAAAACCACACTCATGTTTTAAGGACCCTTATTACGTAACAGTTACATAAACTACTATTATATTGTACTAGCGACCCGCCCCGGCTTCGCACGGGACTTTTTTGTAGACCTTTTAAGGTGTACAATACTGTAGTGTAGTTTATTTCTTTTTCACCTCAGCAGCTTGAACAAGCCTACTTCCCTGCGAAAAAAAACCGGCCAAGTGCGAGTCGGACTCGCGCACCGAGGGTTCCGTACAAACCTATAACAAGCAAAAGTTGTAGTATGTTTATGACTTATTTCAACTTAATACCTCTAATACGCGTTTACGAGGAAAAAGGTAGTAAGTTTAAAATTTCAAAAAATATTTTTTGAAATATGTCCCTATGTTTGTGATGATGATTTGAATTTGAATGATTTGAACTCACACATATATTTCATTAATCAATATCATAGCAATTCGTCCCAAATTTTATTTCGACATTATCAAATTAACAACGAATAACCTATAGGTGGACATTTTCACTGAACTGTGTACCATTAACACTTTCCGTACCACCTAGTGCTACGCGCTACGCTCGTAGCCCGTAGCCACGTATTTGTTGTATGTAGCGCGTAGTAGCTACGAAGAGAGAACCCGGCAGTCGGGTTCCTGGTCGTGAAAGTGTTAACGGCCGGGTAGCAATCGTCACAACACTGACGGTCAATGTCAAATCCCATACATTTTGTCAGGAATGTGACGGTTAAGACGTTGCTAAAAACACACTTAAGTCGTGTCTTAAAGTACAAGTTAAAATAAAAATGCCTAGGCATGCGACCGCTCACTGCTAGTGATTTAAATGACTAGATTCCAGTCCGCCTAGGCCAGACTATGATTTTACTAAAAATGTCTACTTTTCGTAATTTTTCCTTTGTCTGTGCTATATGAAGTTTCTTCGTGCCAAGTTTCTGAGTTTACGGGAAGTACCCTTTAGGTTTTGAGTTTCTTGCGAGTACTCAGTTTCAAAATATGCGACTTAAATTGCTATTTCTTTTGATCGCGTTCACATAAAAGTTTGGTTTTGCTACATCGGAAAGGTCCTATAGCCCTGAGTATTTAATTCAATTTAATACCTCCACGCGTTTACGAGGAAAAAGGTAGTAAGTTTAAAATTTCAAAAAATATTTTTTGTATGATTTTACTAAAAATGTGTACTTTTCGTAATTTTTCCTTTGCCTGTGATATATGAAGTTTTTTCGTGCCAAGTTTCAAGTTTCTGAGTTTACGGGAAGTACCCTTTAGGTTTTGAGTTTCTTGCGAGTAATCAGTTTCAAAATAAGCGACTTAAATTGCAATTTCTTTTGATTGCGTTGACATAAAAGTTTGGTTTTGCTACATTTGAATGGTCTTATAGCGCTGAGTATTTGACATGAATTTCAATTTAATACCTCCACGCGTTTACGAGGAAAAAGGTAGTAAGTTTAAAATTAAACAACATATTTTTTTGTATGATTTTACTAAAAATGTCTACTTTTTGTAATTTTTCCATTGTCTATGCTATATGACGTTGCTTCGTGCCAAATTTCAAGTTTCTGAGTTCACGGGAAGTACCCAGTAGGTTTTGCAAGTGCCGAAAAACTCTAAAATTTGCAGCATAAACGACTGTATCTTTTGATTGCGTTGGCTTTTAAGTTTGATTTTTTCACAGATTCAAGGGACAATAGACCTGAGTATTTGGTATAAATTTCAGCTTGATACCTCCACGCGTTCCTGAGAAAAATGGTCTTGACAGACAGACAGACAGACAGACAGACAGACAGACGGACAACAAAGTGATCCTATAAGGGTTCCGTTTTTTCCTTTCGAGGTACGGAACCCTAAAAACAGTGACGAAAGTAGCTTTTTAATTTAGTGAAGGCCATGAACTGCCACTTCATACTTCGGGGTCTATTACAAATTCGAAATACATATTTTTAACCTTTAATATGTTTACACTACTGAGGTGAAAAGTTGTATGTGGCACACGAGAGCAAAGTTATTTTACATCTCAAGATTCTAACTTAGAATCACTCGCTTCGCTCGTGATTCAATTATAGAATCTTAAGCTTACTCGAGACTCAAAATCAACACTCGCAAGAAAAACCAACTTTCCTCTCTTGTTGCACAAATAACTATTTCACACCACCTAGTCGTAAACGGGCTTTTTATTCCCTGCTAGGAGGGAACAAAGTGGCACTTTTCTGTTCTAGGACATTCGTTTTTTTTTTTCAGCCAGTCCGTCATCACAATCAAATTTCTTATTAAATTAATAGATTCATTATTATCAAGAAGCACACTAAGCACATATAAAGTTAAAATAAATATGATTCAACAATAAAAAAATATTTACCCCTAAGGTGGTGTGAAAAGCAGTATGTGTCACATAGGAGCAAAACTATTTTCACCTTGGGCGTTAACACTTGAATCCGTCACTACGCTCAGGAGTCTACTTTAGAATCCCTCGCTGCGCTCGGGATTCTATTATAGACTCCATCGCTTCATTTGGGATTCAATACACGCCCTCGCCGTAAATATTTCATTTTGCTCCCTTGTTACACAATCTACTATTGGTCTATCTCGTAGAGTTCAGCCAGCGTTTGCAATGTAAGCAGTGCCGAAAATAGCCTTTTCTGCGCCCTGTGCGAGCTTCTATAACTGCGCCCTTGTTTTTAGGGTTCCGTAGCCAAATGGCAAAAAACGGAACCCTTATGGATTCGTCATGTCTGTCTGTCTGTCCGTCCGTATGTCACAGGCATTTTACTCGGAAACTATACGACGTATCTGAATTAAATTTACAGATAAGGTGTATTTTGTATGCAGCTACTTAGTTATGTAGTTAAAGGAGAATGGGCATTTTTGTATGGGGAGTGTACAGTCGAGGACAAAGAGATGTATACACTTTTGGACCTTATTGCGTTGTAATAAGGTCCAAAAGTGTATACATCTCTTTGTCCTCGACTGTACCATGGATGTATAATGTTGAGACGTATCTCGTTTTAAAGCTCGTGATCACCGGATTATTTTATTATATGCCACCATTGTTGGATACCGTGCAGGGACCGAGATATTAAAAAAAAAGAGCGAACATATAAAGAGCATTTTTTTAAAGATACGATATGTAATCCGTAATAGCATGGTTTATCTGAAAGCATATGAGAAATGGTTCAATTCTGTGTAAAACACCCCATGATTGAATACTTACAGGGTCAGAATTAATTAATTTAAATTAAGCTTAATACGAATATCGCTCGGTTTAGAGCCAAGCTAATGTGTATACGGGAAGCGTATATTACATGTCAAAGGTATTTTTATAAACTATTTTTTGTAATATATACTTTAGCTCCAATGCATGCAGGAACTAAAATATATCGACTTTGTATGTTAATTAATTGTGCTTAATGAAGTTCTAAATTTTCTACTCGTCACTAGATAGAGCTAGCTTCCATAATTCTAAATGACATTATTAAAATGAACATTAAAAAAAACGACGTGCCGGCGCGTCGGTCTAACTCCATCATGACTCATGACAACGTATATCTGCTTATATTATATATCTGCTTACCATCATATGGGCCGTAGGCTTGTTTGCTACCGTCGTGATAAAAAAAAACAGTATTATTTTTTGACAGGGCTAAGTCGAAAAAGGAAGTTTAGTCTATCTCCCTCTTTATCGCTCGAATTTGCGAAAGCACAAGAGAAAGGCAAATAGACAAATCTTCAAATTCAAATTCTGTTGTTTTATGTAACCCACTAGAACAGCTAGTGTATAGTCAACGTTCAGAAACTAACTTATATATAATTACGCGACGTGAAGCCTTAGACCACAGATTTTTGAGCGTTAAAAAGCAATGATATGGAGCCAGCATTATTAATATTTATGTAGTTATTTTAACTACTCGACTCTTAGTCGGTTCTTCTATTGCATACAAGATGTCGCCAGTAACTGATTTTAATTATTTAAGTAGTTAATTGCGGTCATTTAACATTAATTAGTCACAAAAAATTAATGACTTATTTTTACAATTAATTTCAGGCGAATAAACTATGTAAATGTGTATAAAAGTTAACCTTTTTTGTATAGGTTAATTAGTTCCAGTTTTCACCACAGCTAGGCCACAGCGCAGACACAAAATAATGAATACCGGCTTCCGTGCACCCTTACGGCCTTCGGTGCCATATAACTAATTAATGCTATGATTAAGACCTTTCATTTGAGATAAGGTTGAATTGTATACGCCAGTGGCAAAAGTTGTCCATTTTGCTGCCAAAGCTCCATCTAGTCTTCAATAGAAGAATTAGGCCGTCGTTAATTACAGTTAATTAACGCATAAAACCGTTTTATTTTGGTCTCTGCATACGTTAGAGTGCAAGTATCATTTACGAAAAATAACTTATAAAAATACCTTTTAGCTGTTACATACGACTTTTGTATACACGTTAGCTTCGCCATGCTACAGGTGTTTTTACATATTAGCAAATGTTTCATCTACTAATTCCAGCCCTGTACGTATTTTTCCGATGGTGGTGGTAAATAAGCGTGAAGCATTTCTTATATTCTTTCATATAAAATACGCTATAACTGGTTATAGACCGGATATTTTATAAATTAACCGTTTATATGCGCAACCTTTTTTTTTAAATAGCTCGGACCCTGCACGCTATCCAATGATGGCGTCATACAATTAAATAATGCACTAGTTAAGACCTTTCGAATGAGATATGTCTCAATCGTATACACTCATGGTACAAAATGCCCATTCTCCGAAAAAAAAAATATTTTTAGGGGACGCTCCATACAGGTAACTAAATTAAAAAAAAAAAAAAATTAACCAAATATCAACATGTGACACATCAATCGATAGGTCTTTCAAAATAACATTGAGGTTTTTTTGACTATTTTGTGATTAAGTGAATATTTTCTGAAATAATCGCTTCGAAAGTCAGAAAAGTTGTGTAGCCCCCCCACGTAACTTTTGAACCGTAAGTTCAAAAAATATGAAAAAATTTGAAGAGATGCGCCTTATCATATCCTTTCTACGAAAATTGTTTTGAACATTATCGGTTCAGCTATTTTTGAGTTATCTCCAAAAAACTTCTTCAGATACGACCTTTTGGTATTAGTTTGGTTCTTATTCCATTGAAGGTACGGAACCTTCCTATGCGTGGTCCGACACGCACTTGGCCGGTTTTTTTTAGATATTATAGGTACACTAGAGCAATGCTATGTGTAAGTTACTTTACGTCACACCTGGCCATAATGTGAGTTTTTCCGCACGCTACGCGTACGGTAAAACTCGCATTATGGCCAGGTGGAGACGTAAAACTGTGTACTCACCACGGGCGGTAAAAAAGAAAGCCCTCTATCGCATATTTACAACCCTCGCCTGCGGCTCGGGTCACAAATACCTGCGATTTCGGGCTTTCTTTCTTTTACAGTCCTTGGTAAGTAATGTACTATTAGTTATTTCATTCAGGATGATAAAATAAAGCACAAGGAACTTGGTGTTGGTGGACCAATTATCCGATATTTTAGAAGAAAAATCTAATTTTTTTAAAGAACTGATGTGGGCAAACAAGCAGACGAGCCATCTGATCTTAAGTGGTGGTTTAACGGCATCCTAGCCCAGTCGGCAGTGACCCTGTCTACGAAGCAAGAGGTCCCGGGTGATCGAATCCTGGTCAGGGCATTTATTTGTGTGTTTATCACAGATATTTGTTCCTGAGTTATGGATGTTTTCTATGTATTTAAGTATTTATATGTATATATCTATTAATATATCGTCGTCTAGTACCCACAACACAAGCCTTATTGAGCTTACTGTGGGACTAGGTTGATTTGTGTAAGATTGTCCCATAATATTTATTTATTATTATTTAAGTGGACCCTTCCCCTACCAGGCGCGGATCCAGGATTTCGTTCAGGGGGGGCACTTTCCTTCACAAAAAATCTCGCGGTCCGCACCTACGGGCCCCGTAGTATACGTGGTTTGCGTTTTAGGGGGGGGGGGGGGGGCAATTGCCCCTGTTGCCCCCCCCCCTCCCTGTATCCGCGCCTGTCCCCTACTATACCACCCACTGTGTCTCACTCACTAAAACTCAAACGCAAGTTCACTAGTGCAAATGCGTTGCCCATTCTGATGCTTAAGATTTAATTTTTGGGCCACTTTTAGTTATGGCAAATGGTGCGTAGTTTCAGTGACCGCGTGGCAGGCAACCGGATGGCTCGCGGTATTTAAGCTCTCGAAGTGACGAGGAGCCGCCCTGTGCAACCCGAACTGACCCAACCAATTTTTTTTTGTCGCGATGCAACCGATTGAAACAGCGGTTTCCTGAAATAAGGTACGCTGGTTATATAACAAAATTTTAATGCCATCCCTCCTGGTTGACTAGCGGCGTAGGAGAGCGAAAAAAAAAATTGCCAGGCTACGGCTTGAAAATAAGTGCGTTTTTCCTAGTTCTACACCGATCGAAAAATTCACCTTGCGTCCGGCTTCCAATTCTGATGGTTCGATAACTGCCCGGCCTGGGCGGATGGCAATTTTTTTTCACCTCAGCAGCTCGAACAAGGGTTCATTGGTGCTCAATAATAGTGAGCAAAATTCAATTTTCCTGCGAGCTTGAGACAAAATGACATTGAGATGTCCTCAGTAAAAATACAGAGAAAGTAATATTTTAAAACTTCATATTCTCGCTTTTCTTTTTTATATGAATATCAGACCCCCGATGCACACCAAAATAGCTTGGAAACCTAATCACAAGATTTGGCGTAGGCACTAGTTTTTACTAAAAGTGCTATTTGTAATAAGTGGCGAAATTGGATCGGAAGTCAGTAAAAGAGGCGAGAATTGAGTGGGCGTTAGTGAAAGTAGAGCGGAACTGGGTGGAAGTGGAGCGGAACTGGCGGATTTAGAGCGGAACTGGCGTAATTGGAGTGGAAGTCACTAAAAGTGACGGAAATATACTGCAAGTCAGTGGAAGTGTAGCGGAACTAGGTGGAAGTTGACCGGAATGGCGGAATAGAAGCGGAACTTGAGTGGAACACTAAAAGTGGCGGGAATTGAGTGAAAGTTATTATAAGTAAAGCGGTACTAGGTGGAGGTGGAGCGGAACTGGCGGAACTCGAGCGCAACTCATTCAAAGTGGCGGGAATTGCGGAAGTCAGTGGTAGTGTAGCGGAACTGGGTGGAAGTTGAGCGGAATGTCGGAATAGAAGCGGAACTTGAGCGGAATTCATTAAAAATGGCGGGAATTGAGTGGAAGTCATTGGAAGTAAAGCGGTTTACTAGGTGGAGGTGGAGCGGAACTGGCGGAACTAGAGCGGAACTCATTAAAAATGGTGGGGATTGTGTGGAAGTCATTGGAAGTAAAGCGGTGAACTAGGTGGAGATGAAGTGGAACTGGCGGAACTGAAGCGGAACTTGAGCGGAACTCATTAAAAGTGGCGGGGATTGTGGGGAAGTTAGTGGAAGTGGAGCGGAGCTTGGTGAAAGTGGAACGAAACTGGCGGAATAGAAGCGGAACTCATTAAAAGTGGCGAGAATTGATTGAAAATCAGTGGAAGTGTAAGGGAACTGGGTAGAAGAGGAGCGGAACTGGCGGATTAAAAGCGGAACTTAAGCGGAACTCATTAAAAGTGGCGGGAATTGAGTGGAAGTTATTATAAGTAAAGCGGTACTAGGTGCAGGTGGAACGGAACTGGCGGAACTCGAGCGGAACTTAAGCGGAACTCATTCAAAGTGGCGGGGATTGTGTGGAAGTCAGTGGTAGTGTAGTAGAACTGGGTGGAAGTTGAGCGGAATGGCGGAATAGAAGCGGAACTTGAGCGGAACTCATTAAAACTGGCGAGAAGTCATTGGAAGTAAAGCGGTGTACTAGGTGGAGGTGGAGCGGAACTGGAGCGGAACTCATTAAAAGTGGCGGGGATTGTATGGAAGTTAGTGGAAGTGGAGCGGAGCTAGGTGAAAGTGGAACGGAACTTACGGAATAGAAGCGGGACTTGAGCGGAACTCATTTAAAGTGGCGAGAATTGATTGAAAGTCCATGGAAGCGTAGGGGAACTGGGTGGAAATGGAGTGGAACTGGCGGAATAAAAGCGGAACTTGAGCGGAACTCATTAAAAGTGGAGGGAATTGAGTGGATGTCATTGTAAGTAAAGCGGTACTATGTGGAGGTGGAGCGGAAACGGCGGAATTAGAGCAGAAGTTATTGGAAGTGTGGTAGGAGTGGCGGAAATTGAGCGGAAGTGAAGTGGAATTGATCGGGATGGAGTGGAAGTCAGTGGGAGTGAAAATTTATTAAAATTGTCTGCTATGTTCTCACTGCTGAGGTGAAAAGTTGTATGAGCAACATGAGACCAAAGTTATTTGCACCTCGTGCCTTTGAGTCACTCACTACGCTCAAGATTATAATCTAGCTCTTGACTCGCTACGCTCGTGATTCTATAATAGAATCTTTCGCTTGCTCGGGAGTCAAAATTAACATTTGAAGCAAAAACTAACTTTGCTCTCTTGTTGCACAAATATCTATTTCTTTGCTCTCGTACAGGGCGCCAGTTCAAGCTGGAGCATAGAGCAACACGGGCTTCCGACGCATCGGAAGGGAGAGGCCTTAGCGATATATTACCAGGGGGGTGTCACTACGCAGTTTGGGTACATTTGGCCGGCGCGCCTCCCGGGCAGGCGTATAGCAGTGGGCTGCCGCTCGGCTCACACAATGGTCATATTACGTGGCGCTCGCGCAAAATTGTTAATACACAATGGCTTCGAAACCTAAACCTCGATCTAATCCGTATAAAAGATAAAATATTGGTTGCCAAGAAACAATATAAGGAACTGACCGACATATTTTCTAAGGAATATGGCAGTGGCATATCTACACCTACTTCCGTTAGAATCAGACATACTATCTCCGGATAAAAATTTTATGTTTACAGAACCAACGTTTGTAATTCCTACATATTTATCTGAAAAATAATAAATCGGTAGGTATATAGGTACAAAAACTTGTCAAGTGACAACCCTGTACCGATGCTCACAGCCCGGTCATAAAACTGCGGCGCACAAAGAAAATTCACGGTTCGTGCGCGGTTATAAGTCTCAATTTTGCTTGCAGGCGGCCTGTATAGGTATAATTTTATACCTAAATCTGCCTTTTGTGAAGGAGTGAATTTTCTGTACGGTAGTACTATTAGTTATTCTGTGATATTACCGTACAAATCAGTCTGCCAAGTTTTGCGGGGGGAAACGTGCATACATATGCACTTTTCATACACTTACATACCAAAACCAACTTGTAATGACGGCACAAATACATAGAAAATGACGCACTACACAGACAAATCTTGCACACTTCGATCTATTTTATGTACGGACGAGTGACAACTCGCAACTAACACATTTTCTCCGAAGAATTTTATGACGTTTTGAGTGACATGCCAGTGTCGACGCAGCAACATCGTATTATTATCGATAAGTTAGGTTAATTTAAGGAGAAAGGAACAAAGGTAACCAATTGAAACATATTCAAGTATAAAATATAGTATTGAATGTCCCAATTAATAAATAATCAAAAATAATAAAAGAAGTTTCTAAATTGTTTTTATTGTTTAGTGCAAGTGTTGCTTATGCACTTAAATAAGAATTTTGAATATAGTATGACAAATCAAAATGTGCAGTAACAGTCTACTAAGTTATAACTTGGGATGAGTATAGCTTATAAGCTATACTCATCCCTTTTCTAGTGGTGAGAATACCAGCGTAAGAAAGGGTATGATTCTCTCTGTCTATGCTCGAAGTGAGAAAATATCAATATGTCAAACTATAATATGAACTCTTACATTTTTAAGCCTTGTCAATGGATGTAAAAAAACTAGTTTAAACTAGGGAATGCAATCCGGTAATTTTTTGTATGGCAGTAATCGGTAATTTTAAATTCAAATTTCCATACATTAATTTACCGGTTTGCATTCCTTAGTTAGACCATGCTAATTGTAATTGGTTGTTTAAAATCATTACGATTACGTATATTTTAAATAGATATGTATTCAAGTATGTCACCCACGTAACCTACATCACTTAAGGAGCTGCTAGTCCCTATTTTATAAAGCTACAAGTTACAATTTACAAGCAGAAGTCTCTTTCTAACCCCTTATGCTAGAAAGAGACTTCCGCTTGTAATTTGTAACTTGTAGTTTTATAAAATAGGCACCTGATATTTAGAAAGTCTAAACGGATAGGAGACAATAATTTTAGTTATTTATCTATTTAGATTAGTACGGATTATCGGGTGATGACCACGATCCTCAGCCATGAGGGAACGACCGAAGAGAGAGAGAGATATCTATTTCGATTTAGACTATCTGAATAACGCACACTCTAATAGCCTCTTTATTAATAACTAGCCTTTTCCCGCGGCTTCGCCCGCGTACTATAAGTACTTAAAAAAGGATACGTTACCCATATGTTGTGACCACATTCGCAACTTTTAGGGGTTGAATTTTCAAAAAACCTGACACACGTGTTTACTCATTTATCGTTAGTAATACTCCTGTGAAGTTTCGAATAAAATAATCTAACAAGTCTTGATTCGCCATACAAACTTTGGACCCCCATTTTACCCCCTTAGGGGGTGAATTTTGAAAAACCCTTTCTTAGTGCACCCCTAGACCTTATAAGGAACCTATGTGCCAAATTTGGAATCTCTAGAACCAGCGGTTTGGGCTGTGCGTTGATATGTCAGTCAGTCAGTCAGTCAGTCAGTCAGTCAGTCAGTCAGTCAGTCAGTCAGTCAGTTTCTTCTTTTATATATTAACCCCCTTATTCATAATCGGCCACTAAAGTTAAGAGATCGCTGATAATTGTTTGTCCCTTTCCCTCATATAAGTTGGACGGAAAGGGACAAACGATTATCAGAGGCCTCTTAACTTTAGTAGACGTTTATGAATAAGGGGGTTAGACTTCAAGCTTTAATGTTACATACAAGGTTTTTTTGTAGTAGATACTTTTTATTTAAAAAAAATGCTGGTAGCCTGGCGGTAATACGGCCGACTTACAATCCAGACCAGAGATTTCGGGTTCAAACCCCGGCTCGTACCACTGAGTTTTTTGGAACTTATGTACGGAATATCATTTGATATTTACCAGTCGCTTTTCAGTAAAGGAAAACATCGTAAGGAAACCGGACCTAATCCCGATAAGACCTAGTTTCACCTCTGGGTTGGAAGGTCAGATGGCAGTCGCTTTCGTTAAAACTATTGTATTATGAGTACACTAGCTTTTGCCTGCGGCTTCGTCATTAGTTTATCTTTTGACTTCGTTTTATAGTACCACAGATGTATAAAGAAGTCTGGATATAACAGCCCTCTATAGTCTGCTGACGCCATTTTTTTTTATTAGTTAGTTTTATAAAGAGAGTTACAATATATTAATATTACTTATCTGCATACACACCTGTGTGTGTATGCAGATAAGTCCGCTATTTGTACCATCTTGTATTGTGCAATAATAGTAGTTTATGTAACTGTTACGTAATAAGGGTCCTTAAAACATGAGTGTGGTTTTATGAAATGAGCCGCAGGCGAATTTCATAATAAGATCACACGAGTGTTTTAAGGCCTAATTACGTACAGTTGCATACACTGCTTTATCTACACTCATATTATATATATTAAATTAAGTGTTCGGAAACCATAGAATGACCGCCATTGTACCGTCATGGCCAACTCGATTGTGCCGGCGCTCGCGCGGGACCAATCGAGTTGGCCATGACGGTAACATTATGTTATCAAATTCGATGTTCCAAATTTGAAACTCATTGCTTAACAATATTTGAGCATGCATAGTTAAAATTACGTTACTGCCGCAGATAAGAAACTTATCATAGTGAAATCGTTTGTTGTAATGCTTGTCATTGTCTACGGTTTTTGAACGCATTTTAGAGTACTTACAGTATGAGTGTAGGTAAAGATTAAATAAATAAATAAAATGCTGTCATTTTATTTATTTATTTAATCTTTATTGTAATTATTTTACATGATTTTTTAAAGTGGGGCATTCCACTCATACAATAGTATGTTATTCAATCAAATACAAACACTGAAAACATTGAAAAAATAATCAACCCAGCCGGACTTGAACCTGGCATCGATACGCCTTACCGGGGCTCGATCGCTTTACCAATTAAGCTATGGGTTCAGTTACTGAGTTGACGAAATTCTCCATGCCTTCAATCATCTTTTTGCATTTATTTTTTACATCGACTTTATAGCAGCCGTAAGCGACATCTAGGTGCTAACTACTAGAGTTAGATACCCTTCCCGCCGACGCTTTTACAAGTGTCACAACGGAAATCATAGATGGCGCTGCTATCAACTCATAATTATTTTACATGATTTTTTAAAGTGGGGCATTCCACTCATACAATAGTATGTTATTCAATCAAATACAAACACTGAAAACATTGAAAAAATAATCAACCCAGCCGGACTTGAACCTGGCATCGATACGCCTTACCGGGGCTCGATCGCTTTACCAATTAAGCTATGGGTTCAGTTACTGAGTTGACGAAATTCTCAATGCCTTCAATCATCTTTTTGCATTTATTTTTTACATCGACTTTATAGCAGCCGTAAGCGACATCTAGGTGCTAACTACTAGAGTTAGATACCCTTCCCGCCGACGCTTTTACGGCTGCTATAAAGTCGATGTAAAAAATAAAAAATAAATGCAAAAAGATGATTGAAGGCATTGAGAATTTCGTCAACTCAGTAACTGAACCCATAGCTTAATTGGTAAAGCGATCGAGCCCCGGTAAGGCGTATCGATGCCAGGTTCAAGTCCGGCTGGGTTGATTATTTTTTCAATGTTTTCAGTGTTTGTATTTGATTGAATAACATACTATTGTATGAGTGGAATGCCCCACTTTAAAAAATCATGTAAAATAATTATGAGTTGATAGCAGCGCCATCTATGATTTCCGTTGTGACACTTGTAAAAGCGTCGGCGGGAAGGGTATCTAACTCTAGTAGTTAGCACCTAGATGTCGCTTACGGCTGCTATAAAGTCGATGTAAAAAATAAATGCAAAAAGATGATTGAAGGCATTGAGAATTTCGTCAACTCAGTAACTGAACCCATAGCTTAATTGGTAAAGCGATCGAGCCCCGGTAAGGCGTATCGATGCCAGGTTCAAGTCCGGCTGGGTTGATTATTTTTTCAATGTTTTCAGTGTTTGTATTTGATTGAATAACATACTATTGTATGAGTGGAATGCCCCACTTTAAAAAATCATGTAAAATAATTATGAGTTGATAGCAGCGCCATCTATGATTTCCGTTGTGACACTTGTAAAAGCGTCGGCGGGAAGGGTATCTAACTCTAGTAGTTAGCACCTAGATGTCGCTTACGGCTGCTATAAAGTCGATGTAAAAAATAAATGCAAAAAGATGATTGAAGGCATTGAGAATTTCGTCAACTCAGTAACTGAACCCATAGCTTAATTGGTAAAGCGATCGAGCCCCGGTAAGGCGTATCGATGCCAGGTTCAAGTCCGGCTGGGTTGATTATTTTTTCAATGTTTTCAGTGTTTGTATTTGATTGAATAACATACTATTGTATGAGTGGAATGCCCAACTTTAAAAAATCATGTAAAATAATTATGAGTTAATAGCAGCGCCATCTATGATTTCCGTTGTGACACTTGTAAAAGCGTCGGCGGGAAGGGTATCTAACTCTAGTAGTTAGCACCTAGATGTCGCTTACGGCTGCTATAAAGTCGATGTAAAAAATAAATGCAAAAAGATGATTGAAGGCATTGAGAATTTCGTCAACTCAGTAACTGAACCCATAGCTTAATTGGTAAAGCGATCGAGCCCCGGTAAGGCGTATCGATGCCAGGTTCAAGTCCGGCTGGGTTGATTATTTTTTCAATGTTTTCAGTGTTTGTATTTGATTGAATAACATACTAATCTTTATTGCACAATACAAGATAGTACAAATAGCGGACTTAATGCCATAAGGCATTCTCTACCAGTCAACCAATGGGCTAAACAGAAAGGTTAAGTAGGTACAGGGTCCATTAAATATGACAGAATTAATAAAAGAAAAAAAACTAACAATCTAAATATATGAAAGAAGAAACTGACTGACTGACTGATTGACTGACTGACTGACATATCAACGCACAGCCCAAACCGCTGGTTCTAGAGATTCCAAATTTGGCACGTAGGTTCCTTATAAGATCTAGGGGTGCACTATTAAGGATTTTTCAAAATTCACCCCCTAAGGGGGTAAAATGGGGGTCCAAAGTTTGTATGGTGAATCAAGATTTGTTACACTATTTTATTCGAAACTTCACAGGAGTATTCCTAACGATAAATGAGTAAACACGTGTTTCAGATTTTTTGAAAATTCAACCCCTAAAAGGGGCAAATGTGGTCACAAAGTCTGAAAATCAACATGGGTATCGTATCCTTTTTGAGTACTTATAGTACGCGGGCGAAGCCGCGGGAAAAGGCTAGTAGATACATATTAAGCTATATTCATAAACTTACACGTTACAAATACATATAATGATAAACATACATACATATATTTATATACCTTGTGTGAACCATCAGGAGGACATTTTGACATTTTGTTGGCAGAAAACTTATTTTACCCTCCACTAAAGATGTGTGAGTTAGATGGTTACCAGGATAGACATGTTTTTTTATTTTAATTGTTTGCGAGAGCGTGTATAAATACAGACTGATTTTATATGGTTTTCGTGGCTTCAGTAAATCGTAGGGGGCTGCGGTATCTAACTAGTTATTCCTATATGAGTGTATAGGACGTTACTCTTGTTCAGTGCCGGATCTAGAACTTTTTCGAGGCGAGGCAAAATCTGAAAAATGCCGCCCCCCCCCCTGCATATATTTGATATGTATTCTATTTTTGCCTTAATTATTAACTATCATATAATTTCGACCAACGGACGCCTACTATTAGTCATTAACGGAAAGAACGTCACAACGCCCCGTCAAGCGTTGCTCTTCCTGTGTTTTTTTCGAATACTTAGGTAGTTACTTTAATTGGGATAACTTATTTATTCGGCAAATACGGAAAACATTTCGCTTCTACCTAAACCTTTTCTGCGCCTCCGTGCGTCGTAAATATGGACCGGGCGGTCACAGTATGATCACTAATCTCATCGAGAAGCAGTTTGTAACCTCATTTGATTTCGAAGAATCGAAGTTTTTACCTCATCGAGTAGCAGGATGCAACCAACCTCATTTGATAGCTAACGTGATGCTCTTTCAATATTTTTGGTCGGACAGCCCTCAGCCTGGTCCGTTCCGTTTTCGGACACTTTTAGTGGTGCAATTTTTGGGGTGCTTTTTCTATCTGTAGCCGAGATTTACGGCCCTATATTAATAGAATTTGGTGTGTCAGTTGCTTTTATAACTCGCCATATATTGAAGCATAAGAATTATTTTTTAAAACATTATTTAAGGGGCACTCGATAAGGTAAGTGATCATACTGTAGCCGACCGGTCCATTACGCGGATTCAGTGTAGTGAGCCTTCCTTTCCTATAAATACGTGATACCAGTTACGCAACAAACAGTAATAAGTTGTTTTTGACCACTCCACCTCGGAAACGCGCTCTTTATCCCTTGAAAACTGATGGGGAAAAACGCATTTTATCCACATGTGGGAAAAGTAATTTGGTACAAGTTTTGACTTGTTTTTCCACGTTATCTGGCAAGATGGACTTTAAAGAGATGATTTTGAATTATATAATTTTGAAAGCATTCATTTGGCTTCGATTTTTTATAGCTTATATATATATTTTTTTTTATAGCTTACATTTATTCCTGAGGTGGTGTGGTGAAACTTTTTGTATTATACTCGGCAGCAAAGGTTCAAACTCCCTTGCCTTGAGGCCCTCGTACGCTCAAGATTCCCTTTTTTGAACAACTCGCTACGCTCGTGGCTCAATTTTGGAATCTTTCGCTAGCTCGGGTCTCAGTAAAGCACGAGAGGAAAACATAAATTTTGCCCCCTTGTAAAATAAATAACTATTATCTACGGTGTCAGTGCAAATTTGAGCACTGGCTTTATTCACATGTTTTATTCGGCTACCATAGTTTCCCTTTCCCTTAAAATCATTTTAGTGAACACCGGCCAAGAGCATCTTGGACTATGACTACTGTAGGGTTCCGTAGCTGCGGGCCGTTTTTTAGGATATTTTGCCATGAAATTACAACTTTTGCGATAACTTAAAAACGGTTCAGCCGATTATATTCTATACAGTTTTCATTGAACTTTTATTTAGACATCTATGAATTTTCCATATTTTTTGGGTTCAAAAGTTGGAGGACGGTACGCTTTTTTTTAAATTTCGGAGCTATTTACGAATCTATTGATTTTATCCAATACTTGATTTAAATGCTTGACAACAACACACGGCCCTGAGATACCGATGAAGAAGTTACCAAACATACCTTCATCTTTTTCACACTCAGGCTATGGGTGCGTGTAGACGATGCCGCCCCCGCGCCTCCGCCGCGTTGCTACTGCGGGTATCATGTAAACGATGCCGCCGCCACGCCGTCATCGCGCCGCCGTCGTACCTCTACGCTGTGTATACGATATGCGTAAAGACCGCCACCGCGCCGCCGTCGCGGGCTTTTGTTTCTCGCATACACAGCGCAGAGGGGTGGCGGCGCGGCGGCGGGCTTTACGCGTCTCGTATGGTCTCGTATACACACCGCAGAGATACGGCGGCGACGTCAACTTTTTCTGTCAGAAATGTGGAAAATGGTGTCGTTCCCGTATCGGTCTTTATAGCCACCAAAGGCGTTGTCTCCACAGTGTTCCTGTTTAAATTGTCTGCAATAGACGCAAAGGCCGATGATGATACACAGCGCAGGCGTGCGGCGGCGGAGTGGCGGCATCGTCGACACGCGCCCTAACCGCCCTCAAATGAGAGCGCGTTTCATTTCCCGCGGGCGAGCGTGGTTGTTGACCTGCGCCTACGTGCCCCGTGAAAGGACACCTGTCTCAGTGGTCCAGGTTGCGTTGATGATGAGACGTGTATTCGTCTGCCAAGAAGTTCGAATTTGCCGCCCCCTGAACTTGCCGCCCGGGGCATGGGCCCCGGTCTGCCCCCCCCTAGATCCGGCTCTCCTCTTGTTACGTCACTCCGGGAGGTAAGTGAGATTTACCGCTCGCTCGTGCAGCGGCATATCTCACTTCACTCCCAGGAGAAGACGTAAAATTATGTACGCACCACGGGCGGTAGTAAAAAAGGCCTCAAATCGCTTGTTTATGGCCCACACCTTCGGTTCGGGCTACAAGTGCTCGTGATCTGAGTCGTTCTTTATTTTACCGCCCTGGGTACGTAATGTACTTTGTTTTCAGATCGTTTGTATATGTAGTTTTGGCTTAAGTAACCCGGCATAAAATATGAATGATATTAATGACTTAGTAGCACTTAATAAAATTGAAACTTGAATTTATTTATTGTTATAATGTTTTATTAACAAAATATACCTTTCACATAAAATCATAATAACAATTTGTCTAACATATAGACCAAAGAGGTTTTATTTAGCATGTATATGCTCACGCTATCGACACATGTTATTATGTAGAGGTAACATCACTATCGGCAACAATAAGTCGGATTTGTCGCTCGACCGATCCGAAATTTGTACTGGAGCACGGGAAATCTATGTTGGTAAACGAATCCAACAATTATGTGAAACTAAAATATAAGAATTTGGTATTTAAATGTAATTAAACGTAATAATATGTGAAAAAAATACTTAAAAGTGAAATGTAACACCATCTTTTAGTAAATTTGATGTCCCCGACCTCTTCTTACAACAAAATACCGAACAATTAGGCATTTTTCTGTAGCAGCTTTCACTCGCGCGACTGGACTCGATCTAGTTAGAAATCCGAAACACTTATGACAAGGCAGTATGGCTTAGTGCTTCAGCCTGTCAAGTTAGACGAAAAAAAAAAAGTATATCTGTCATATTCACAGTGCTGCCAATTTAGCATTTTATATGCTAGATCTAGCATACTATCATCTCAATCAGCATTTTCTTTTAGCATTTAGCATATAGCATATTTTTTTAGCATATTTACACGAAGCAAGAAAGCAGAATACAACGATATTATTTCATAAGAAAATTAATTTCTGTTATTAAAAATTGTATATCTGTATTATCTGTTTTCGAACGGTTATTATTTTTTACATAATTAGGGACCTTGACACATGGTCGTCACCAAGACTCACAAAAAAATGCCCAGTCACTACATAATCCTTATACTTTTTTCAGAAAATTTGGCCGATTTGATCAGGTCTGGCATAATTTCTTTGTTATGATATGGTGGACAATCAACCAAATCCGAGATTATAGGCTCAAGGGCACATATAAAATGAAGTTGGCATATTATTAGCATTTTTTCATCCTCACTCTAGCATATTCAGGACCATTCGAGTTGGCAACACTGCATATTCATTCGTGTCATAACTCGATTAACTCATATCATAATTTCATAAATGAAAACGAGATAAACATTGGGAAAGTAGTTACTGTAGTTAGTGGAATAATTTGTGAATGTTGGACTAATGATGAAAATGTACTGCTGTGTTTTGAACTGTTCTAATACAACAAAGGATAATCAGCACAAATTAAATGATGTGCAATTCTACTGTTTTCCCACTAGTAGTGCATTTATGCCGTGGCTAAATGAAAAACGAGAGATGTGGATAGACGCAGTGAAGAAGCATACGTAATTATAACATATTTACCTTTATGATAAATGACTTAAATTAGTTAAATTTTTAATTCATCGTCCGCCTAGCTTTTGCCCCGGTTTTTTTGTTGTTTAATAATAAGATTTCAAAAATCTGTTACTAAACATACCCTCTGTTATTTCCGCTTTTAGCAGAAACCCGGATGACTGGGTCCCACATAGAAGTACCAGAATATGCAGCGCTCATTTCATTGGCAACCGGAAATCCGAAAATCCTTTAAATCCGGCGTATGTTCCTACATTTTTTACTGGTAAATATCTCCAAAATCTTAGAAATTAGTAGTAAATTGTGTTTTTCCGAAATGATTAAACAAAGGTTTAGGCCCAAAACTTAGTGTTGAACTAGCCCATGGTAGAAGAAAACAAGGTATCGTCCATAGACAAAAAAAGGAGATGCGGTGCTGTGAAGATCATAGTGAAGACAAAATTGTGATTCATAATAAGCCAATTTCCTCGTGTTTACGTGCGACACGCACACATATACAACTCGTGAACGAGCGGTGATTGGTTCAAACGTCAAAAGTGAGTGTGTGTGCATGTGACCACGGCTTATTATGGAACCATTGAAGGCCTAGCCAACATGCCAATCGTTTACGCTCCATTGCGAACAAAACTGAACTGCCATTGTCGCACTAATATGAAAGAGTGATAGAGAGATATGACTATGCTACGCCACGGATCGTTAACGATTGCCACGTTGGCTAAGCCCCCAGTTCTATCTTTGTGGGATCATGTCACTCTATTTTATATGTCTATGGTATCGCCATACCTATGTGACATACACCGCTTTGATTTGATGGTGAAACTTTCAATTTTGGGTTAATTTGAACTAAATTAGTTGCTGTGGCTTGGTGGATTCTGTGAAATCTGCAACTCTGGTAATCCTAAACTTTAGGCCAATGTGTACCAAAGGGTAAAATACTTAGAAAAAATTTCGACAAAATGTGCAAAACGTTTCGACACAGGAGTTGTAAAAGACTTTCTTGTAAGAAATTTCAAGCAAAAGTGGAAAAACATAGAAAATTGGCTTATTCTAAACAGTGAAACCATGATAAGTATACGTCATAATCAGAAGTCGGCGCGGGTGAGCTATTTGCCTTATAATTTGACATGTCTTACATATAAATGTATGTATACTTATCAAATAATAAAGCAATCTATCTATCTATCTGTTATAAGGCAAATAGCTCACCACTGCCAAACTCTGGTCATAATCCTTTAAGGCCTTTCGTAAACAAGAGTCTCTTTCAGCATTATTATTCCTTAGGGCCCAAGGATGGATTTGAAAAGTGGAACCACCAAGATTTTTTATGTAATTTTTTTGGGGGGAGGCTCTCAACTTTATCTTTATATCTACATCAGTTAAGCTACTAGGCCAAGTTTGGTATTGTTTTCGTATAAATTGCGGATGCCGAATTCATTTATGGTATCATTTGACACCGTTCCAAAACAAAAGTATGTAAAAAAAAAACTTAGTTTGGGATTCCCTATTATGAATCATATGTAACAATTATGAATCATGAAAAAATAAAAGGTGCTTTAGAGAGCCCTATTATTCGTTCATTAAAAAATATATAATGTCCAACTAAAACGTTATACATATGGGTCTACTAAAAAAATATTGACGGTGCAGTTCACACCAGTGTGTAGTTGTGGATAAAGTGTAAGAAGTAGTAAGAGAACCAACGCCACTATTAAAATTTGTTTATAAAATTTCCTGCGTCAAAATCTCGTACATAACATAGACACGTCTATGGTACATAAGTGCCATCCAAAAGGTCATAAATCTCGTATTTGTACGAGAATTCCAGTACGGTTGGCAACCCTGTTCCATTCCAAAGTAAAAAATAAATTTATCTACACTCATACTGTAAGTACTCTAAAATGCGTTCAAAAACCGTAGACAAGGACAAGCATTACAACAAACGATTTAACTATGATAAGTTTCTTATCTGCGGCAGTAACGTAATTTTAACTATGCATGCTCAAATATTGTTAAGCAATGAGTTTCAAATTTGGAACATCGAATTTGATAACATAATGTTACCGCCATGGCCAACTCGATTGGTCCCGCGCGAGCGCCGGCACAATCGAGTAGGTCATGACGGTACAATGGCGGTCATTCTATGGTTTCCGAACAATTAATTTAATATATATAATATGAGTGTAGATAAAGCAGTGTATGCAACTGTACGTAATTAGGCCTTAAAACACTCGTGTGATCTTATTATGAAATTCGCCTGCGGCTCATTTCATAAAACCACACTCATGTTTTAAGGACCCTTATTACGTAACAGTTACATAAACTACTATTATATAAAAAATACGGTGTTAAAACTTTAATAACAATATGAAGTGCCGTGAAATCCAAATAAGACTCGTCTTAAAGGTTAGCCATAAAAAAGGACCATTGTAAATCGTTGGAAATGTCATTGTGACGAGACGTGACATTTGTGACAGTTCCCCGAGTTGCCTTGCCTACGTTGTGTTGTCTGTTTTCATTAATTTTATTATTCGAATCGAAATGGTTAATCATCACGTTTGTAGTGTTCTAACGTGCAATAACACCGGAAGAAATAGTCAGTGTACATTTTACGACTACCCCAGAGCTAACTGGAAGCTAGACCAAAGAAATAAATGGATAAAAGCAGTTAATAGGAAGAAGTAAGCTAAGCGATATAACTTCTGACAACGATAAAATATTGAATAACTTTTCGAGTCATTGGATAACGATATATTGAGCATTTTCAATTGTTTTAGTAACGATGGGTCGCCTTGGTTCCCAAAACGTTTCGACAAGATATGTAGTGATCATTTTGATGGAGGCAAAAAATCAGAACTGCCAGCAAGTCCAAGTTATGTTCCTAGTATCTTCATTTCACAGCACACAATAGCCACAGTTGTCCCAGGTACTTATATTCAATCTATCAATAAAATAAATCATCAAATCAAGTCAAGTTAAAGTTAGCTTCCTTAATGATTTAGTTGTGTAACCGCATTTAGCAAGTAAATTTACTATTGAAAAAAGTTAGGATCCCAATTAGGATGGTAGTTAGGACACTAAAAATAGTAAAATGTAGGGCTTTTAGGGACCACAGTGACAAAACACAATAGGGAGTATTACTGCAATGTTCTGCCGCCAGAGTGCAGCATTAGGGCCAACCAGGGATGTCACGGATGCGGATATTAAAAGGCTGAAGATTAGGTACACAAAAAAAAACAAAATATTAAAGTTTTGTATTATTTATTCGAAAGAAGGACAGGTTAATATTTAAACATAAATATAGGCAAACACTTAATAAACAATATTTTTTCTGCCTTTTCCGGGTCAAGACAATTTCTTAGCGGGTCATAAATTTGGTCTGCAGCACTCAACCTACCAACTTGTTCCACATCCGCATCCGCAGCTCTGCATCTATTTGATGCGGATTTTAAAAATGATGCGGAAGATCCGCGGTTTTTTGCAAATTTTCATTACACACTTTGTATGGATTATTCAAATTTAAAACTCATTGGAGAACTCATTTAAAAATAGGCTAGACAAACATTTTCAACTGGACTAAACTCAAGTGGACATTGATATGCACGTATCAGCTATAAGCTGCCTGTGCATTCATAAATAATAATAATAATATGCTGGAACTGCTGGTATAGTATCTTCCTTAACAAAGGTCTCAAAAATATCAGATATTTTTGAGACCTTTGTTAAGGAAGATACTATTGCAGGTGACTGTACCAGTGACGGACAGATTGTGGAGAGAAGTCACTTTATCAAAAATGTGAAAAAGGATACCTATACAGGATGATTTTAGGGTTGTGAAGCAAGAGAACAAGGCATGATACAGAACTTAAAGATGAACCTAATGAATATAATGATTAGAGGGCGGAGTACCAGTGGCAAATTTCACACTAAATGTATGGAGTCGCCTAAGTATTCTTATGATTAAATAAATAACGAATAAATGATTAATTTTGCATAATAATTTTTAGGAACTTATAGAAATTATCTTACGAGCATACAAATATAATGTAATATGTTGTTAATATCTATAATACCTAATAATATGTTTTCTTATCAAAACATTATCATTAGGTACTAAATACTAGACTAAGAAGTTATACCTGCCAAACGATATATTATTTTCAAGACCATTCAATTACAATTGAGGACTGGAATTATATGTTCGAGGTCCTCCTCACAATCTACACTTAAGTGCGTATCCATGTTATAAAATGAATGGACTATGGCCACATGTTCCTGGTTTTTCGGAGTGAATCGGTTTCTTAATTTATTGAAGATCCATTTATGAGTGGAAAACGACCGCTCTACATCTACCGATGTCATGGTTGCATGTTTAAGGACTTGTTTATAATTTTCCATTGTAATCATATTCCTTAATTCGTCAGCATCTGGGTTTCTATCTAGAACCAATTCGAGTTTATTTCGCACGGTTTCACTTCCTTGGAGGCTTAAAATACTCCTAACTATATCTATTACCAGAAAACTTTCTTCTATCGGAATTTTAGTGCATTCTTATTTTTCTATCGATTCAGGTATAATTTCGTAACAATTTTTTTTAAAGCTTAACTCGTTTTTTAAATTTTCATTTTCAAACAACTTCTGGGCTTTTCTAATGGCAATAGCTTCTTTACTGTTCAATTGCATCACAACATTTTTAATCACGTCAAAATGTCTATCGTAGTAAAAACTTGCATTTAACCAGGTGCCCCAACGAGTGATAATGGGTTCCGGCGGTAAAGGCACATTCTGCGCATGGTCCCTGAAAAATCGGACGCGGTGTGGTGATTTAAAAAAAATCTTCTTGACATTAGATATTAAAGAATTGACCAATTTATGTTCAGATCTTATCTGCTCCGCGACTCTGTGGAGTCCATGAGCGAAACAAATTACGTGTCGTACTTTAGTGTACTTTTTCTTCAAAATCTTTCCGGCAGCAAGCATGTACGCTGCGCTATCCGAACAGAATATTAAAAATTTGTTCATATTATCTGTAAAATTATCCTCCCACAAAAAATTCAAGCTTTCGTCAACCACCGCTGCCGTATTTTCTCAAAACACTTTCTTCGGGAAGTTTTACGCCTTTATCTTAGTATTTTCTAAAGAACTTTTTAAATTCTGGATGGTTAAC
This sequence comes from Pammene aurita, assembly GCA_947086415.1. NCBI lineage: Eukaryota > Metazoa > Arthropoda > Insecta > Lepidoptera > Tortricidae > Pammene > Pammene aurita. Next base: position 17,038,283 of record OX352315.1, read on the forward strand.
TCTTTTCCATGGGATGTTACACGCTATAAGGAAAACGCATAAATCATAGGCAAGGTGCCATTTTGGTTTCCACAGTTAATTTGGTGTTGTTTACTGTTAACGTGTTTTTCGACATTATATTTTTTCAACTGCTTTAAATCCACTGAGCAAGAAATACAGTGAATGCTACATTCTTCTTCATTATATATAAGATTTTCGTACGGTTCTATCATCCGCAGAATTGTTGCTTCACATGGCTTATTCATCTTGATATTTTTCGGTTTTAAATATTTAGCCGACGCAATAATAATTCAGATAATATAGATGTAAAGCAGCTGTCTAAATTGACAATGTCAAATAATTAGTTTCTAAATGTCTCATACATTTGTAAATTAGTAACTTTTTGTAAATAAAGGTTGCATATGGTAAAAAATATTATATCGATGAATGGTGACTTTGTTAAAAGAAATTGAAAAATAACCCAAAACATTTACGACATAACATTTAGGTGTTCCTGAAATCGATTTATGAAAATAAATGTTAAGTACTTACTTCCAATTTACGAGTAGGTACCATACTAAGTACATTAGGTAAATGAATAATTTTATTATTCAAGCCTAAAATAATAATTATAAAAACGACTCCATACCTTTTGTGTGAAATTTGCCACCGGTACTCCGCCCTCTAATAATGATGGTAGTCATTTTTTTTTTATCACCAATATTGATAATTATTTTTCAGATGATAAGTTCAAAAATACAGTTTTAAATACAATTTGGTCACCCTACTCAACGTGACGCCTTTTCGTTTCCCATACTGCGTATGTCAAACGTCATAGAATTACCATGGGATTTACTTAATTTAAGATTAATTTTATTTGAAAAATAAGATAAAAATAATTAATTATATTTTGAGAAAATACTACCTAATGCTACGGCCACGCTTACGGGATTCGGCGAATGTTCGGCCTGTCGCGACATGTGTAGCCACGCAGTTCGCTGTTCTGTGTTCGGGCTCTTGTCGGTTTTTTCCGCACATCAAAGGGATTTTATTGCAATGAAGTTCGTGCAAGTGGCTACACTTAAAAACTTAATTTCAATTGTATGAAAATATTGACAGATTTAGTTCGCCCGAAGCTTTATCGCGATAATATGTGGCCACGTAGTTTGTTTTCGTTGTTCCACGAAGTTTATATCGCGAAAATGCGACACGAATCTTCGCCTTTCAGTGTGGCCGTAGCATAATGATGTTGATCAGTTACCGAGTCAGAAAAAGTGGTTCCGGATCACAACCCAGAAATCACCCTGTATTTTAAACAAACTTTTTTGTTTACAAATAAAAATTTATAAAACTACATGTACCCAGCCCAGCTTCGCACGGGATAAAAAATGGTTATTGTGGGTTATCCCTAAGAGATAGACATATACCATAGCAGACTTTTTTGTAGACCTTTTTAAGGTGTACATGTGATCTATCTCGTAGGGTTCAGCCAGCATTTGCAAATAAGCGCAAAAAAATTGTTTATTTACGACATCACATTAGAAACCTCTAAAATGATCAGCGTTTCTTCACTATATTATGCATGTATTATACATATAAACCTTCCTCTTGAATCACTCATATCTATTAAAAAAACTGCATCAAAATCCGTTGCGTAGTTTTAAAGATCTAAGCATACATAGGGACAGACAGACATCGGAAAACGACTTTGTTTTATACTATGTACCTAGTGATTTGTATTTACGATTACGCGGAGGTTCGTTTACTGTTTGTACTTGTAGCGCCCTCCATGCAGAGTTTTACGTAGTGGTTATACAAAATTTCCACAATCCAGGCAAGCTCCGTAGCGCCATCTTTCGCGTCACTAAGGTAGGCCCCTATTTCACCACCTGACATATGTCAGCAACCTTATTACTGATGTCATATGCGTCCACTTGCTACGAAAACCGCTAACCATTGGACGGGCTGCATGCTTGTTGTGCCACCAGCGTGATATTTAAAGAAAAATCTCATTTATTATCACTAAAATTACTTAGTAAACAGGGGTTTTGACATACAGGTTTGGTCAGAAGTATTGAGCACCCTAGCGATTTTCATACAAATCTCGAAAGTTTAGACCGGCGTTTCTATCTTGCTTGAAGTTATTTTATCAATTAATTCAAACTGAACAGGCATGTTTTGTTGAAGTGAGTAGTAACTGCATAGAATATTTGCAATTTGTCGCACCGACTTAAATTCGCATTTTTGGGACCTCCACTTTTCATATTTTATAGGTACCTTGAAAGTGTTATTAAGTGAAGTTTTCTGGATATATTAATAAAATATAACATAATAAGTAAGTGTAAGTATAGTAAGTGTACGCGATTAAGTCCCGTTTTTGTCATAATAAAATATAACATTTTACGTCATCGTACATTGTTATTATAGGGAATTAATACTTAACATCAAAATTGTAAACAAAAAACAGCTATGCTCAACACTTCTGGCGAAGGCTGTATGTCTCGGAAAACACGACAATTGTGACGAGGCTCCGACACATGCCTAATCTTATGTCGAAAAATTTCGACAATTCTTCTAAGGACTTGTTTTTCGTGACAATTAGGAACATGCATGATTTTTTTGAAAGACGTCATTCGATTCTATTTCCCTGTAGATTTAAATGTCTCTAATAAACCTACTATCTATGATAGCCCTGAAACGTCAAAAATGTGAAAATACGTTAGGCGTCTGCGCCGCGCGTCAAAACGCCCCATACAAAAAGTGTGAGGATGGTGACGTCACCGACCACAAAGTTGCAGAAAACTGTTTGGAAGGAACAAGTTTTTGGAAGATTTTTGTATTTTTAGGCACGAAAAAATGCGTTTAGTTACATAGTTGTCGTACATTTTTTTTCTTGTTAGAACATAAGTAATAATCGAACTGAAGTTTCGAAAATACATTTAAGGTATAGAAAAAATGCCTACAATTTTAAGTTTTTAAACCGCAATATGTATAAAAAACTGTTAAAAATTATTACGGATTTCCACTTATTTATATTAACTTGGGGTTGTTGAACGTGTTTATGGAACAAATTCAATTAAATATTTTTTATGCATGTTCTTTATTGTTGTGCGCTCTTCACCAAAGTAGTACCCATTTATTGACGATATAATAAAAATCATGTTGGTGGCAAAGGGATACAGCCCGCCCAATAGTGGTTACTGTAGCCTGTGGACGCCTGTGACGTCAATAATTTGGTTATGTCAGAAATTGTGACCATTGTCACCTTGGTGAAACTGGGGCCGGTGGCCTATTTCATAAAGCTACAAGTGACAATTTACAAGCGGTAATCTAATTCTAATACATGGGGTTAGAAAGAGACTTTGGTTGGTGATTTGGCGCTGCTAAAAGAACTCAACACCACATTAAAAAAAAAATAGGCATGATGATTTTTTTCATGTATGGTATCAATCGATTCGTTTTGTTGTAAGGATCAAATGTCTGTATAGGGCCAATTGCGGTAAAACAACACAAAAGTCAGAAGTGAGACTTAAAATCTGGCACTCGCTTTTGTTTCTCAAAACGCTCCTAACAAAATGATATGCAACAGTGACGTCACGATTGCATAGTCGCCCTGTTTAAACTATGAAAATGCTAGTTTGACAGTCAAATATTGCGTTTATGGTTGCAAATATTGCAATACAATTTATTTTACAGTAAAATGTGAGAAATCGAATGGTGTCATTGTTTTTTGAATTTCGTACTTTAATTTTAGAATTTTAAAGCCTCATCTTCGAACCATTTCAATGGATTTTTTTAATTTTTACTTTATTAGGATATATTTATCATTTTGCATCCATTCAACTTAATTTTATTACAAAATTCAACATGTGTCATCATCCCTATTGTCGATTGACCTAATTTATTGTCCTTGCTTGCTAATACACATGTTAATGAAAATGAAATGAAATGAAAATATTTGACTCCAGAACAAATTCCATATATGTACAAATGTACACACACATCCAAATACACAAAAGAAAAAAAAATGTTAATACACATCCAAAACTATTTAGGTTATTTATGTATCATCACTACATAGTGTAAAACACAGTCGCTTTCCGCTGTCTGTCCTATGAGAAGGGTACACGGAAAGAACATGTCTAGTCACATTGACAACATTTTGAGTTATAGCGCTTTTAAAGTTTGGAATGATTCAAATAATCAAACTATTTTCGAAACCAGATGGTTTTTAAGAGTTAAAAAGTGGCCTTTCGTTAAAATTTACACCTGAAACAGAAGATGTTAACACTATCTACATTTTGATATAAAAATCTCAATTTACAAAAATGTGACTAGACATGTTCTTTCCGTGTACCCTTCATGTATGCTTAGATCTAAATAGTAATACAGTATTTGGCACCTTAAAAAGGGCTACAAAAAAGTCCGCGATGGTATATGTCTATCTTTTAGGGATAACCCAGAATAACCATTTTTTATCCCGTGCGAAGCCGGTGCACCCGCACCGGCTTCGCTAGTATTATAATAAAAGAGGGAACTTTTCCATCTGTAAACTACTTAACTAAACAGTATCATGGTTTTCCAGAAGACCCGTTGGCGGTGCCAGAACCAGTGAAGCCAGAAACGCCTGAACATGTAGTGCCCACTTTCTCTCTGCTCCCAGCTCCAAAAGACGTACCAATTGAACCATGTGAGTTAACTGATTGATGATGATTGCCAGGAAAGGGTTGCAAGGACCCAAAATCATAATCCATACTAATATTATAAATGGGAAAGTGTATGTGTTTGTTTGATTGTTTGTCCGTCTTTCACGGCAAAACGGGGCGACGAATTGACGTGATTTTTTAAGTGGAGATAGTTGAAGGGATGGAGAGTGACATAGGCTACTTTTCCGCAAGCTTTTAGCATTCCGCAATTTTCAAGGTAGAAAGCTAAAAATTGGTATGCGGACTATTTGTGACTAACAAAAAAATCGTGCATCATTTTTTTTTGGAAAGGTGCACCCAACCCCTTAAAAGAGGGGGTGAAATTTTAGTAATATTCTGTTCCGAGTTCTCTTCTGTGTTTTAAATCAGGAAAGGGGAACCGTGTTACCCCGAATTTAACGCGAGCGAAGCCGCGGGCAAAAGCTAGTACCTATATAAAACAGTCAAAACAAGGTGTAACAAAAATGCTCGTGATCCGTTTAAGGGCATAATTGGTATCGTATTCTCATAACGAAAAACTAAGAAAAAAAATTGTTCGCGCGAAAAAAAAATATTCATTTTGTAATGGAAGGTCGGACTCGCGCACCGAGGGTTCCGTACAAACCTGTAGGTATATAGGGGTAGTAACTTTAAAATATTTTTATTATGTAACTAAAAATTTACGGTTTTCGCAATTTTTCCTTTATCTGTGCTATAAGACGTTGCTTCGTACCAAATTTCAAGATTCTGAGTTCACGGGAAGTACCCTGTAGGTTTTGATTCCCTTGCGAGCGAAAATTTGCGGTATAAACGGCTGTATCTTTTGATTGCGTTTGCTTAGAAGTCTGATTTTTTCACAGCTCCAAGGGACAGTAGACCTGAGTATTTGATATAAATTTCAGCTTGATACCTCCACGCGTTCTTGAGAAAAATGGTCTTGACAGACAGACAGACAGACAGACAGACAGACAGACGGACAGACGGACAGACGGACAGACGGACAGACGGACGGACAACAAAGTGATCCTAGAAGGGTTCCGTTTTTAGGGTTCCGTACCTCAAAAGGAAAAAACGGAACCCTTATAGGATCACTTTGTTGTCCGTCTGTCTGTCTGTCTGTCTGTCTGTCTGTCTGTCTGTCTGTCTGTCTGTCTGTCTGTCTGTCAAGACCATTTTTCTCAGGAACGCGTGGATGTATCAAGCTGAAATTTATAATAAATACTCAGGTCTATTGTCCCTTGGAGCTGTGAAAAAATCAAACTTAAAAGCCAACGCAATCGAAAGATACAGTCGTTTATGTTGCAAATTTTAGAGTTTTTCGGCACTCGCAAAACCTACGGGGTACTTCCCGTGGATTCAGAAACTTGAAATTTGGCACAAAGCAACGTCATATAGCATAGACAATGGAAAAATTACAAAAAGTAGACATTTTTAGTAAAATCATACAAAAAATTTTTTTTTTTAATTTTAAACTTACTACCTTTTTCCTCGTAAACGCGTGGAGGTATTAAATTGAAATTCATGTCGAATACTCAAGGCTTTCAGACCTTTCAGATGTAGCAAAACCAAACTTTTATGTCAACGCAATCAAAAGAAATAGCAATTTAAGTCGCATATTTTGAAACTGAGTACTCGCAAGAAACTCAAAACCTAAAGGGTACTTCCCGTAAACTCAGAAACTTGAAACTTGGCACGAAGAAACTTCATATAGCACAGACAAAGGAAAAATTACGAAAAGTAGACATTTTTAGTAAAATAATACAAAAAATATTTTTTTAAATTTTAAACTTACTACCTTTTTCCTCGTAAACGCGTAGAGGTATTAAATTGAAATTCATATCGAATACTCAGGTCTATAATACCTTTAAGTTGTAAAGATTTGTACGGAACCCTCGGTGCGCGAGTCCGACTCGCACTTGGCCGGTTTTTTATTTCCTTTCGAGGTACGGAACCCTAAAAATGTTTTTTTCGGGTCCAAAATGTTTTTCCTATTTCTTCTTAGCTGCAATACGATACTAATTATTCCCTTAAACGAGCATGTTCGTTACATCCTGTATATTTATAGAGACTGACAAGCATTTAGCAGCCTTAATGATTGACGGTAGAAGCTAGAAATTTTGAAAAGGGTCTTTGGGCCTGAAGCACGGCAATGCGGTTTAAATACTCCTGGAGATATTTTATTAAACTCCTTTAATTTTGTTCCTTTTCTTGAATTCTATTTAAAAAAAAAACACTCAAACCCGGAAATATATAAAATATATACGAACACTTCAAATTTGTCAGTGTACAATGAAAAAAAACCGGCCAAGAGCGTGTCGGGCCACGCTCAGTGTAGGGTTCCGTAGTTTTCCGTCCGTCACAGTAAGTGTCCCCACTTAAGAGTTAATAACACCGCCATGTAGGATATGATACGAGAGTTCCACGTACAGCGACATCTATCGGCAAATTAAGTAAACTATTGCGCGCGAGCTTAAAGTATGGAAGATGATTTTTATGGAATAATTCTTTATTGCGTGAACCGATTTTCACCGTTTTTACTTTATTTGAAAGCACGTCATTGCATTGTAATTTTGTAGAAATTACAGGTACAATAAACACCTGCTTATACGGTTAAATTACAAACTTAGTTCAGAAATTATTTTGTAATTTTTTTTCAAAAACTATTCATCCTATCAAGTTCAAAATAATTTTCCTAGAAAGTTTTTATAAAGTTCTACTTTTGAGATTTTTTTCATATTTTTAAAACTTATGGTTCAAAAGTTAGAGGGGGGGGGACGCATATTTTTTTACTTCTGGAGCGATTATATCCGAAAATATTTACATTATCGAAAAATGATTTTAGTAAACCCCTATTCATTTTTAAATACCTATCCAACAATATATCACACGTTAGGGTTACAATGAAAAAAAAAAATCACTCCCCACTTTACGTATAGGGGAGGTACCCTAATAAAAAAAAAATTCCACTTTTTATTTTACCACTTTGTCGGCGTGATTGATATACATATTAGTACCAAATTTCAGCTTTCTAGTGCTAACGTTCACTGAGATTATCCGCGGACGGACGGACGGACGGATGGGCAGACATGGCGAAACTATAAGGGTTCCTAGTTGACTACGGAACCCTAATTATCCCTTTTTAGGGTGGTAGTACTACCTAGTTGGTTACTAAGTTCTGTTACCAGATTTCTGACTGATAAAATATAAAATAAAGTTAGAAAATCAAAAATTAAAGTAATTATTTAATAGCCTAATTTCTAATGAACATAATATGGTATAATAATACACAAATCAGATGAGAAATTTATTGAAAATCCTTTTAAAGCACAAGATTGCCTGAAGACGCAAACACGCGGTAAATTTAAGAAAATTACACTTTACAAAAGTGCATCAAAAAATATTGCACTTTTGTTTAGAAGGTTCCATTGCTTGTTTGTAAGAAACCTGTTTATTAGAGGTAATTGCGTGACCACCATTTAATTTTCTTGCGATTCTATTCCACAGATATTCCCATTTGATATATTGCCTATTTCTAAGTTTTTCACAAAAGACATAGATTTAGACTGCTATGGAACAAGCAGACTTACAACGTATAGTCTAGTATTTTATCGGATAGTCCCACGTGAACTATACATATACCAAATTGAAGCTAAATAATATAGCTACCGAATTGTGTAAGACTGATGCGTCTTAAAGGTGATTAAAAATAAATAGGATTTAAATCAACACGACCAAGGAGCGTAATTTTGACGTATATATTTCACGCCCTTTTCCGAGTGTTATAAAGATATATGAAAAACTGCGACAATAATTTTCAATTCAATAATCTATTGACTATTAAATAAGCTTTTAAATTATGTACGTTAATAATTAAAATGTTGCTACCTATTCCTATTTATTTAGTGAAAACTCTAGTAACAGAACTTCGTAACCGACTAGGTAGCTTAAGAAAAATATTGAAATTTATGCATGTTGTTATTTTATTGCAGATGTTCCAGAGGATGATGATTATCTATGTAAGGATTGTGCGGCAGATATTGATGGGTGAGTGAAATGTTACTGTATAGGGAACGTGCGTAAACTACTGATGTGCCGTGGGAAAGTTTCCATAATTGCGAAATTTGTACATATGAAAATTTCGGAAAATTCTCACATTATTGTATGGGATTTGAAACTTTCCATTACTAAAATTTTCAATTTCCTATATTTCTTACGGAAATTTCTATAAATTTCCGAGAATATTTCCAATTATTGGAAAAGTTTCCGCAAATTGCACGGATCGAGAAACTTTCCATTTCTTAAATTTTCAAATTATAATATTTGTTAAGAAAATTTCTAGAAATGCCCGAGAGTATTTCCAGTTATTTGGAAAGTTTCCGCAATAGGGAAGATGCAGCTATGATATTTACCATTATTTTGTGATCAAAATGTTGAAAAAATGAAAAATAATAGCTATTGAAGCGTTTTTACTTTAGTTTATACTAATTTCAAATAATAATTACGATTTGAAGTAATGTGAAACGGAACGTGTTCTAATCCACCAATCAGCGTCTGGTGACGTCACTCCTGTTATGACAACTAATGGGGTTGGCAACTGTCTATAGGATTTGGCTTGAAGGGCATTTGGGCATCCAGGTCAAAAAATTAAAAAAAAAACGAGAATTTGACACTGTGTATGAACAAATATGCGAGTGACAGACATGAGTGACATGAACTGTAGACTCGTTTAGGCGCGAAAATTTAAATTGTCAGTTTGTAACAGCAATTTTTGACTATAAATTATAGTATTTTAATTTTTGAATACACTCGTGGTCTATTCTACGTGCCATTATTTCAAATGAAAGCATAAATGAAAATATTGCATCTTGCCTATTTGCACATTTGTAGCGTAAACTGAAGAGGGCAGCACAGGACGCCCCTGTCTATTCGCGCGAAGTGCAAATGACGGATTAAAGTTGCCAAATTAGGCTACTAGATGGCAGGACCTACAACACGCAAGGGTTCGTGAGTCAAATGTAGGAGGCAGCACTGTCTATTGGAGTGGAATTGTTTCGATTTGAACCAAAAGATGGCAGACCCTCCAACGCGTACGGTCCCTATAGAGAGAGAGAGAGAGAGAGAGTTAAACCCAAGAAAATTACTTATCAAGTGATCAAAAACGGATTATTCCGCTCTGATCCCCAATATCTGATCCTTAGAATATAATTTATTTACATTTCTATTCCGTTCGGATCTCTCGTAACAGGCAAAGACAGTCCAGTAAAAATAGGGCACATCACATTATCCTTTAATCTTGTAAAGTTAAAATGTGTATTAACTGAGATACATAGTAAATATTAAAAGGTATAGTTAGGAACCGGCTAGGCGGGCTTTATAGTCGTAGGCGCTTGGGGCGCGTTAAATTTTTAGCGTAAGAAATTTTACGTCACTCCGGGCGGTAAGTGACATTTCCCGCCCGCGCGCGCATTGGCAAATCTCACTTTACACCCAGGAAGTCGTAAAATTGTGTACTGTCTGGGTGGCAGGAAGAATACTACTCGATATATTGTATAATATATATATATATTTTCTTTATTAAATGAGTTACAGCATCTCAACTAACTGTTTAGGCTGTCCCTTCCCGACTGTTTCTGAAAAAATCTCCATCGTCTGACATAAAACGTGGGAATTCCTAATTGACAACATTTCATTTTTTTGAGTGCTACTTTTTATTGTATGGCCCGAAAAAACTCACAATTTTAAGAGACCCGTATTTTTTTATTTTTGCGAAAATCCATGTTTTTTAGTGGAAAAATCCATTTATATTATTACTTGGGCAGAAAGGGCGTATGTAACAGTCGTCAAAGTATCGGCTAAATGACGTCACATGTTGTGTTTCATACACTGAAAAAAAACGTTGAAATAGTTACATTGATTGGCATTTACGTAAAAACCATAGCGTGACCATAGTGCGCTTAAACAGTTTGACATTTGAAGCACAAGATAAACGTCAAAACTTAAAATATCAAACCGCTAACTTCGAAAGATATCTTAAGGATTGTTGAAAATGCCTTGCATTAAATATTACCTAATGAAAACTTACAATAGCAACACATCTTTATAGCCCAGTTATTTACTGTTCTACCATCAGCTGAGGGAAGTACTATCTGAGACTATATACAGATGGACCTGAGGAGAGGCCCATCTTGTTGTTTTTCTTGCGCCGATGTGTGTCATTATGTTGGTTTGTTTATTATATTGTGTGAGAATGTATATTTTATATTAGGCCACGTTTCCACCACAGATGTGCTAGGTTTATAAAGGTATCCGCCAATGAATAACTGAACGAAATTAAAATAATTTTATTATAATATACCTTTTATTTCTCCCCTGAATAACACATGGTGAATTTTACTTCTCCAGTAGTAACATTCTAAGTACAGGAAAGATATTTAACTTATTATTGACAAGTCATCAGAAAGTACTTAAGGACCTACTTAGGATACAGGTTTAAAAATGACAAGTGTTCATACTAATAAAATAAGTACTTTATTTCCTATAAAATGTAATTTATTTACCACAATCAGAAACAACTTTTGCTCGTGACATTTTAATTGATATAATTTCTCAGTTTTATCTGTAAAGGGACATTTTAACTTGAAAGTCAAATCGTCACAGATTCCGTTTGGAGAAGTACAAACAGTCATCCATTTTATGATTGTTGGCTTCTTGGAGAAACTCTTGAAGATTTGGGACGTCAGCAACACTTCTATACTGTTTTCGTTTACAAATAGTAAAGGAACATGAGGCTGCACTTAATAAAGGCCTTTGCCAGTTTGTACATAAGAACTCCGCGAAGATAACGAAGCTTCACTACCTCTTGTGCCAGGCAAATTGTATTTATCCGAGCTTTGCAAAAACTCACACGCGGTAAGCTCCTGCTGTCAGCTTTGACAAATCTTTCTGAGTTTCTCGTGTCCGCTTCGTTGTAGAGGTATTGGTCAATACCCAACGGGGGTATTTTCCGAGGATTCCCTGAATTCCATCGTCAGGTCGTCGTAGAAGAAAGCAGTCCGGGATCCGTGAAAAAGCGAAAATCGTAGTAGTCGTTGAAGAATGCAATCCGGGGTCTGTTAGAAAGCGAGTTGTTGTCGTCGTAGAAGAAAGCAGTCCAGAGTCCGTGACAAATCGCAACACGTAGATAATTAAATTAATCCAAGGAAACGTAAATTACAAGCGAATATTCGAATTGAAAGAATTAACTGTCAGCTGTCCTGGCACTGTCAGTAGTGTTGTAATTGTCAAAGTTATCAAACGGAAACCCAGAAGATAAAGTTTTTTCATAGTGGTAGTATTGAATCAGCCGTGTGACGTCATTTTCCGGTCATATTTTGGTGATTTTTCCAAAAATTACTGAAAAAAAAATTCAAAAAAAATGGTTTTTGTGTTCTACTCATAAAGCTCTATAAATGGAGTACGCTTCGCCTCATCTTTCCAAACAAAAAAGTCTGCCAAAATCTGAGGGGGGCGAGGTAGCACGCATGTGAAGTTTTCAAGTCAAAGGTACATCATTGTCGGTTGTTAATACAGTTTATTTCTAAATGATTTTTTATGGCAGCAACGCTTTATTGACAACCGACAAAGATGTACCTTTGACTTGAAAACACCAAACATATTTGACATATTATTTTTATACTTAATAACACTAAATGGAGCAATAGATAGTCGACTGTACATATGTTAACATATGGTTCATTATTGGATGCAGTCTTTGGAAATGTTAAACAAAAAAGCCAAGGATCATTTTTGATTGTATTTTCAAACAAAATATAGAAGACAGCAATCCTTAAGCGCATTAAATATGGAGAAGTGTCAAACGTCAAATAGTTACTGCCCGTCAGAAAGAAAACGATTGTCTTTGAATCGATTCTGTAAACGAAGCTTGATTTTCGATTTAGGTTAAATCTTTTATTACGAAAGTAATGGTTAATAAAGTAAAACTGTACTTACATCTGAAATGGTATTTCATCTTTTTGTAAACTAGACGAAATATAACATTTTTTTACATCCAAAAACAGCGCATAAGGGCATTTTCACGGAGCTTATTATCCATCGACAGCGATGACGAAAATGGCGTGGCATCGATTATTGAAATAGTTTTTATAGATGTACTAGATTTTCCGCCAATACTTTTGACAGAGGGGAAATGATACTCAGGGCCTCTCCTGGTTTAGAACTCTCTGGTTCTACTAGTGTATTTCTCAAAATGGTTTTCGATTTATAAAATTTTGAAATATTGTCAATTTAAAAAAACACCGTGTCAGACTGTTCGAGAAGAGGTTGTAAAGGTAGTAAACCTTTACAGTACGAATCACGGGCGGTATTAAAGAAGGCTTTAAGGCTTGGCCAAACTGCCAGCGTGGCGCTGCGCCGCGGTCGCGCGGCGCGACCGCGGCACATGTTAACAGGTTAGCGACGTCAAACAGACTGCGTCCCGCCGGCGCCGCGCCCCGCTTCTGTCGCGCCCCGCGCCGCGCGGCCCCCCGCGTCCACGCGGCGCGAGCGCGGCGGGACGCAGCGGCACGCTGCGCCGCGCTGGGTCATATCAGTCGGACGTTAGGCAGCGCGGTGCGCCGTGCGAGCGTAGCAATATACTGTGATTGTGATTATGGATATAGAAAAATTAAATCTTGGCTTCGGAAGGAATGAGGAGCGACCCTCCTCGCGCGCATACTGTATCAGGCGCGAGTCACGTCCGAATCGCGTGCGCCCGCGCCGCGTTCGCGCGCGCGATGAGGGCGTGTTGAGAGCGCGATCCGCTTTAAACAGTCATCGCGTCGGCGTCACGCGGCGCGGACGCAGCGCAGCGTTACGCCGGGTGTTTGGCCAAGGCTTTAGGTCGCTTGTTTATGGTACCAATGCCCGCGATCTGAGCGGTTGTTTATTTTACTGCCTGGGTAATGTACTACATTTCATACGCCACATTTCGTGTGTGCAGGTTCTCGTGGTGGTGCGTGCGGTGCTCGTGCGGTGCGCTGTGCGGCGCGTGCGCACTGCGCGCGCCGCACGACGCACATTATATGCTACGAGCGCCACAGGGAGCCACCTACGTAAGTAGCACCTTTTTATCTACACCGATATGATAATTCCTCTATTCTGCGTTCGAAAACCGTATATAATGACCACCAGTAATGTAACATTTGTGTATTATCAGTGCCAGAGTATGAAAATTCATAACTACATCGATATCGGTAACGTTATCAAAATCTTGTTGGTCAACCTCCTCCCCGAGTGCCGATACAATCTAGTTGGCCATGGCGGTGCAATGGCGGTCATTCTAATGGTTCCCGAACACGTCATTGAGGATTTATAATATTTCTGTAGATAAGCTGTGTATAAACTGTCCATAATTAGGCATAATAGTTACATACTTGATGGTGCCGTTATGTCATATTATAAATTTATCTTTGGAACAGGGTGTATTTCCGAACAAATTAAAATTCTCCGTTGTTAAACCACTCCATAAAAAAGGATCAAAAATTGACATGGGTAATTATACTAATTATAGACCTGTTACATTGATACCTGTCATAGCCAAGATATTTGAAAAAGTTTTCTATGCTCGATTACAAAAATATCTGGACAAGAATAATATTTTAGCGATGGAGCAGAATGGTTTTAGACCAAATAAATCTACCACTTTAGCAGCTTTTACTTTAATCAAAAAAGTCACAAATAATATTAATAATAAAATGCCAACTGTTGCTCTCTTTTTAGATATGAGCAAGGCGTTTGATTTCGTTGATCACAACATACTATTAAAGAAGTTGTATTGTTATGGTGTTCGTGGACTAGCACAGAATTGGATTAGGTGTTACTTGTCTAACCGCATCCAGGTTACACTAATAACGATATTAAATAAAGCAACAAGCACTGTTGAGGATTTTGTTTCTTCGGAAAGACATAACAAGTTCGGAGTACCACAGGGCAGTATTTTAGGACCACTACTGTTTATTATATACATAAACGATCTGCCTAGGGGAATAAATCATCCCACAGTTATGTTTGCCGATGATACAACCATCATAGTAGAGAGCCAAAGTGTAGGGAATTACAATCTCTATCTGCAGGAACATTTCTTTAATGTCGGCTATTACCTATTCCAGGCTGTACAGCCGCCGTAACGCGTGCGCTTTATTATTTGGCAATTCTTCGTTATCGGTACGCCATAACAAACCCGCTCGGAACCTATCTTCCCCGGGGATTTTTTCACATGTCGCTTCTAGTAAATCTATTGCTCTTTGATCGGCATCGGCCCGAGGTAACTCTTTAACTACCCTAATTATGAAACCCTAACCCTAACTATGAAATTCGCCTGCGGCTCATTTCATAAAACCACACTCATGTTTTAAGGACCCTTATTACGTAACAGTTACATAAACTACTATTTGGCTACTCTATATAGTACTCTGATAATCATCGGGACCACCCGAGTTTCTTGATAGTCTTCTCGGCTAGGCTAGAGGAAAATAACCAGCGACAAAGCTACCATCAGTTCCATTCCCAAATCCCATCTACTCACTCAGATGAGGTTGGATTCGTTTCCAGCGAGATCAGTTGAAGCGAAACTGATCTCGCTGGAAACGTAAGCTCCGTAGGAGCATTCCAGTGTTTGTTTGTCTGTTTGTACATCTGTTACCTATTCACGCTTCACCATTTCGATGAAATTAGGCATGGAGATAGTTTGTGTCTAGGGGAAGGGCATAGGATAGGACAATATTACGTTGGAATCTGTTTTTCTTAATCTTGAATACATAATTTGGATCTAATCTAAAGCCTGACCAGAAATCAAGGATGATTAAGACATGGATTGACAATGCCTATACAAAATCGCGTTCAGGCTATACGTCTGTTTTCGGTACACAGTGCCACAGCGCCATCTGTCGAGTCTGAAGTCGAGTTATTCTGTCAGCGTTAAGCGACGAACAAAGTATTAGAAACTAGGATTTAGTGTCTGGTGTGACCGATAGATGACGCTAGTGCTTTAACCTGAAAATAGAACGCGATTTTGTATGGGGTATTGTCCATCCATGTCTATATCATCCTTGCCAGAAATATATGATCATTGTCAAGAGAGCGCTATTATTCTCATTTATATGTTAACAGTTCAGTATAGTCATAGAGCTTATTATTCTCTATGGTATGGTGACATCTTGATTTGTTTAACTGTCAGCTCTGATGTTAATTTGAAATTGTTTTACAGCGAAATAGTTTCATTTTGCGAGCGTATTACTTACAGCAGTTTATTATATACACTATTTACAATGTTTCGCTCTTGACTATGGATAATGTTGGGATTTTTTTGTCGTTTATTATTTAATATTCAACACTTTATTATTATTCAAGTAAACCGCCTCAATGACACTGACAACAGTGACAGCCTATCACATGCACTCACACATGCATATCATAATGTAATTAAAATTATTGCCAGTGTAAGAAATTAGTTCCAGTGAAATTCCGCAACATGGCGCATGATCATATATTTCTGGCCAGGCTTTAATTGAATGATATGAAAGTACCTAAAGTACCTTCCAAAATTGAACCCACACATACGAACTAACACGGAAACTAATCAATGCTTCTTATATTTTGCAAATTTCAGAGTCAAACGCAGAGAGTACTAGCATCCATAAGGCAACAGTTGCAGAACGAAAACCTACTGCCATCGTATGTGGATGAGTTCGGGTACGATGCCTTTTCTATTTTGATAATTGTGACACTTTTTCGAAAAAGGTACCATTTGGTCAACGCTTACCCTTTTATTCCTCGCATACAATATTAAAGCGCCTTCCGATCCGACAAATGGTACCTTTACCAAAATACTGACATAATGAAACTTGCAAATTGATTTAAGCACTCCTTATTAGTGTTTCAATTTAGTTTTTTACGG
The DNA here is from genome assembly GCA_947086415.1 of Pammene aurita. Taxonomy (NCBI): domain Eukaryota; kingdom Metazoa; phylum Arthropoda; class Insecta; order Lepidoptera; family Tortricidae; genus Pammene; species Pammene aurita. The sequence goes on from OX352315.1 coordinate 17,054,879, forward strand.
ATATGCACAGAATAACAGTATCCAACAACTTTTTGAGCCAGCTGTGGGTTTTCGCGATCAAGATTGTCATTAGATGGTAGCACCATGACGAGAGGTCTTTTTGACAGCAGCTGTCAAAATCCACCAATAAAAAAAAAAGGATTCAACGCGATTGGTGAATTATGACAGCTAGACCTCTCGCCACGGTGCTGCCACCTTGGGAAAAACTGTATCGCGGAAATCCTCATTATTTTAAATTAGGAAAAACTTATAAAGAAGAGGTGGAGTCATCAGAATATTTAGTGATGCCCCAAGAGACATCTCACTAACTCCATAGTAGGGATGTAACAGATGTGGTTTTATCGGAACCGAAAGCGGAATCAGATGTTTTAAGTTTAGTTTATCGGAACTAGAAACGGAATCGGAACTGAAAACGGAAGCGAACCCAGAATCGGAGCCCAAGTCATAGCAGCACGTGGCAAGCGGGAACTTGAGCAAATGACAGGTATAAACCTGTTTGTTTTTGATGTACGCCGCTCATTCCCCCCCGCTGCGTTGCTGTGACATCCGATATAACTTCTGTTTTGAAAGTAACAGAATCGGAACCGAAGCGGATGTTTAAAACCAATCGGAAGTTCCGACTTAAAGGAACCGAAACCAGAGCTCTGTAACATCCATGCTCCATAGTAACAACCGCTTTGTCATTTAATATTTAAAGAGTAGCTGATGATTGGTTACTAAAGTAACCTATTATATCCTGGTTGCAGTGTGAAACTGGAGGTAAAGTCAGAGCCGGAAGACCCTCCCTCTCCGCTGTCAGACCCCGCACTGGACCCCAAACTGGAGCCCGCGCTGGATGCGATGCTGGAAACCGCGCTGGATACAGGGCCTGATCCCGTGCTGGATCTCACGCTGGATCCCGCGCCAGTTCCCGCGTTAGATCCCTTGCTGGATCCCGCGATGGAGCCCGACCTTCTAACTACGGAGACCAACGACACTGGGAAAGAGGTACGTTTACGTTTCAGTTACGGTATAGGTACAGTCACCGGCAATAGTATCTTCCTACACGAAGGCCGCAAAAATATGTGACGCGCTCTTATGGCAATACAAATAAGAGCGCGTCACATATTTTTGCGGCCTTCGTGTAGGAAGATACTATTGACGATGACTGAACTAATCTAAATATATAAAAGAAGAAACTGACTGATTGACTGACTGACATATCAACGCACAGCCCAAACCGCTGGGTCTAGAGATTCCAAATTTGGCACGTAGGTTCCTTATAAGGTCTAGGGATGCACTAAGAAAGGATTTTTCAAAATTCACCCCCTAAGGGGGTAAAATGGGGGTCCAAAGTTTGTATGGCGAATCAAGATTTGTTAGACTATTTTATTCGAAACTTCACAGGAGTATTTCTAACGATAAATGAGTAAACACGTGTTTCAGGTTTTTTGAAAATTCAACCCCTAAAAGGGGCAAATGTGTTCACAAAGTCTGATAATCAACATGGGTATCGTATCCTTTTTCAGTACTTATAGTACGCGGGCGAAGCCGCGGGAAAAGGCTAGTTACTAATATGTGTACATAAATTAAAAAATAACCCTCTTATTCATAACATAATCGTGTTTCAAACCCCATTAGTTAAATTAGGTTTTGTTTGAAAATAGATTGAAAATAGTTTTGTTTGTTTCTGTCAAAGTTACAGACAAGGACAAATGATTATTTCTCTACACGGCGGGAAGATGTTGATATGTCGAGATGAAAACTTGAAGAAATTTGAACTTAAAATATAACACGTAGGCAGCTTAAATACCGCGAGCCATCCGGTTGCCTCTCGGACACTGTAACTACGCGCCAAGGCTGATATAGACATGGATGGACAATATCCATACAAAATCGCGTTCCTTTATTTCAGGTTAAAGCACTAGCGTCATCTATCGGTCACACCAGACACTAAATCCTAGTTTCTAATACTTTGTTAGTAGCTTAACGCTGACAGAATAACTCGACTCCAGACTCGACAGATGGCGCTGTGACACTTCGTACCGATAACAGACGTATAGCCTGAAGGTTCGAGGAACGCGATTCTGTATAGGCAAGACATGGATTGACAATGCCTATACAAAATCGCGTTCAGGCTATAAGTCTGTTTTCGGTACAGAGTGCCACAGCGCCATCTGTCGAGTCTGAAGTCGAGTTATTCTGTCAGCGTTAAGCGACGAACAAAGTATTAGAAACTAGGATTTAGTGTCTGGTGTGACCGATAGATGACGCTAGTGCTTTAACCTGGAATGAGAACGCGGTTTTGTATGGGTATTGTCCATCCATGTCTATATCATCCTTGCTACGCGCCATTGGTTTAATAATAAAGTGTAAAATGAATATAAGTATTGATGATCAAAATCACCATGTTTTATTGTATTTATTTTTTACATAATCAATTACACTTTTTCCAGCAGGTTGCCGAAACGCAGGAAGACGAGGCGCTCGAACTATATTTAGCAAAACGTCAGCGATACATGGAAACCATGAAACCGTACCAAAACATAAAGATTCCCCGCTACGGCCCTCGCTCCCCAAATAGTCTAGAAACTACGCCAAATAAAGAAACAACCGCTTTGAAGGATAATCCTAGAGGATCTCAAACCCTACAGACTCCTGTATTTATGCACCTGTACTCCAGTAATAATCTCAGAGGATCTCAAGCTCTACAGGCTTCTAGCGAACCCGGAGGATCTCAAAATCTACAGACTCCTAGCAGTCTCAGAGGATCTCAAACTCGACAGTCTCCTCGCAATATCAAAAGACTTCAAACACAGGCTCCTAGCAATCTCAGAGGATCTCAAACTGTACGGGCTCCTAGAAATCTCAGAGGATCTCAAACTCAACAGACTGCTAGCAATATCAAAAGTTCTGAAACTCTACAGACTCCCAGTAATCCCAGAGTTTCTCAAACTGTCCTGAAAGTCGTGCCTAGCGATCTCATAAGTTCCCAATCTGCTAAAACCTCGCCTGGCAGTTCCCAAACTGTCAGCAAACTGCACAATCTGAAAATCAAACGAACCCTTTTGAAAGTTCCTATTAGTGAACTCCCAAAGCCAAAAACTCTCCATTTTAGTAACTCAGCTTTAAAATCTATTAGGAAAGTGAAACCTAGCGAACTTTTAAAGACCAAAAAGGTCCAAAATGTTCTCAAAAATACAGCTGTCTTAACACAACAAAATGATTCTAAAGAACTAAAACTTCATAATGTTCTCAGAGGTTTCTCTACCCCCTTAAAAGTCACATCTGAACCCCCCCGATCCATCCATTAATTTAATTCGGTTTTTTTTCATGAAGTTGCATTCTTTGAAGGAACAAATATTGGGCTGAGGTAAAGGTATCACTTCGTGGACGAAAACCACACAACAAGCATCCATATTAGAAAAACCGGTAAAAAATAAAAAATAAAAATTATCATATTAAAACTTACCGGTTGCATTTTTTACGCTATCTATTTACCTGGGTATAATTTCATTAAAGCTAGACTTACCGACTATAAAAATAGCGGGTCTATCTCCGCAAATATTAGTAAATTTTAAACAAAAAATAACCGACTTCGCTTCCAAAAGAAAATGCCCGAGCCACTATAAAAAAATATTAAAATCAGTGGTGTGCCTATATTTCAAGAGATCCCTCGATTTCTCCAGGATCCCATCATCAGATACTGAGCTGGTCACAATGGGACCAAATCTTGAAGTCGGTTGAAAATAGCGGGAAGTTCTCGAGTTTGAAAGAGCCGTAATTATTGATTTGGTATGTCTGAATACTCCAAATGATATTTTTTTTGGAACCTAAAACAACCCTGAAAGATACGCATGAGTTTACCGACCGGTACGATTTTCCAACCCCTTAACCCCTGAGACCCCCTGACTGAGATTGGCAACTTGAGAAAACTTGGGATGAAGACAAACCTTTAACTGGCAAGATTGAAAAAATCCTCAATTCAAGCCTCATCGCCAATCTACAGCCCTGAAAATTCTGTACAAGAAATAACTTCAAAAAGATGATGATGTGGTATTTGCCCTATAAAGGGTTAAAAGAGAGTGAAATAGATGAATGTTCATTAAATCAGATGAGTCATGTAGAGGATTGTTGAGATGCGGTAAAAACGAGAAATAAAGACGGGAGATTACAAGTGAAGCGATGGCTCGAATGCTAACTACAGGTGAGCATCTAATTATGCAGGTGTAGGATTAAATAAATATGTCAATACAGGGTAAAAGGTCCCACTTGGTCGCTATGGAATTATTAGTACTTCCTAAAACTACACAATGTACGCTATCTATTAGTGCAAGAATGAAGTTTCCTTGTAAATCGTACAAAGTGGACCCTTTCTCTAGTAGACGGAGAGCTGGCCACGTCAGATATGACACAATAATGAGAGCGGACGAAACCCCTCTCGTTAGTTTGCTATACTATGCTTATTTTTAGATCCGGACATCTGGCAGCTGTAAAGTGGTGGAGGTCAAATAATGCAAACCACTTTAAGAATACAAATCCTAGAGTTCTGGGTTTAATGCAACATTATGAGAAATTAATTAAAGATTCAGATTATATCATTGCCAAAGTTTCTGTTGCGGGAAAATAGTGCCAAACGATGTAATTCATAGTTTGTCGCCTACTGTTTTTGTTTCCGTAGTAATACGCAATATTTTTTGTTCTAATGTTTAAATATAGGCCCCTGTCCTCTATAAAAATGACAACTTCGGCAGTTTTTACCTATTTTGGTATTAATTTTATCCAACTGAAAAATTTTGCTAGTCTGTCACTCTGACCTCCACTAATTAAAAGCTGCCAGATGCCCGGATCTAGCAATAAGGATAATATTGCAATTTTACTAGACGGGGTTCGCTCTCATTATTGTGTCATATCTGACGTGGCCAGCTCTTACCATCTATTAGTGAGAGAATAAGTGTCCTTGTAAATCTACAAAGTTGACCCTTTCACTAAAGTCGTCTAAATACTAAATAAATAAATAATAAATGAGGATACTACTAATACGAAACTAGCTCGAATCAATACGTAGATGGCGTTGCAATCGTTAAAACAGCTTTTTTTTTTTTTTTATACTACGACGGTGGCAAACAAGCATACGGCCCACCTGATGGTAAGCAGTTACCGTAGCCTATGGACGCCTGCAACCCCAGAGGATTCACATGCGCGTTGCCTACCCTTTAGGTACCTATTCACTCCCTTGTTGGTTAGGTACTCAAAGCATGTATCTCTAAGAGTTGAAACACGCGTTCGCACATTAAGGACAATACACGCAACACGCCTAATTGTAAAACACGTTTCAAGATGGCTGATGGCATACCGTAACTAGGCTAGGTACAGTCAGCTGTAAAAATTTGGGTGCACTCATCTTACTCAAAAATATGTCCCATGGTATGTTATTCCGTTGTAATAAGTGCGTAGTACCATATTTACGAGACGATTTTTTGCAGCTGACTGTACATCATTTTGTCGTTTTCTTTGTTGCCCTTCAAAAAGCGGTGATGGATAACAAATGTTTTTATTTTTATTGTACTTAGGGCCTTTTAGTAGTAAGCAATAATCAAAATGTGAAACTATGACACGGACCAACGATAATACCGCTAGCGCCGTTTCTGTCACACCTACTGAAAGTTCTACAAGACCATCCCGTTCGGTCTTGGTATTATTATTATTATTAACTTGTTATACCTAATATGCTAAGTCTATGGTCAGGTATATCGTTACGAAAATACATGTAAAGCCTGATCAGAAATATATGATCATGCGCCATGTTGCGGAATTTCATTGGAACTAATTTCTTACACTGGCAATAATTTTAATGACAGGATGATATGCATGTGTGAGTGCATATGTAGAGACTGTTGCCAAGTGTCATTGAGACGGTTTACTTGAATAAAAATAAAGTGTTGAATATTAAATAAACTCATAATTATTTTACTTGGTTTTTAAAGTGGGGCATTCCACTCATACAATAGTATGTTATTCAATCAAATACAAACACTGAAAACATTGAAAAAATAATCAACCCAGCAGGATTTGAACCTCGCATCGATACGCCTTACCGGGGCTCGATCGCTTTACCAATTAAGCTATGGGTTCAGTTACTGAGTTGACGAAATTCTCAATGCCTTCAATCATCTTTTTGCATTTATTTTTACATCGACTTTATAGCAGCCGTAAGCGACATCTAGGTGCTAACTACTAGAGTTAGATACCCTTCCCGCCGACCCTAATCAAATCCTGCTGGGTTGATTATTTTTTCAATGTTTTCAGTGTTTGTATTTGATTGAATAACATATTAAATAAACCACAATAATTCCCAAAATTACCCATATTCAAGAGCGAAACATTATTAATAGTGTATATAAACTGATGTAAATAATACGCTCGGGAAATGATACTATTTCGCTGTGAAACATTTTTTTAAATTAACATCAGAGCTGACAGGTAAACAAATCAGTGACAAATCAAGATGTCACTATACCATAAAGAATAACACGCTCTATGACTGTTGCCATATAAATGAGAATAATAGCGCCCTCTTGACAATAATCATATATTTCTGGTCAGGCTGTATGTTATGTCATTGCTAAATGCTTATTTTAACTAAAGAGGATCTTCACGTGATGAAACTGATATTGTTTGTTCCAGCCGGGCCCAGTTGGAGTGCCTTACCTCATTAGATATAAGGAAGTGGATGGTGCACTGAAAGATACCAAGATAAGACTGAAATATAGACTAAGAATTTTAATAGTTGTTTTTTTTTTAGTACATTTCTAGCGTTTGTCACGGCTTTTTGCCATGACTCAATGGTTAGCACAAAAGTGACGCGACCTCAAAGCAAGAAGTTAATACGTGACGGGGCCCTAGGGCACTTTGAGAATCAGGGGCCCTCAGGCGCTCAATTAGGGACAACGTTGACTGTAAAAAAAACTTTCGGGGCCTCCCTGAGGATGGGGGCCCTGGGCACGTGCCTCGTGTGGCCTTATGGAAAAGACGGCCCCTTTCTGTAACTAAGGACACAATTCCACCACGCTAATACTAAACACTTCGTTGTTTTATATTTCTCAATTAATGCGTAGTTTTTTTAATTCATCATTTTGCAAAATTTGCAATGAGCTCCCGTACAGTGTTTCTCATTCACTCGCGCTGAAAAAAATAGGGTGGGAATTTAGCTGTTGTCAGCCCCCTAGAGACCTCACACGCGTACTAACGTAAGGGATATACATAGATGACGATAAAATCACTTCTACAGTACAAAACAAAATAATTTACCATTGTTTTCCTTAACCGACACAACTTTCTAAGAAAAATATCAGGTTTTCTCGTAGTAAACATAGAAATTCTTGAAGAAATCGCGAATTATATCTGTTTGTGACCCTCCATGCTATAAGTAATGGCGTGGAGGCATAAAGCTCTATAAATGGAGTACGCTTCGCCTCATCTTTCCAAACAAAAAAGTCTGCCAAAATCTGAGGGGGGCGAGGTAGCACGCATGTGATGTTTTCAAGTCAAAGGTATATCGTTGTCGGTTGTTAATACAGTTTATTTCTAAATGTTTTTTTATGGCAGCAACGCTTTATTGACAACCGACAAAGATGTACCTTTGACTTGAAAACACCAAACATATTTGACATATTCTTTTTATACTTCATAACACTAAATGGAGCAATGGACTGTACTAATGTTAATATATGGTTCATTATTGGATGCAGTCTTTCTAAATGTCAAACAAAAAAGCCAAGGATCATTTTTGATTGTATTTTCAAACAACATATAGAAGACAGCAATCCTTAAGCGCGTTAAATATGGAGAAGTGTCAAACGTCAAATAGTTACTGCCCGTCAGAAAGAAAACGATTGTCTTTGAATCGATTCTGTAAACGAAGCTTGATTTTCGATTTAGGTTAAATCTTTTATTACGAAAGTAATGATAAATAAAGTAAAACTGTACTTACATCTGAAATGGTATTTCATCTTTTAGTAAACTAGACGAAATCTAACATTTTTTACATCCAAGAACAGCGCATAAGGGCATTTTCACGGAGCTTGTTATCCATTGACAGCGATGACGAAAATGCGTCACATCGATTATTGAAATAGTTTTTATAGATGTACTAGATTTTCCTGCCAATACTTTTGACAGAGGGGAAATGATACCTAAGGCCTCTCCTGGTTTAGAACTCTCTGCGTGGAGGGTAACAAAAAAAAGGTGAGTATGACAAGGACCAACGATAATAGCAACTTCCCTGTCGTACCTATAGAAAGTGTAAGAAGACCATCCCGTTCGATCTTGGTATTGTTATTACCATGGCAGATCTATAGCTAGTATGTCTATGGACGCGACAGTATCAATAAAAAAGAGACGGGTATACTCTGTATCTTTAGGTATTTAAATAAAAGTAAATAAGATCTACCCTCAAATGGCTCCTTAAGCCAGTTGAGGGTAGATAAAAAACATTACACGATCAAATAATATTGGTTAAAGCCAGGTCGTTAAGTGACAGATCCAGGCAGTTTTGTATTTGATTGGTTAACCAATAAAAGTTATAACTACCCGAAAATGTAAAAATTGTTTGTTTACTTTTACGATTTAAATACCTAGACATAGAGTATAGTGTCGCGCTGAGGTCCATTTTAATCCTACACACGAAGGCACAGAATAACTAATAGTACTACCGTACAGAAAATTCACTCCTTCACAAAAGTCAGATTTAGGTATAAAATTATACCTATACTCGCCGCCTGCAAGCAAAATTGAAACTTATAACCGCGCACGAACCGTGAATCTTCTTTGCGCACCGCAGTTTTATGACCGAGCTGTGAGGGTTGTCACCTGACAAGTTTTTGTACCTATACCTACTGATTTATTATTTTTAAGATAAATATGTAGGAATTACAAACGTTGATTCTGTAAACATGAAATTTTTATCCGAAGATAGAATTTTTTATAGAAATTATGTCTGATTCTCACGGAAGTAGGTACACCACAGCCGTATTCCTTTGAAAATATGTCGGTCAGTTCCTAATATTGTTTCTGGGCAACCAATATTCAATAAATTAAGGACGTTTATTTTAACTATTACTAAGTAAGGACTTCGGGACCTTTCAATATCGTCCGGAATTTAAAAATGTTATTTCTGCTTCCTTGTTCTTCCGTTTATTCAGATATCCGTAAAGACATCTTTTATACGGATTAGGTCGAGATTTAGGTTTCGAAGCCAACGTGTATTTTCAATATTTCGCGAGCGCCACGTGACACGACTATGGTGCGAGCCGAGCGGCAGCGGCAGCCCACTGCCATTCGCCTGCTCGGAAGGCGCGCCGGCCAAATGTACCTAAACTGCGTAGTGAAACCCCCCTGACGAAGGGTAACTTTGTGATATGTTACAAGTAGGTACTCTTGATGAGAAATGGCAACAAGAAATCGTTAGAATATATGTTTTTTTTTACATACTTATTTGACAAATCCTTTTTTTGTTCGAAACGAGTTAACCACAAGTTTATCCCGTTGAATTTTCGTTTCTGAGTTAATGATACAAGTCATTTTACAACATAACTCCTTTGCTGGCCTCCCAGTCCGGGGTCCACCACCGGATAACTGCCAGGTGTCCAGATAACGATAGTATCTAGAGGGGTTTGGCTGCTCCGACGATTGTGTGCCGTTACCAGCTCTTCGTCTAAAAATGCAGGGCAAGATCTGGGCTTCATTGAAAATGTGAATAAAAACTCATTCAGTCCATTTTCATATTTATTTACAAGCAATTTTAAATTTTCGGTTTTCTGGCTTTATGGGTTGTATATACTTGAAACTGTGGTTTAATTTCATTATCCTGTTCTGTAGTTGCTTGTTGTATTTTGGAAACAGTTTTATGTTTATTCGTGTCACCAATGTCAGTACAATTTAGCTTTTTGTGGGTTGAATACACTTGAAAATGTGGCTTTGTTTTGCTATCATTATCTTTTGCTTGTTTTTGCTCTGTAATGTAACAATTTTGTTTTTTATGTGTCGAATATACTAGAATTCGTGGTTCTTGTATTTTATTAGTATCAATTTTAGAAATCTCTGTAGTGTTCAACTTCTTGTTATCTCTCCGTTCGGTTGTATCCATACTACTTTGATTTTTGTGGCCGGAATATACTTGATTTAGTAGTTGCTGTGTTTTAGTTTGGTTATTCTGTTGTTTAATATTGTCTCTTGATTTTTTGTCTTCGTGGCCAAAGGTTACAGAATTATTCAGTCGCTGTATCGTTTGAGGATCATTCAGAGGATCATTCATAGGATCTTTATTAGTGTTTAAATTTTGGTTGAGATCCTTAATCGTCGGCTGAAAAATAAATAATGATAAAAATACCGAAAACTGCATATATTCAAAAATAACATAACATTCTGTAGGTATAATAAATTTTCCCATTGATTAAATATATAGCGGGGGAAAATTTAGCAGGGTTTAAAATTACAGTGTATGTATATGTATTTAAAATTGCATTAGGTATATATAATGTAGAGGCCTAACAGACCCCAGAACACCATTAAGATAAAAAAAATAACTTCTTTATTTTATTTAGATTAGATTGGTATTAAACTGAAAACAGCACGCAGCACGGCTAGCACGTCTTACGCGCGACTGGCGCGACAAGAGACAGACAACTTGCGCGTGAAAGGAGCGACAGACTGGCGATCAAATGCCAGTGTCATAAAATGACAGTGACTCGCGACTTTGAACTAAAATCCTTAGCACAACTTTGAGTTCTCTTCGCGTCAGTTGCAGCCGTGGGTGCATGTTATGCTACCGGAAAGCGAGATTTTTGACAGGCGCGACAAGGTTTTCCCTACTCGCGGCTTTAGTCGCTCTTGCAAGACGTGCTAGCCGTGCAGAAACCAGGCGCGGATCCAGGATTTCGTTCAGGGGGGGCACTTTCGAGGATTTCATTCAGGGGGGGCACTTTCCAGGATTTCCTTCCTTCACAAAAAATCTCGCGGTCCGCACCTATGGGCCCTGTAGTATACGAGGTTTCCGTTAAAGCCTGTGCCGAATTATTTCATATGATTACATATGAAATAATTCGGCACAGGCATTACTAGACATGCCTATATTTTTAAGTAATGCACGTAATGTAATCATATGAAATAATTCGGCACAGGCGCGGATACAGGGGGGGGCAATTGCCCTTTTTGCCCCCCCTGTATCCGCGCCTGGCAGAAACTAACAGATTTATCGTAGGTATTTTTGTTTCCAATTCAATTAAATGTAGGATGTTAAACTTTGATAACGGAGTTAAGTGTCATTTTAGCTAGACAAACGAATCTAAATGAAAATTGAAAAATTGGTCCGCTATCTACCTTTCGTCTTTAACCCTTTGACCGCCAAAGACGTCAAAACACGCACAGTAGTGCCCTCAGCGCCAGCGCGTGTTATCACGTCTAAAATATAACCTTGTGCGCTCGCGCACTTTGGCGTCAGTGGCACGATTTTTCTGTCCGATGCTTGGCGGTCAAAGGGTTAAACGACATTTCAATAACACTTAAATGTAAAATACTTACTTGTTGGTTACCTGGCACTGGCTTTTGCAAACCAGGTCCAGACTGTACGGTAGGTCTGCCAAGATCGGACCCAGATCCGGATATTTTCAAACCAGTTTTATCCGGATTGAGGACGTCAACTGGAATAAGCGCAACAGGGCCTACAGCGGCCGAATTGAGACTGGCCGAGTGTCGAATATCGTCGAAATCAGGTTGAACGTATAAGCCATAGATACCTAAAAACTGTGATTGCAACTCGAATGAATACTCAAGGCCTAAAGGCACGTCGATCGATTGATAATCTATCGAAACTTGGAAGCCTGTAGGCTCATCTGGTTGATAATCGATTGAATCTTCGGGGTCCGAGGACTTCTGGCTTGAACACTCTGTGTTATCGACACTTGAAGAGTTTTTACTTAATCCATGTTGGACTGATTTAACTAGGCCTAAGGACTTGCTAGGTCGATATGGCCGGTGCAAGTATTTTCGAGATGGGCATGACTGTATATCGGTAGGAGTTTCTAACGAGGCGTCTAGACTTGAATTTTTGCCTGGTCTTAAATCATTTGATTGACTGTCGGGTCGATGTTCTGCCAAGAAACTGCCGTCGATGGTTGGTGTTTCTTTGGTCTGCGCGTCAGGAGAGTTGACACATTCGGCTAGCGGGTCTTCCTCTTCATCTGGCGGTTCCGCTTTTACTGATGGCTCATTTAAAATTTGGTGTAGTTCATCCGTATCCAAACTGCGAATATAATACTTTAATATAAGCATAATAGGTTAGGCTCTTTAACCCTTTGACCGCCAACCATCGGACGGAAAAATCGTGCCTTCAGCGCGAGCGCGCAAGGCAAACCGGTTATACTTTGGACGTGATATCACGTGCTGGCGCAGAGGGCACGACTTTCCGTGCGCGTGATCTAACGTCTTTGGCGGTCAAAGGGTTAATATGTGACATAATTCAAGTTCAAAAAATAAAACCTCACTCGGTTACTTTTCGCCAGTGTTCGAAATTAATAGATAATTAGAAATTATCAAAATAATTATGATCTCTGATATTTATCGCCATAATTATACCCGGTATAGATCTTTTTAGGGTTCCGTAGTCAACTAGGAACCCTTATAGTTTCGCCATGTCTGCCCGTCCGTCCGTCCGTCCGTCCGCGGATAATCTCAGTGACCGTTAGCACTAGAAAGCTGAAATTTGGTACTAATATGTATATCAATCACGCCGACAAAGTGGTAAAATAAAAAGTGGAAATTATTTTTTTATTAGGGTACCTCCCCTATACATAAAGTGGGGAGTGATTTTTTTTTCATTTCAACCCTAACGTGTGATATATTATTGGATAGGTATTTAAAAATGAATAGGGGTTTCCTAAAATCATTTTTCGATAATGTAAATATTTTCGGAAATAATCGCTCCAGAAGTAAAAAAATATGCGTCCCCCCCCTCTAACTTTTGAACCATAAGTTTTAAAAATATGAAAAAAATCTCAAAAATTATTTTGAACTTGATAGGATGAATAGTTTTTGAAAAAAAAATACAAAATAATTTCTGAACTAAGTTTGTAATTTAACCGTATAAGCAGGTGTTTATTGTACCTGTAATTTCTACAAAATTACAATGAAATGACGTGCTTTCAAATAAAGTAAAAACGGTGAAAATCGGTTCACGCAATAAAGAATTATCCCATAAAAATCATCTTCCATACTTTATGCTCGCGCGCTAGTTTACTTAATTTGCCGATAGATGTCGCTGTACGTGGAACGCTCATATCATATCCTACATGGCGGTGTTATTTTAACTCTTAAGTGGGGACACTTACTGTGACGGACGGAAAACTACGGAACCCTACAGTGAGCGTGGCCCGACACGCTCTTGGCCGGTTTTTTCTATTATAGTTGCGATATTTTTTTGTGCCTTTGCTTTCCGCCTTTACAAAATTTGGGTTATTATCAAATCGATAATTATCAAGATAACTATCATTGATAATTATCCTTTCGAACCCTGCTTTTCGCTTGTATTTCTTTTAATAAAGGTAATTGAAATTGCTGTTTTACGTCAGAGGCTTAAATATACCAGTAAATACGCATTTATATGGCAACAGTTCAATATGGTCAAAATAGTACATTACTTACCAAGGACTGTAAAAGAAAGAAAGCCCGAAATCGCAGGTATTTGTGACCCGAGCCGTAGGCGAGGGTTGTAAATATGCGATAGAGGGCTTTCTTCTTTTTCTTACTGTCCGTGGTGAGTAAACAATTTTTCGTCTCCACCTGGCCATAATGCGAGTTTTGCTGTACGCATAGCGTGCGGTAAAACTCACATTATGGCCAGATGTGACGTAAAGTATATTATTCTCTATGGTATGGTGGTATCTTGATTTGTTTACCTGTCAGCTCTGATGTTATTTGAAAATGTTTCACAGCGAAATAGTTTCATTTCCCGACCGTTTTATTTCCTGCAGTTTATTATATACATTATTTACAATGTTTCGCTCTTGACTATAGTGCATGTTTGTCTATCTTATACTTTTCTCTCAATGCTCAAAGGTTAACTGGAAGAGATCCCTTAAAGGGATAAGTTCGCCTTTGTACTTTGTTTATTTTTCTTTTATCATGTTTGTTTTGTTACTTTTTATGTGCAATAAAGTGTTTACATACATACATACTATGAATAGTTTTGGCCATTTTTTGTCCGTATTATTTAATATTCAACACGTTACTATTATTCAAGTAAACCGTCGCAATGACACTGACAACAGTGACAACCTATCATTAAAATTATTGACAGTGTAAGAAATTAGTTCCAAGAATAAGTCACAGAATAAATAATAGTATTTCATACAGAAAGGCCACGCTACGCCCCGCCCCGATTGGAATTACCTCACCCCGCGGTGGCCAATTGCTAGGAAACTAGCAGGATATCAGTAAGGTTGAAGGTAAGCACACGCACACATTGAAGTTTTTACTGTACAGACGTGCCGTGCACACATACTTAAACGATCAAATGAGTTTTCTAGTAGATAGGTATGGCGTGTCCGCCCTGTGACTGTGACAGGGAACGCGTTCTTACTTATAGTTATATTTATGGAGTTGTCTTATACACCGTGGTCCCATAAAACTAGACAGATTTTAACAGTGTATTCCTGATCATATTTAGATACTAAAATGTCCTTTAAACTTTTCTGGAATACGCCTAGTTTCAGAGTTAATACCAATTTAAAAAAAATACACTTTTTATTATTACTCATCACAAAATGCCTTACTAATGTCGTTGTTGCCACTATTGGACATAGTTCACACGTCCTTATTGACAGATATCACAGTGACAAGGAAAACTTTGCAGTAACAAAATTTTTTCAAAAAAAAATGTACCAATATGTTTTAGGCGATAATTTTATCAATAACATTTGCTTTTCATGTGCAATTAATATTAAAAAAATGGAAAAAACTAAAAAATAATTTTTTTTGGCGAAATTGACCTAAAGTCACATAACATTTATAAACTGTGGCTTTCCAACGACTTGTGTACCTAGTATATATTTATGTATGTATTTATTGTATATTTAGTTATATCTATACGACTATTTATATATATATATTATTTATATTATATTATACAAGATATCGAATACTTTGTTATTTATTTATTTTACAGCATTTCCTTTCTTAAAGTACATATAAGTAGTGCTCGTTTGTCTATCTTGTGTATCTCTCTCAATTGCTCAAAGGTTAGCTGGAAGAGATCCCTTACAGGGATAAGTTCGCCTTGGTACGTTGTATTTTCTTTTGTTATGACTGTATTTTGTTCTGTTTTATGTACAATAAAGTGTTTACATACATACATACATACATTTTTTCCTTCTTTTGGTCTTAGAAATTTGTGGTTAAGATCTGTCGGGTTATTCCAGCCCACGGTGTATAAGATTTCAAATGACAAGTGAGGTGATCTAATCACCTGTTTCGTGGTCGAATCCAATTTAAAATACGTCATTTAGATTTAATGCATGGCTAATGGATATACTGCAATAACTACTCACTCTGCGGTCTCGCCCTGGTCCAAATCTTGGTCCTCTTCGGGTGTGAAGAAACCCTCGCGCTGTAACTCCTTTTGTATAACCGTGATCACGATATCCACTTGTTTCTGTCAACAATAAATAGGCATATCTATACTAATATCATAAATGCGAAAGTGCGTCCGGCTGTCTGTAACCTCTTCACGCTTAAACCGCTGACGCTGAACCGATTTAGATGATGGTATATAAAGATAGTTTGAGTTCCGGGAAAGGACATAGGATAGTTTTTATCCCAGAAATCATCCTTTAAGGGGGTGAAAAGGAGGGTGGAAGTTTGTATGGAATTAGCATATGCGCTAAATTAATATTTGCTATAATTGCTATGACATTTTACTAATTCCTTATGGCGAATATTAATTCCACGCACACGAAGTCGTGGGCAGAAGCTAGTATAAGAATAGATGGTATCTGGGCAGTTTTATTTTGTTGTTCCTTACATTTTTTTGTTGGATTGTTTTCAATTATAGCATTATTGATTGTGATTTTTTTGTTGAAGTGTCCAAGTTTATTCCTTTTTTTTTTGTTTTCATCAGTTCTTATGGCGGCAACGAAGGTAGTAGTTATCTAACGATAAATGTATTTAATTTCTCCTATTAGATTCAAAAGAGCTTGCGATTTCGAGTAGATCACAAAAAAAAACAAATTAAACATAGTGGAAGGTACGATTAAGTCTGAAACGATGGATACATTTAATGTGACAAAAATATGTATTCAAGACTTTACACCTTGGTAATATAGACGTGGCTACATATTTTTGGCAGTTTAAATATATCCCATATTTTCAGAGTAGACTCTACAGTCACCGGCAATAGTATCTTCTTATACGACAGCCGCAAAAACATGTGACACGCTCTTATGGCCCTACAAATAAGAGCGTGTAACATATTTTTGCGGCCGTCGTGTAGGAAGATACTATTGCCGGTGACTGTAGAGTCGCTATCAGATATATAGGAGCGGCCAAGGTGGTCACATATCTGAACAAGGCCTCTATTGTCAAGGCGATAAAGGCATGTTCAGATACTTTTGAGTACCTTGACCGCTCCGATATTTTTGATGGCGACTGTACAACAAAATAAATATTACCCGCACTGCAGGCACCATTAGAACCTAAACCTGGCTAAACAAAACTCATGCCAACTGATGACACGATGTGTCGTCTATTGGATGTTGGGGTGTCAACTAGTGGACTAAGAGCTGGCCACGTCAGATATGACACAATAATGAGAACATCGAAACCAGTCTAGTAAGATTTCAATACTATCCTTATTGCTAGTTCCGGGCATCTGGCAGCGTTAAATGGGTAGAGGTCAGAGTGACAGACTAGCAAAATTTTTCAGTTGAAAAAAAGTAATACCAAAATAGGTAAAAACTGCCGAAGTTGTCTTATTTATAGAGGACGGGGCCTACATTTTCACATTAGAACAAAAAAACATTGCGTATTATTTTGGAAACAAAGAGAGTATGCGACAAACTATGAATTACATTATACTTCGTTTTGGACTACTTTAACGTCGTCAGAAAGTTTTGGCAATGATAGGCTAATCAAAAGAATTATATAATTTCTCATAATACTGCATTAAAATCAGAACTCTAGGATTTGTAGGCGAGATGTCCGGATCTAGAAATAAGCATAGTATAGCAAACTAACGAGAGGGGTTTCGTTGCTCTTATTATTGTGTCATATCCGACGTGGCTAGCTCTCCGTCTATAGGTACACGATGTGTCAACTACACGGTGTGAACTTACAGGTCTGATTTTAGCAGGCAAGCGAAGCACGAAATGCGGTCGATGAACCATACGCATGATGCATACACTGCAGCGTGGCCCGACACACTGCAAGCACCACCATTGGAACCCGAACCTGGTCAGACAAACCCATGGTCATACTTCCATTACATACAAATATTATAAATGCGAACCTGTGTTTGCCTGTCTGTTGCCTCTTCACGCGTAAACCGCTGAACCGATTTAGATGAAATTTAGTATGAATATAGTTTGAGTCCCGGGGAAGGACATAGAATAGTTTTTGTTCCAGAAGTCATCCCTTGAGAGGGTGAAAAGGGGGTGGATTTTCTATGGAGAATCACTAATTCCACGCACAGTCGCGGGAAATCCATACTAATATTATAAATGCGAAAGTGTGTCTGTCTGTCTGTTACCTCTTCACGCTTAAACCGCCCAACCGATTCAGATGGATCTACGATGTGGTGCTAAAACTGTAGAACTCACCCCATGATTGGTTTCTTGCACTCCATACACGAACTTCCAAACGCTTGGACATAATTGGTATCGGTATCTGAAAAAAAAAAGTGTCAAATTGACACTCAATGTTCTTTGTTGTAATGTCAAAATATAGGCCCTAAGGGGTGATCAGATCTTCAGGAGGTCTATCAGCATAGCGGGTTAAAAAAGATAAAAATAAAAGATAATAGTAAATTGTACAACAAGTGCATAAAACGTACGTTTTTACGCGAGGCATTTATCCATCCGAGCGAGCTTGCGAGCGAGGATTGATATAAAGTCGAGTGTAAAATGGGTTTTATGGACGAGGGCTACACTCTAATTTTCACTTCAATTGCGAGGAAATTATTTATCGGTAATCGTAAAACAATTTCAAGTTGTAACAAAAATATTACAATGAAAACAAATATGGTTCCCACCAATTAATTTTTTAATGTTTTTTTTTTAATTTTTAACATTTTTTCTGCCAAGTCATAAAAACATTTTCATTTAATTATAGAAAACACGCAATTCAAATAATTATAGCAAGAATATAATAAAAGAACAAGTTTCAGTATTCTACGAAATTTTACTGCTCAATTAAATTGTGCAATATATTTTGACTCTGTTTGGCTGTTGAGCCACATTTTTAGTCTTAGAAAACAATTTTACTTTATGCCCTAGCCTCGTCCTACCCATTGTCCTTTTTGAATCACATAATGTACTTCACACGTCCTGCCCAAGCTTAAAAAAATAAAGATTGTAATTCTGCCCAGTGTCAATTTAAAATCACATATTTGAAATCCGCGCCTAAAATTCGCAGTTGCCTCCAAATTGCAATTTTACTACTTACACCTGATTGGTCAGAAGGTTTTGAATGGTGGGGCCTCCATTTTGGATCACATAGATAAAATACCTTTCGCCAGTGTCAGCCCACGTGGTCAAGATGGCACGACGTCCGCGAAGAGGTAAGAGTAATCCGTTTTTAATTAAGTAATCACAGGTTTTTACGGACCAAATTGTTATAAAATCTTAAGTTTAATAGTTAGATATACTAAATATGGTGTTATTTTATTAAAAAAATCCTTTATTTATATTATTTACAAATGCGAAATCATATTGTCCTTCTTGATTCCCATCGGGCAGATTTGCTTAATGATTTTTGTTTTTGCTATAGGTTTGAGGGACATCGATATTGAGGATTTACTTCAAAATTCAGACATCGGGGACATTGTATCATCAGACGATGACTGTGGAGATCCATCGTATACTCCAGAACGAGAACGGCAATTGGTAAGCGATAGTGATTCTTCGGAATCTGGACCAGAAAACAATATTTCGACTGGATCTGGAGAAAGCAACCTTGAGATAACAGTACGAGAAAATTCTACAGGTCAGGCACGTAGGCGAGGTCGTGGACAATCCCGTGGACGATCCCGTGGACGATCACATGCAGGTACTCGCGGTCAATCTCTCTGAATTATTATTATAAATAATAAAGATGATTATACGTATCTACAAAGTTTTATTTAAATGTGCCCGATGTCCTTTAAAATTGACAAACAGACTACAGATGATTTAGGCAATACTGCCCAATGTCCTTTTAAATTAACAAAAGATATTGACATATTTCCCGTGAAAATCAGTAAAGTACAATGTATTAGAACCCGGAAAAATAAATAAAAAAATACATTTCGTGTATAAGTCGAAAAAGTAATCGTAAGTTGTTCTGGGCAGAAACGCTTAAAAATATATTGTCCATTAAGAAGGACATTGGGCATAATTGGCAAGTTAAGAATTATAGGTCTGGGCAGGACGAGGATATAGCTTAAAATGCGATTTTATGTCGTCCACGCACGACTTAAGGTCGAACTTTACGAACATGAGAAGTGAAAAAGATTATTCTTCAATTTTGTCACATTACAATGCATTATGAAAAAAAACTACCACCGGTTCTAACCCTACACCTCTGACCCGAGAAATATTATGACCGGCAAGAAACTCGGCGGGACTTATTTTTTCAAAACAGTAATACAGTAATATTATATCTTGAAGATACACAATAATGCGTAGTTCTATAAGAAGACATATCAAAACAGCTTGAGAGACATACAATGTACGTATTGTTTAATAAAAATAAAATAAAATAATAAAAATAAAATCCAAATCTGATTGCTTCACAAAACGTTTGATATGCTTTCCTATCTGAACTGTGTCCTCTAAATGTTAGATGATTTTGTAGTAGTTTCTGGTTTGGGCCATGCATCTTTGTCTGTCATAAAGTCCTCGACCCTGTAATAACCCTTTGACATTAAAGTATTTTTCAAATATTTCTTAAGAGCGGGAAATGATAAATTTAAAGTGAGAAAAACTTTAATGTCAAAGGGTTATTACAGGGCAGAGGAATATATGACGGACAAAGATTGCAATTACCCGCCGCTGCCTGCGTCAGGAATTATGATATAGGTTTTTATTCCTAACAGCTTTCCTTTGTTTATGATGGTTATACAATAGTACATTACTACAGAGGCCGGGAAGTAGGGGGTTGCTGGCCGAGTAGGTACATATAGACGGCCGAGCGTAGCGAGGCCGGATAGTCACGAGGCTGGCAACCCCTTTTCACGCCGAGGTATGTATAGTGCTTTTCTCAAACATGCAATGAAATAAATAAGATACTTATCAATTTTTTTTTCGGATATAGGTGAGGCAATACTGTACTCGTAAACTTGTATTAATAATATAAAGTATGTTGTATGTACTTCAATCACCTTCGTACTTAGGTTTTTATCTAAAATGAGACAATACGTTTAATAAGCCACAAACGTACAACCAAAATTTGCATTAATTTCTAAAAAACAACCAACGTTCCCACTATTACGACTAAGTATACTGGTTGTCTCATTCAAATCGGTCAGTATGGGAAAGTCTGAAACTATAAGACATACGAAGATCTGTTCTGAGGAACCATGTCATCGATTTTAATAACAAGAAAAACTGCATTCATACATTTTAAAAAACATCTGTACTCCGTTCGGGAATCGAACCCGGTTGTTATGAAAAAAAAACCTACACTATTTCTATTTAGATATCGATTGTGTAGGTCTTAAGCAGTAAATGTCTGTATGAAACATGATGTCTAAAATGAATAAAATGCATTTTATTATATGAAGATACAAAATATAAGATACAAATTGTAAGATCGTTACCTAAACGTGTTGAATATTGTATTGAAAAAGGCGGTGGTCACTTCGAGCACCTACTAAAATAATTTAAAGTATGTGGAAACAATGCATTTTATTCATTTTAGACATCATGTTTCATACAGACATTTACTGCTTAAGACCTACACAATCGATATCTAAATAGAAATAGTGTAGGTTTTTTTTTCAAAACAACTGGGTTCGATTCCCGAACGGAGTACAGATGTTTTTTAAAATGTATGAATGCAGTTTTTCTTGTTATTAAAATCGATGATATGGTTCCTCAGAACAGATCTTCGTATGTCTTATAGTTTCAGACTTTCCCATACTGACCGATTTGAATGAGACACCCTGTATATTCATCTTGTTATTAATGAATTATCCTATCAACAAACTACAACAAAAACATTAATTAGACTTACCACGTAATCAAAAACATGCGTAAAAACATTACGTTATGAAGTCTGGATTGCTAAATTCTGACTGCATTTCATTGTCACTGAACGGCTTTTAAAAATGTATGACTATTACGTACGTCGGCCATTTAAGTATAATTTTCACTTGCATTTGAACAACATCTAGACCTAATTCACTTTTATTGTACCTAAAAATTTAAATTGTTATAGAATAAAACAAATCGACATTATAATTCACAATAATATACGCAACCTAATAAAATATTGAGAATGTTTTTAAAATTTTCCCACTAAAATACATTTTTTTTCACAGTATCTGTGCTGTTCGAGAGGTTGCACTTAAGGCCATTCTACACGAGTTAAAATGAAGAAGAAAAATGTACATGGGGACTGCATAAATTCAGAACGTTCCAAATATTGTCTATAGTCTCTGTTTATGCATTACTATCTATCTATCTATACATATAATAAAGCTGAAGAGGGTCGAAAGTCTGTACATGGAATATATTCGAAAAAAAGTTGGCTGGGGATACTTAGAGTCGATAACAGAACACGTTCCAACAATTTTTAGAATTTTTGTCTGTTTATCTGTTTGTCTGTTTATTTGACCGCGCATCACGTGAAAACAGTGTATAGTGACAGTGAGAAGTGACAAAGTGAAAAAAGTAAAAAAAGTCGAGAACCTGAAAGTAAAAAATGTCGAAAATGTCAAAATTTCAAAACATTCAAAAAATTTCCAAAATTTCAAAAATTTCGAAATTTCGAAAATTTCAAAAATCTCAAAAAATCTCAAAAATCAAAAATATCAAAAATTTAAAATAAAAAAAATACAAAAAAAAAATAAAAACTACAAAAATTAGGAAAAAGTCAAAAATGAAATAAAATGAAATAACATAACTTCGTTCCAACCGAAACGCCCTCAGGTATTTTTTTTTCTCTGACGTTCATTAGTGCATAGTAATTTGCTTACATTGAAGAATAAATATCTTGATCTACAACAATATCATAAATCCTCTATTCCGCGTTCAGAAACCGTATGTAATTACCACCATTAATGCAATCAGTAACGTAACATCAGTGTATTATATGTGACAGTGTGGTAAAAACGTATGAAAATTCATTGCCTACGGTAACGGGTTCTAATGGTTTCCGAACACGTCACTTAGGATTTTTTAAATATGTGTGTAGATAAAGCAGTGTATGCTTCTATTAGGGTACACATAAAATGGGGGGTGAATTTTTTTTCGCTCCAACTCTATCGTGTTGGGTATTATTGAATAGGTCTTTCAAAAAGAATAGAGGTCTTTTAATACATTTTTTGGATGAAACTGATAGTTTCGTAAATATTAGATTTGAAAGTTCAAAAAAGGGCGTCTCTTCCATCTAACTTTTGAACCGTGGGTCCAAACAGGGCGGCAACTACGGAACTCTACACTGAGCATGGCCGGTTTTTTTTGCATTGTTATCCCATGGGTCACCCCCCCCCCCCCCCAAGTACACCTCAAATAGAAAAAAACGTTACTGACCCCCTCAAAAAATCATTTCTGCATTTGTGCCCCCCCCCCAAATTTCAACCGCACCTGTTCTTACCTTTCATGCTTAGACTGATTTGACGGGAGAATCGATTTGAAAAAGTGGTACTGTATCCGATATACACCTACTACTCTATGTCGTTTAAGTCATGCCAAAAAAAGTATTGATTTTTGAGTGTAGTTTCATTTAGTGGTAATTGTAAAATATTTTATCAGGACTACTGTCCTCTAGCGTATCCATCTGTCAACTTTACTTCAAGTTCCGCCTCCAGGGTAGCGGGAGAGAAATTAGGGGCAAATTAGCCACTTACACAGACCGAATTCCACGCGGGCGGAGCCGCGGGCACAGCTAGTAGAAAATATTCATAAGAATCAGAACCCTCCGAATTCATTTCGTAACTATAGATTCTAATTCTTAATTTCAACTCGTGTGTAATAGCCCTTGCTGCTAATATTTTAGCTTCATAACCAACCTTTCACGAAAAAAAAACAAAATCAGCTGTTCCTATAACCGGTATTAGACATAACAATTTTTAGGGTTAGGGAGAGGCAGGGTACACAACAGATTGGGCCCTACAAATTGCAACGTCTAATACCCGTTTTTAATCTACCTCCATCTTTATAATTTAAAATTATAGAAATTTGTTAATAATGTGTTATTTGTTATTTTCATGTCGATTTTATATATAAACGAAATTGCAAAATATATCATATTGTTTATTGTTTTTTTTAATAGGCGTAAGTAGTGGCAGAATGTCAAACGAACCAAAAAGTAAATATCGCTTATAGCCTTAAATGGCTTAATGCCATGATCCTGTGCCACAAATATGTGTGCAATGGAAATTAAAAAAGAGGCACTTGCCGGCCTAGGCCTCCAAATTTGTATGACATTCCATTATCGACCTCTCGTGTAGCCGCACCTGAAACGTGTTACTTCGCAGCCTATTATAAGGAACATAACATCAATATTTCATTGCATGTTTGAGAAAATGTACATTAACACATTCAGTGCCAAAAATTGCAGATTTTATGGTGTTTTCCCATCTTTTCCCGCCGGGAATAGATGGGTATAGATTGTTTTCATCCGACTTCAAGATTTCGAAGGAGGAGGTTATCAATTCGTCGGGATCTGTTTTTTTTTATGTATGTTCACCGATTATTCGAAGACGGCTGGACCGATTTGGAAAATTCTTGTTTTGTTTGAAAGAGTATACTTCACAGTTGGTCCCATTGTAACCAGGGCAGGATCTGATGATGGGACCCTGGACAAATCGAGGGAACTCTTCAACGATTATAGGCACACCTACAGTGATTTGAGTATTTTTTACAGCAGCTCGAGCATTTGCTTTTGGTAAGGTGGAGGCTAAGTGAAGTCGGTTATTTTTTGTTTAAAATTATTTATCTTGCTAAGAAATGCAGTTGTCAGTCAGCCATATTTGTTTACCTTATTTTTACTTTTCTATTGACCAGGTTTTCAGAGATCTAAAGCTACGAAAAGCAAAGAAAGAGAAAGAAAGTGAGTCGTTAACTTCAAATTGTAATAAAATATTTACCTCCCGATTCCACAGCATGACACTGATTGACACTATTTTCGCATTCGGTCTCAACTGCGTCTTCGCTTTCGATATTTGATTCTTCGCCTATATAAGGTCTAGGCACAGCAGTCCTGACTAACCTAGTCTGCCCATCGTAATTTTTATAGCATTGATCAAAATGATCTGAACAAATATTGCGGGTATATAATGATTCAGGTTTAAATTTTGCTAACTTCGGGTTGCCTGAAATATGAAATAACAATTTAGTATTCTTTAAACTCTAGGATTTAGGAATTTTTAGTAAACATGCTCAAAATTGCCTAAAATTACGCTGTGACAGTTTAGTACTACTCAACATTTTTATGTAATACAAACGTTTATCTACAATCATAAATCCTCTAGTCTGCGTTCGGAAACCCTATGTAATTACCACCATTATTGCAACCAGTAATGTAACATTAGTGTATTATCTGTGTCAGTATCTTAATATTATATGAAAATTCATTACCACATCGATATCGGTAACGTAATGAAAATCCAGCCCTCCTCCCCGACCGCCCACCTGCATAATTCAGTTGGCCATGGCGGTTACTTGAATGATTTCCGAACACGTCATTTAGGATTTATAATATTTGTGTAGATAAAGCAGTGTATGCAACTGTACGTAATTAGGCCTTAAACCACTCTTATTTTAAGGTCCCTTATTACGTAACAGTTACATAAACTACTCTGCCCTCATGAGCCAATTAGCGGCATCTCAAAAGAAAATTGTCAAAAAACATGTACCTTAAATTCTGTGTATGCAAAATAAAATTTTCAAGTCTTTTTGATTTTGATATGCCGCCATTTGGCTTAGGAGGGCAAGTATAGTATAAAATACCAAATTTCATAATATTATACTGCTCCAGAACATCATAAAACAAACAGAACTATCAATGGTTTAACGGCCTCCTAGCCTAGTCGGTAGTTACCCTGCCTACGAAGCAGGAGGTCCCGGGTTCGAATCCTGGTCAGGGCATTTATTTGTGTGTTTATCACAGATATGTGTTCCTGAGTTATGGATGTTTTCTATGTATGTAAGTATTTATATATATCTATATATTATATATATCGTCTAGTACCCATAACACAAGCCTTATTGAGCTTACCGTGGGACTAGGTCGGTTTGTGTAAGATTGTCCTATAATATTTATTTATTTAATGGTAATATTATTTTATACAATCGTGACATAATAAATAGCTTTTCACTCGAGTACCACTTAGCTTCGTGACCTAATTAAGGTAGGTATGAGATTGAACTACGAGTGTTAAAAATAGGCCATCCGACTACAAATTGGCTCTACAATAGGCATGGTGAATTTTTTTCATGTATCAATCGATTTGTTTTGTTGTGAGGATCAAATGTCTATATGGGGCCAATTGCGTTAAAGCAACACAAAAGTCAGAAATGAGACTTAAAGTCCGAGATTTGCATTTGTTTTTCAAAACGCTCCTAACAAAATGACGTGCAAAAGTGACATCACGATCACATAGTCGCCCTGTTTAAAGTATGGAAATAGTAGTTTATGTAACTGTTACGTAATAAGGGTACTTAAAACATGAGTGTGGTTTTATGAAATGAGCCGCAGGCGAATTTCATAATAAGATCACACGAGTGTGACGAGACAACACGTTTTAGAGAACTTACAATATGAGTGTAGATAAAAATATGAAATTGCTATTTTTACAGTGAAATGTTGCGTTTATGTATATGGTTGCTATACAATTTATTTTACAGTAAAATGTTAAAAATCGAATGGTATCAGTTTTTTTTTAATTTCGTACTTTAAAAAATCGTAAAATTTAGTAATTTTGCAGCTTGATATCTTTGAGCCATTTCAATAGAATTTATAAATTTTCACTTTAGTTGGTTATATTGATCATTTTGCATCCTATCAACTAAATTTTATTGCAGAATTCAACATGTGTCATCATGTCTATTTTGATTCTACATACTACATATATTATATCTCTATTGTATAGTTTTCATAATCAACGGAGCATCAGGAAGGCCACCTGTGGAGCTCGCGCGCGCCTATCCAGTGCCGACCCAATGAGGGGAATTTTCACGAGATGGCAATGGCAGCATGACGAGAC
Source organism: Pammene aurita (assembly GCA_947086415.1). Lineage (NCBI taxonomy): Eukaryota > Metazoa > Arthropoda > Insecta > Lepidoptera > Tortricidae > Pammene > Pammene aurita. The sequence goes on from OX352315.1 coordinate 17,081,535, forward strand.
GTCTTTTTGACAGCAGCTGTCAAAATCCACCAATATTTTTTTTATTAAACATGATTGGTAGATTATGACAACTAGACATCTCGCCAGTGCTGCCACCTACCTAGTGAAAAACTCGATCGCGGAAAGATCGGCATTGGTAAGCGACAACCTTAACAGTTATCGTATTGATAGCATGACATAAATTTGTATAAAATGACAGTTATCGCCATTTTTATCGTTTAAGTATTGATTTCGGCCTCCTTGCCACGTTATTAACGCGACATTAAATATGTAATTAGCGATAACGACAAATCTAACATTGGCCTACAGGAGCACTTTTTATAGTAGTTTATGTAACCGTACCTACGTAATAAGGCCTAATTACGTACAGTTGCATACACTGCTTTATCTACACACATATTATAAATCCTAAATGTCGTGTTCGGAAACCATTAGAATGACCACCATTGCACCGCCATGGCCAACTCGATTGTGCCGGCGGTCGCGCGGGCGTGTGCCGTTGGTCAGTAAGGAGGACAGGATTTACATTATGTTATCAAATCCGATGTTCGAAATTTGAAACTCATAACGTATCAATATATGAGCATGTAAAGTTAAAATTACGTTACTGCCATAGATAAAAAGCTTATCATAGTAAAATCGGTTGTGGTAAAGCTAGCCATTGCCTACCGTTTTTGAACAAGTTTTAGAGGACTTACAATGTGAGTGTAGATAAAATATTTAACCCACACAAGAAACGAACGTTAAAACGAGTGTAAAATATCATACCTGAATTTTTAATCCACATTTGTAAGCGTTCTTTGTCTTTGATTGGAAAACGGTGTAGTGAGTGAGTTTTGCTTGTATTCCGGCAATTTCTGTAGTAGCACTTTCTGGGTATCATAGGTTCTTCGATGAAACAAAAAAAGATTAATATACTACCAATGTAAAGCCTGACCAGAAATATATGATTATTATCAAGAGGGCGCTATTACTCTCATTTATATGGCAACAGTTCAGTATAGTCATAGAGCTCTATGGTATGGTGACATCTTGATTTGTTTACCTGTCAGCTCTGATGTCAATTTGAAAATGTTTCACAGCGAAATAGTTTCATTTCCCGAGCGTATTATTTACAGCAGTTTATTATATACACTATTTACAATGTTCCGCTCTTGACTATTGATAATTTTGGGAATTTTCTGTCGTTTATTATTTAATATTCAACACTTTATTATCATTTAAGTAAACCGCCTCAATGACAGTGACAGCCTATCACATGCACTCACACATGCATATAATTCTGTCATAAAAATTATTGCCAGTGTAAGAAATTAGTTTCAATGAAATTCCGCAACATGGCGCATGATTATATATTTCTGGTCAGGCTTTAGTATAGTCTGGCCAGCCAACGAACGCAGTAGCAATGTACAGCGAACAAAAGTATGACAACACTAAGAATCAGTTAAAAAAGCAGCAATGATCATCAAATTCTGTTTTTAATTTTAGTTGGTATTTCCGCCCCTTTCATTAGGTGACATTTACTGTGTGTAAAAAGGAGACGGATATGTTTAATTGAATCTGTCATCTACTGCAACAGATAATCTGGTTGAGGCAGTTGACATATGCCTTAAAAACGAATTTAAATTCAATGTAGAACGTTGCAGGAGTTCTATCTCACTCGCTCTTAACACATTCAGTGCCACCTAGTGCTACATGCTAGGCTCGTAGCCCGTATTCGTCGTATGTAGCGCGTAGTAGCTACGAAGAGAGAACCCGACAGTCGGCTTCTCGGCCCTGAATGTGTTAAGATAAGAGAGCGAAAGGCACTAGAAACAAATTCAATGTAAAAGAAATGTAAATTGGAATGTTCGTCATGAATATGGTGTCTCATCACATCACAAAGGGTTGCCACATGTAGGGTAATTGTGCTAGTTTCCCGTCCAGGCCCAGTTTACCGCCCACTTGATTAAACTGCTGCAAATAAATGGTTTTTTTTTTAAGGTCAATATATTTTAGATTTATAGTTTATCTTTAGTAGATTTTTTAATTTTAAGCTTTTAATTTGGGAAAAACTTGAAGATAAACATATAAATAAGTATGGACGGAAAACTGACAAGAGTGGACGAAAACTGGCACAATCACCCTACGTATTTTGAATTTGCCGCGTTTCTCTATTGACAGAAATGGTTTGCCAGACTCTAGTAGGTATATTAATGTATTCGTCTTTAGAATGTCGTTCTGTAGATAGGTTTCAAGCTTAGAGAATTCAATTCGGAATAGCCATATCTGTCATTTTCTATACAAAAAAAGGCTGCCGATTTTTACTGGGGCGGGAACGTCAAATGTATGGCTATTCGTACGTAACGTACAAATAGCTACGTCAGATAAACCTCAGTCCATACATATGTATGAGCACTGGTCATATGTTTTCGCCAGAGGGGAACGCCTGTCAATGGCGAGTCCGGTTGGTTGAATTCTCAAAGGGTACATAATACTCAACATTAAACCCATTACCTATTGGGACATGTACCCATTGGGATGGCACTTACTTTGTAGCTTATTAGTGTCAAAGTTAAATGGTAGAGGCACAGCGTTGGACACAAGTATAGATCCCCATTGGTGCTTGAGCACATCTTTAGCGTCAAAATGATCTTCACATATGTAACGGTGCCTTAATTCTTGCCGCGTCAACGTTTTTAACAAGTCGTTGTCTGAAATTGAGATATAAATGGTTTTAAATGAAATCCTTTAATATGTTACTGACTCCTTCCCTCCTACTCCTTTTTAGGGTTCCGTAGCCAAAATGGCAAAAACGGAACCCTTATAGTTTCGTCATATCCGTCGTATGTTACAGCCATTTTACTCGGAAACTATAAGTCGTATCTTAATAAAATTTAGACATGAGGTGTATTTTGTATGCCGCTATTTAGTTATGTAGTGAAATTGCAGAAAAAAATATTTTCAGTGGGGGGGGGGGGGCGCTCCAAACATGTAACTTAACAAAAAATTGGTTACCAAATATCAACATGTTGCACATCAATCGATAGGTCTTTAAAAATAACATTGAGGTTTTGCATTTTGTGATTAAGTTAATATTTTCAGAAATAATCGCTTCAAAAGTCGGAAAAATAGCGTCCCCCCTGTAACTTTTGAACCGTAAGTCCAAAAATGTGAAAAAGTTTGTAAGATGTAAGTTGTAAGATGCGCGTTATCATAGAATTTCTACGAAAATTGTTTCGAACATTATCTTATCAATCCAGCCATTTTTGAGTTATTTCCAAAAAACTTCTTCCATAGGCATCAGATACGACCTTTTGGCATTAGTTTGGATCTTATTCCATTGTAGCTACGGAACCCTCCATTATGCGTGGTCTGACACGCACTTGGCCGGTTTTATTTCTTTTAATACTTAACTAAGCTTAGGCCAAGGCCGGGCCGTAGCAGTTAAGATAGGGCAGTGCTAATTTAAGGTAAGGTGTGGCCAATCTTAAGGTAGAGCATTTACTTTATTGTCATATTCAAATTAGTCAATGGTAGTTTTTAAGGTAGGATATAAATATTTTAAGGTAGGGCAATGCACCATGATGCCACACCCCCCACGAAATTTATTTTATTTTATTTTGTATTCCTATTCATGAAATGAATGTTTTATTATTACTTTATTTTATGACATAAGATTAGTACTTAAATTGACAAAATATAATTTACATATGTGATAATTGACAATATAATAAAATTAATAAATATAGGACAATGTAAATGTATAACTCTATGTATAATGTAATGTAATGTATTGTAATGTGTAAGTGTTTTGGTTCCATACTGTAAACTAAACATAAAAAAAAGAAAAGCTCTAGTTTGTTAAAACGAACTTTGCTCACGAGAAACAGTTATGAACGGTATAACTTTATGAGATACCGTCTAAAAACAGGATTTTTAGTCACTGGTCTCAACATGAACAAAAATTGATTTCTAGCCTATTAATGCTCACCTAAGTTTTTTATCCACGCATTTAAACGTACATCTTCATCGACGGGGAAGGAAAACATAGATTTGGTTTTGCTGTTTTTTTTACAATTCCGGTAAAAGCATCTTACTGGAGCCATATCTGCAACAATATTGACAGTTTGAATATAGGGAAAATGGGACGAACCACCTCAAGCGAATTAAAAGAACATTGGAAGAACCGCTTCGTTTTTGTGCCCATTTTAGCCAGAAAGTGTGTAAGCAAGAAATGAAAAAGAAAATAAAATTTATGTCACACTAGTTAAATTAACTTGCTTACGAAAAAATTTGATACACCGCATTATCAACTTTAAGTAAGGTGGAGTCTATAAAAACAAGCTTGCTATCAGAAGTAGTCGTATTCGCAAAGCATATAAGTAATTTTTTGGTTAAGGTATCCACATTTATAACAAGTTACCCGTCGATGCTTTAAATTTATCATTTCCCGCTCTTAAGAAATGTTTCAGAAAAACTTTAATGTTTACAGGGCTGAGGAATATATGACAGACAAAGATTGCAATTACCCACCAGGACGGGTAATTGCAACTATTGCTGCCTGCGTCAGGAATTTATAAAATAGGTTTTTATTCCTAACAGCTTTCCTCTGTTTATGATAGTTATATAAGTGTATGGTTAATCAATTTGATTCTTAAGCCACTGTAGAACATTGTCGTAATGACAGTTGCCCGTATATACGTAAAAACGTAACCTATTCGGTACCAAACTAGCTATTGTGACAAGGTTCTAGATTCACCTAGGAATCAAATTAGTTGACTATCATTAAATTTACCTTACTAACAAATTTAAAAAAAAATACTTTGAGCTTGATGATAAGCGATGAAGTAAATTTTTCAATTATGAGACTCCACCTTATTAGATTCCAGGTTTACTGGCATTCCTGCTGAAATACAGTTAGTGAAATAAGCACTGTAATTTCAACCTCTATGACCACATTCATGAAAAGAAAACCATTATCAACCAACTTCAAGATTTCGAAGGAGGAGATTCTCAATTCGTCAGGATCTTTGTTTTATTCATTATGTTTGTTCACCAATTATTAGAAGATGGCTGGACCGATTTGGTAAATCCTTTATTTGTTTGAAAGGGTATACTTCACAAATGGTCCCATTGTCAAAAAGTCAGGATCTGATGATGGGATCCTGGAGAAATTGAGGGAACTCTTCAAATATTATAGGCACACCGATTTAAGTATTTTTTATGCTAGCTCGGGCATTTGCTTTTGGAAATGTGGAGTCTGATTTAAGTCGGTTCTTTTTAATTTAAAATTATTTTGGTTATATTATTGGAATATACTAACCAGTAATATACATATATTTGATATATTTATAATGCTAGTGGAGACTTGTGTCCAAGGTAAAATATAAAACAAATAATTGGCTTGAAAGTAAGAATAATTGTTTCGTAAGCCAGCTATTGGTACGAAACACTAAAAATCAGAAAGTTACAAATACAAATGCGTCTATTTCATTACTTTTTTCAGTTGTTCTTAAGGTTAAGGTTAGGTACTTAAGTAGTCTGTTAGGTGTAGAAAGTTAAGTAGTTACTGTGGTTTTGTTTACCTTATTATTCAAGCGATTCTCGTCATAAATAGAAAAACAAAATGTAGAGTTAGTGCATTCTTGCAACGGATATGGTTACTCTTCTCTTGTATAAAGTTATGTACATTACAAAAAGCAAAAGTGCACTCGTACTATAAATTACGGTGTTTATCTACTTTTCACTCAATAAACTCTAGTCTTTTGTTTCATTATTTACATTAATTTTAGGAACAAAAAACAATAACTACGTAAAATCAGCCTATAAAATGTCAGCATGACAGTTCAGTGACACTGACATTAAGAGGAACAACTTACGCACATGAAGTTAAATTCTGATCCGTGCTTACGCAATGTAAAGCTAAGTTGTGCACAGTCGACCGTACAGTATACAGTATTTGTGAGGTAACATGTGTCGCTGGTGATTCTGTCTCTTTTTAGAAACATGGTTGTTAGAAAGATGGAAAATCAGTGAATTACAGAAGTAAAACTCGTAAAAGCGACCTTGTGGGCCCTTTTATAAATGTCACTAGAGTCCAACCACGCTAACTTGAAGTATACTATGATGAAGTAAACTATGGGTTTTACTCATCATGGCTATCATGTTCTAACAAGTAGGTACGTAAGTGACTGATAGCGATACAATCTAGCACTAGAAATTTTAAATTACAGTAAATTTTAAGGATTCCGTAGCCAAAATGGCAACTGTTAGAATATGTATTGTACTCGTTGCATCATGTTGTATGTAGAGTCCTTAAGTATTTGACAATAGCAACATTGCTTGTCTATGTTTGCATGTTATCTATGGTGACTTGCTCTCTTCCTTTTTTTCTGTCAGCGATGAGTAGACATAGCCTTCTAACTTTAATTAGATTTTATTATATTTGACGACTGTAAGTGAATGTCTATTCTGAGAAATACACAGTTTACTTCAAGACCAACAAGTGAGTTTGTATTTACATCGGCCTGTAGCTCTAGCCCTTCGCTCTCCTGCCGTGGTGTCTCGCGGTACAGATCGACACTGCTAAGATCCTGACCCAACAACAGGTTATGGGCCCAGCAGGTAATAATATTAAAATCCATTAACATCCGAGATCTGTAATATCAGCGCGACCTGATTTTGTGCTCAAAGCAACCTACAAACATGCCACCACATGGTGATGACCATATTGATGTTACGCCGGTTACGGGTGCCGCAATAAATACGTCGGCGGTTATGTTGAATGGCGCAAGCACAATGGAGAAGCTGCAAGGGGCTGAAAATTTCCAAACCTGGAAATTTACGTTAAAGATGCTACTCACGTTGGAAGGATTGTGGGACCTTGTCGAGAAAACTGATGATACACCGCTTACAGGCTCTGATGCCGCTCGCGACCAACGTGCGCTGGCTCGCCTATGTTTAAGCTTAAAGCCGGGGCTATACCAGTATGTTCGTGAGGCTAAATCAGCACGTGAAGCTTGGAAAAAGCTGTCTGATGTCTTCGAGGATCGTGGCCTATATAGGCGTGTTCTTCTATTAAGACAACTGCACCGTATTGAGTTCAATGACTTCAGTTCCATGACTGCCTATATTGAGAAAATAATGTCTCTTGTGCACCAGTTATCAGATATAGGCAAGACTGTCGAGGATGAAGAGATAGCAGAGATATTACTGAGCGGTCTACCACAGGAGTACGACTCGCTAGTAAGCAATTTAGAGACCCTGTGTTTATCGTCTAAGCTTTCAAGTGAGCTAGTAAGGACTAGGCTATTGCAAGAAGCACAGCGGAAGGATGGCTCCGTCAATGGTTCTTCACCGACTACTACAGCGTTTGTAAGCAAGAAGCAGATCATTTGCAGATACTGTGGAAAGACAGGCCATGTGAAGGCCAAGTGCTTTAAGCTACGACGTGAGAAGATGGTTAAGAAGAAGGAAAATAAGGAACCACCCATTACTGCTTACCTAGCCCATGCTGCCGCTGAGATGTACTTGGACTCAGGCTCGTCAAACCATTTAGTGAAGGACAAGAACCTGTTAAGCAACATTAAGGACACTAGTGTGCAAGTGATATCAGCTGCTAATAAACAACAGATGACTAGTGCGTGTGCAGGCGAGCTGAACCTCTTAATGAATAATAAGGTTAGACAATTGAAAAATGTTATGTTTGTCCCCAGTCTATCAGTAAATCTCTTAAGTGTCTCTAAATTATGTCAAAGTGGCTATGTCGTAGAATTTAATTCAGATGGTTGTTTCATATATGATAGGAACAGTCAAAGTTCTGGCAATTATTTAGCAAAAGCTCATTGTACTAATGGCATTTATAAACTAGATGGTATCGTATGTGAAAATGACAGTAACATGCCCAATAGGATGCACTCTTTGCTCCTGCAAGAGAGGCAGGAGGCACCGAGTGCAGCAGTCGCTACCTCTGTCTCATCAAATTTATTTCATCGTCGTCTTGGTCACTTGAACGCCGCAGGTATGAATAGGTTAAGAAAGCATGGTTGTGGTGTCGTGTTTCAGGGTGAAGCTTATGACAAGTGTGAAGCTTGTCTTAAGGGGAAGATGGCTACCAAGCCTTACCCTAAAGCCAGCTCCAGCAGGACTACCCAACCGCTGCAACTCATACATAGCGACGTTTGTGGACCACTACCAGAGGCAAGCTGGGGTGGGGCGCGTTACCTGGTCGCCTTCACCGATGACTTCACGAGGAAGACTTTTGGATACCTTATGAAAAATAAATCGCAGGTAATGACTTGTTTTATTCAGTTTAAAGCCTTAGTTGAGAAACAATTAAATTTGCCTATTAAATGCTTACGTTCAGATAATGGTAAAGAATACTGTAATTTAAATTTTAGTCAGTATTTGATGAAACATGGTATAGTTCACCAAACCACAGTACCATATTCCAGTTCTCAAAATGGTACGGCAGAAAGAAATTTTCGTTCTGTATTTGAGAAAGCGCGTTGCATGTTACAGCAATCGTCCTTGGAGAAGCGTTTTTTGGGGAGAAGCTGTCATGGCCGCTATATATTTAAAAAATAGGTCTCCCACAACTGCTCTTTCCGGACAGATTCCTGAAGAAGTTTGGTCTGGGTCAAAAGTCAACCTCAGCCATCTCAGGGTTTTTGGCTGTGTTGCTTATTCGCTTGTTCCTGAAAATAAAAGGGATAAGCTAGACGCTAAGGGGAAGGAATATATATTTGTTGGTTATAGTGAGACTTCAAAGGGATATCGCCTAGCTGATCCCTTGTGTCCTACTAAGGTGATTATCTCTCGCAACGTAGCATTTATTGAGAACAAGTTCAGAGGTTCCTATCCTCAACCATCAGAAGCTGACAGTGAAGAGCTAATAAATGTATTTAATTTTGACTGTGATATACAACAGAACTGTGATAAAAACATAAATGAATCTAATTTTAATAATAATGATGAATTAAATGTAAGTGATAATGAAGTAAACAATGAAAATGATATCAATAGTGAAAATAATTCAATTTCAGATGGAGAGTACTGTACGGGAAGCGAGGACGAGTCCAACCCCGCTGGTTTGTCTGCAGGCGAGTCGAGCTGCGAGTCTTTAACTCCGCCATGCGAGACTACGGCTCGGGATGGTGCCGCGACTGGTCCGGTGACTGTCGCTCCGCACACTGGTCGTCCAATCCGCTCCACACGTAACGTACAACCTACGAGATTTTTAGACTACGACATGTCAGGTACAAGTCTTTTGGTCTACGAAGATTCTCTTATCTCCGAACCACTTACATACGAAGAAGCAATGAATTCTGCACACTGCAAAGAGTGGCTGCAAGCTATGAAGAGTGAGTATGACGCTCTGGTTGCCAACAATGTGTGGGAACTAGTAGATAGACCCGTAGACAAAAATATTGTTAAATGCAAATGGATCTATAAAATCAAATACGATGCATCTGGTAAATTTGATAGATTTAAAGCGCGTTTAGTTGCCAGAGGTTTTACACAATGTAAGGGTATAGACTATCAGGAAACTTTTTCACCCGTCGTACGTCATTCTACTATGCGAATTCTGTTCTCAATTGCTAATCAATTCGATTTAAACATAGATCATTTAGATGTCGCCACAGCTTTTTTGAATGGCGATCTTAATGAAATTATTTTTATGGAGCAACCAGTAGGTTTTACCCATAAAGATCCAAATAAAGTTTGCTTGTTAAAGAAAAGTATTTATGGCCTTAAACAGGCGAGTAGGATGTGGAACTGTAAAATTCACAATTTGTTATGCAAACATAATTTTGTTCAATCAAAATGTGAACCGTGCGTCTATATGAAGTGCTCTGGTAATGATATTGTAATAATTGCTTTGTATGTAGACGACTTTTATGTGTTCTACAGTCCAAACAGCCATATTAAAAGTTTATTGGTTTCAATTCTTGAAAACGAATTCAATGTAAAGAACTTAGGCGAACTCAAGAGCTGTTTGGGCATTAATGTCACTAGGGATAGAGTTAAAGGCATTTTAAAACTCGACCAAAGTGAATATATACGTAAATTGCTTGCTCGCTTTAATATGCAAAATTGTAAGGCCGTATCCACACCAATGGAAGTCAACTGCAAGCTACTGAAGTCTAAAAGTAATGATAGTTTGCAGGATGACATTTACAACTATCGTCAGCTGCTTGGATGCCTGATGTATCTGTCTGTGTGTACACGACCAGATATATCGTATGCATGCAGCCAGCTTAGCCAGTTCAATAACTGCTTCGATAGAACTCATTGGTTAGCAGCAAAACGGATTCTGCGTTATTTGGCAGGAACAATTCAGTACTCTTTATGTTATCATAAAAGTAGGAATTGGTTTTTAAATGCCTTTACAGATGCAGACTGGGCAAATGATGTAACCGATAGGAAAAGTTATACTGGTTTTGTGATTAAATTGGGCAATGATACGGTCAACTGGGAATCGCGCAAGCAAAGGTGCGTAGCGTTATCTACTTGTGAATCGGAATACTTAGCTATAAGTGATGTATGTAAAGATGTCACATTTATTCAAAATTTTATTTCTGAAATTTTACCTACACAGGAAATTAAATATGTAGTGTATAACGATAACCAGTCCGCACAAAGATTACTGCATGTTGATGAATATTGTCATAAGCGCACAAAGCACATAGACTTAAGATTTCATTATGTTAAGGATCTTATCAATAAGAAACTGATTGATGTTAAGTATATGCCTACTGAACAGATGATTGCAGATGTTTTAACTAAACCATTATCTAAGGTCAAGCATGAGCGTTTTGTGACTGCAATTAATTTGATATAAGCATTTATAATGTGTATGTTATTTATGGTTGTGTTTTTCAATGTAAAGTTACACAGAGCAATGTCTTATCAAATGTAGAGTCACATAGAGCAATATCTATCAAATGTAGAGCCACATAGAAATATGTAGAGTCACTTAATGTAGAGTTTTTTTTGTTTTGTGATTGTTTTATATTCTGCATTTGATAATATGTCTTGAGTACAATAAGGGGAAGTGTTAGAATATGTATTGTACTCGTTGCATCATGTTGTATGTAGAGTCCTTAAGTATTTGACAATAGCAACATTGCTTGTCTATGTTTGCATGTTATCTATGGTGACTTGCTCTCTTCCTTTTTTTCTGTCAGCGATGAGTAGACATAGCCTTCTAACTTTAATTAGATTTTATTATATTTGACGACTGTAAGTGAATGTCTATTCTGAGAAATACACAGTTTACTTCAAGACCAACAAGTGAGTTTGTATTTACATCGGCCTGTAGCTCTAGCCCTTCGCTCTCCTGCCGTGGTGTCTCGCGGTACAGATCGACACTGCTAAGATCCTGACCCAACAACAAACGGAACCTTTATAGTTTCGTCATGTCCGTCTGTTCGTCCGTATGTCACAGGCATTTAACTCGTAAACCATAATTTAAAGCGAATATTAATGGAATTTTAACAGGAGGTGAGTTTTAAAACGGGTATTAGACATTCCAATTTGTAGGGCCCAATCTGTTGTGTACCCTGCCTCTCCCTTCCCTCTTTCAGCTCCCTACGGGCCCTACCTCTTATTACACCTCCCAACCTGACAGATTGGGCCCTACAAATTGTAATGTCTAATACCGGTTTAAGTGCCGTTACGTACAGTCACCATCAGATATATCGTAGCGGCTAAGGTGGTCACAAATATCTGAACAACGCCCCTATTGTCACGGCGATAAAGTGCATGTTCAGATATTTGATGAAACAATTTGAGTAGTTACATCGATCATTGTATATTCTTTCAACGCAAATTATTTTGAACAGCATAACTGTACCAGGACTAATCCGTTTGGAAGGAGCGGTATCTCCTAACACAAGTATTATTATACTTACCAGGAGGTACCTGCCGCAAGATATTTTTGTAAACCTGTGGGATACCAATAAATATATTTTGATTTTTGAGCATCGGTTAAGCCGTTTTCGAGCGATATTAGTTTTTATCGATATTATTAGTTTGTATCGATACGACCTTTTGATATTAGTTTTTCCTTATCCCATTGAAGGGTACGGAACCCTTCATTATGCGTGGTACGCCACGCTCCTGGCCGGCTCTACATAGTTGCTTTGTTACGTACCTTTTTAGCTCTCAGCATTGGTAAACGGTTTTTTTTAATATACCGAACAGTGGCAAACAAAGTTTACGAAGCGCCTCATGGTAAGCAGCTACCGTAGCCTATGGACGCCTGCAACTCCAGAGGTGTTACATGCGCGTTGCCGACCTTTTACAAAAAGGGAGGATTCACTGGCTTGACGACTAAAGGAACAAGAAGGTCCCTCGTCGTCAACACACTGGGTCCTTTTTTAGCTCTTTGGTAACCTTACTCGCCGGCAGGAACACAACACTTTGAGTAGGGTAGGGTCTAGTGCTTTTTGGCTGTGGTTTTCTGTAAGGTGGACATACCCGGGTCCGGACGTAGTTTAAGGACATACCCGGGTCCGTGTGGTTATAACGCTTGTTCAAATATGGATCCGATTTAGTGGGTACATATCTTCAAAGTCTGTGATAACGGCAGTTTTTACGCAATATGTTAGATAGAAATAAAAATTACCTTACGGCATGTTTACGTATTCAAAATATTATATGCGGCTGATGGAAGCCTCCAGCCCCGCTTTGCTCTAGCTTTTAACCACAGATTACCAATATCCAATGTCTATAGAAGATACATCAGTACTTAAATATTTTAATTCTTCATGTAGGAATCTGGTACCTATCTTTGATTACCTGACCTCACAGTTGTTGTCTTCGTTGCACGTTTAAAAATCATAATACTACGTTTACACTTGCATGTTCGCACTCGCGTGCTGGCTCGTCGAAACGTAACACCAATCATTCGTGCACAACACGAATGTCCGTTCGCATATTCGGCTTCCAATACATATACGTTTTGTAATACGTGTTATAATCTCTTTCTTGCATACATTAATGATTTGCCGGATATAACAGACCATAAAATTACTCTATTTGCAGATGATTGCTCAATAGTAGTTTGCGCCAATGACCGCTCATCTTATGAAAGGGACATTAACGATGTCTTCGAGAAAGTTAATATTTGGCTAGAAAATAACAAATTAAAAGTCAACTTAGCAAAAACTACTTTCATAGAATTTTATGCCCCTCAAGGTCAACCAACAAACCTTAAAATTTCTTATAATGGTTGTAAAATAGAAAGCGTCAAATCCACCCGATTCTTAGGCGTCATGCTTGACTGTCACAGTAGTTGGAAAGTACACACGGATCACCTTGTTCAGAAGCTTAGCCGGTTTGTTTATGCCCTAGGGAGACTGCACCATGTAGCATCGGAACAGGCTGCTCTCCTAGCATTTCACGGACACGTTATGTCTAATCTACGGTACGGGATAATTTTATGGGGATACGCGAGTTCTTTGAAGAAAGTGTTTCTGCTACAGAAAAAGTGCATAAGAGCAGTATGCGGTGCTCATATCATTGCTCCCTGCAGACCTCTATTCCGTAAGCACAGAGTCCTCACCTTGCCTTCTCTCTATGTGTATGAGACTTGCATGTATACAAAAAGAAATATTGACAAGTTCAGCATTGCGAAGCGAAATCCTAGGCAAGCCTCTGGCCGAAGTGGGTTCAATCTAAAATTTCCGGATTGTGACTCTCAACACTACCGAAATAGTATACTTTATATGGCAGTTAAGGTATTTAATCACCTGCCAGAGGCTATCAAGACACTTGATTTTCCCGAATTTAAGTTTAAATTACTAAATTAACAAGCAATAATTAACGCGCGAATGTAATCATAATTAAAATCAATCATCGCATCTAGTCATCGCTCCTACTGACATTGTAGTAATTCACTAATTGTACATTATTGTCTTTAAATTTTAATTGAATCAAATACCATATGTGTACCTGTGCTTTAGGCTAAGGAAATATTATGACACAGCATGCTAAGATTATATCTTAATTTAATTTTTATAAACTTAACGTATTTTTATTTTTAATGACGCACACTTAGTATTATTATTATATAATTGACTGATACTAGCATTTTTTTGAAAATATATAGAATAACTTTATTATTTTTTGCATGCCACTAGGTGGCTGAATGTATACGGAACTTACTGACATTATTGTAATATTTTTATTACCTGCATTCTAGCAAATAAATGTATATCTATTTCTATTTCTATTTCTTTCTTATTTGGGGTAGTAGTAGTGTCTTAGGTACTTATTCTGTGCGGACATTTTGTACTGGAGTATCTGCTCTAGTATTCTTTAATCTCTCTCTAACGTCCACCAACTTTTTATTACCAAAGTTGGCTGCGGAGAAAAGGCGTTTGCTGGAAAAACTAAAAAGAGATGCGTTGATGAACTTTTTTAATCAGCGAGTCACGAAAACCGCCCGAACCGGGAGGAGCGAGCGTAATGCGAAAATTGCGGTAAATGACGTTACGTTACAACTTGGATAAACTTGCATTACCCGACTTGAAGGGCTACCATGAACATCGAAATTGGAAGATATTTCTTATCTTTGCCTCATTATTCTGATCGGAACGTCAAGGAGTTGCAAGGGGCAGCTCAGGGCGCGAAGTGTTAATTTTCGTGCTTGACAATATAGACGGAGAGCTAGCCACGTCAGATATGACACAATAATGAGAGCGACGAAACCCCTCTCGTTAGTTTGCTATACTATGCTCAGCTTATTTCTAGATCCGGACATCTGGCAGCTGTAAAGTGGTGGAGGTCAAAGAATGCAAACCTCTTTAAGAATACAAATCCTAGAGTTCTGGTTTTGATGCAGTATTATGAAAAATTATATAAATAATTAGATCATGTCATTGCCAAAAGTTTCTGAGGGGGGAAAGTAGTCCAAAACGACGTATAATGTAATTCATAGTTTGTCGCCTACTGTTTCTGTTTCCGAAATATTACGCAATGTTTTTTGTTCTAATGTTAAAATATAGGCCCCTGTATAAATAAGATAACTTCGGCCGTTTTTACCTATTTTGGTATTACTTTTATCCAATTCAAAAACTTTGCTAGTCTGTCACTCTGTGCCATTAAAAGCTGCCAGATGCCCGGGTCTAGCAATAAGGATAGTATTGCAATCTTACTAGATGGGTTTCATTGCTCTCATTATTGTGTCATATCTGACGTGGCCAGCTCTTAGGCCAATAGGGAACAAGACCAGCTATGTATGGCCGTGAATTACCTATTTTTTATACAGGATAAAAGGTGGCAGCCCCTCCGTGCACTATCCAAGACGATATTTAATTGTTCAATGTGGTTCCACTAATAGTGATTTAAGCCATACATGCACAGGTTTATTCCTCAGAACTGCCTGACTTTCATCCCTACTAGCGAACAAACAAAAAACCTAAGCTGGACTCTGCCAGGATGAAGTGTGGATAGAACTAGGTAGGTACCTACGTGAACCATCATGTTTTCATATAAGGCGTAAAACACACTTAGTGGAATTCAACAAAATCAGAGACTCAAGCTATTTACATGCCTACCTCGTTCCGTAGCCAAAATGGCAAAAACGGAACTCTTATTATAGTTTCGTCATGTCCGTCTCTTCGTCCGTCCGTCCGTATGTCACAGCCATTTTACTCGGAAACTATAATACGTATTTTAATAAAATTAGGTCATAAGGTGTATTTTGTATGCCGCTATTTATTTATATTTGCAGAAAAAAAATGCTCCGTACATGTACCTAACTTAATTTTTTTTAAACCAAATATCAACATATTGCAAATCAATCGATATGTCTTTAAAGTTAACAATTAGGTTTCTTTGAACATTCTGTGATTAAGCCAATATTTTCAGAAATAATCGCTTCGAAAGTCAGAGAAATTGTCCCCCCTGTAACTTTTGAATTTTTTTTTATTTATTACATAATTTCTACGAAAACTGATTTGAACATTATGGCTTTAGACATTTTTGAGTTATCTCCAAAAAACTTCTTCCACAGATATCAGACCAGACACGACCTTTTGGTATTAGTTTGGTTCTTATTTAATTGTAGGTACGGAACCCTCCATTTGAATTCACCCATACCTCTTTAGTGTTTCCAGTCATATTACGGAATATTTTTAATGTGACTGAATGTGACAGTAAGACGCGAAATGGCGATTTAAAATCGTTTTCCCAGAAATTGCACAAGGATAATTTTTGTAATCTAAAAAAAAATGATTTCATCGATTCGCCGATTTAAGAGCATAGAGGTATCAGACAGACTGACAGGATTATTTTCACATTTATAATAATAGTAGTACATTAAAATATTTATTAAATAAAACAATTAAAAACGGATTTTATCGCGTGTATTGAGCTTAAATTACATCCCGACGTTTCGAACACTTTACAGCGTTCGTGGTCAACGGGTCGGGGGGGGGGGGGGGAAATATTTATTGTTTAATACACGGTGTGGATCTAGGGCGATCCGATCAATTAACGCGAAGGAGTCAAGTTTCACAATTAAAAGTTACCTCGGTAATCTTGAAATTGTTACGGTTTTGGTTGAGGAACCTGACTTTGGCGCCATCTAGTTTATGGATCACAGCTTTTTATGTCATAATTATCTTTATCTTCACTCACATTGTAAGTCCTCTAAAACGTGTTCAAAAACGGTAGGCAATGGCTAGCATTACCACAACCGATTTTACTATAATAAGCTTTTTATGTGTGGCAGTAACGTAATTTTAACTTTACATGCTCAACTATTGATGTGTTATGAGTTTTGATAACATAATGTACACCTGCACGCTCCCGCGCGGCCGCCCACACGCGCTCGCGCGACCGCCGGCACAATCGAGTTGGCCATGGCGGTGCAATGGCGGCCATTCTATGGTTTCTGAATACGGCATTTAGGATAAATAATATGAGTGTAGATAAAGCAGTGTATGCAACTGTACGTAACTAGGCCTTAAAACACTCGTGTGATCTTATTATGAAACTCGCCTGCGGCTCGTTTCATAAAACCACACTCATGTTTTAAGGACCCTTATTACGTAACAGTTACATAAACTACTATTCCTAAATAATTAATACATATTATATTATCAATCACACACCATAATAACAATACTAGAAAGTCAAGAGGCAAAATTGTATCGCCACATATACCCATACTAGCCTTTTCCCGCGGCTTCGCCCGCGTACTATAAGTACTCAAAAAGGATACAATACCCATGTTGATTTTCAGACTTTGTGACCACATTTGCCCCTTTTGGGGGTTGAATTTCAAAAAACCTGAAACACGTGTTTACTCATTTATCGTTAGAATACTCCTGTGAAGTTTCGAATAAAATAGTCTAACAAATCTTGTTTCGCCATACAAACTTTGGACCCCCATTTTGGGGTGAATTTTGAAAAATCCTTTCTTAGTGCTCCTCTAGACCTTATAAGGAACCTATGTGCCAAATTTGAAATCTCTAGACCCAGCGGTTTGGGCTGTGCGTTGATATGTCAGTCAGTCAGTCAGTCAGTCAGTCAGTCAGTCAGTCAGTCAGTCAGTTTCTTCTTTTATATATATAGAATATAACCCGGAGTAGCCATGTCTGTCATTTTCTATACAAAAAAGTCTGCCGATTTTTGCGGGGGAGGGGAACGTCAAATGTATGGCTATTCGTACGTAACGTAAAAATAGCTACGTCAGATAAACGTCAGTCCATACATGTGTATGACCACTGGTCATATGTTGTCGGCAGAGGGGAATGCCTGTCAATGGCGACTCCGGTTGGTTAAATTCTCAAAGTTCTGTACGTATTACTATTAAATTATTTTGTGGTATGGCAGTGGTGGAGCATCTAAAGAACTCAATTCCCACCGGCTTGTCTAATTTTCAGACTTTTGAGGTCATAGTTGACTAAAAGTAAATTGATGATATTTGATATTTTAATAAGATTATTTATTACTAGGGTAGAGCGCCCGTGTTGAGCATATTTGAATTGACAGCTCTATAATTTCAAATTATATTTCAAAATGATTTCCCGAAGATCGGCTACCTTTAAAACAGTCGCGGTTCAGTTAATGAGGCCCCTAGACTTTCAGTAAAAGAAAGACACGGTAGAGATTGCACTTTTTATGCAATTACGGGTCAAAAAAGGCATCCGAATTGCGCTGCCGCACGGCAATTTCCTGAGACGGGAGCGGTCGCCTCAACAATAAATATTAACAGAGACTTATATCTTTTAAATACTGTCGATGTACACTCTGGATCATACAGAAGTGTTAGTGCATGCGGTTATGTGAGTAGCTCAAATAGCATACACACACCATCTCGTGTGTCACGATTGGCGGCAAATGCCGAGGAAAATGAACTGTCACTATCTATGGACCATGGCCGCGGGCTATAGTGGTACTTAGAATGGAAGTGAAGTTATTTCCAATACGTGATATTGTCGAGCCGGTGTCGTGTTACAGGTATTAATCATGTGTAAGTCAAAGGTTCTACAACCACTATAAGAAGGATGTTTCAGAAATCGTTGTAAGTTCAACCTGTTGTTCGGATTTCGTGAAGTTTTTGCTTGTTTTCTTATTACTCAGATTGGTGAGTAGATATTTATTCTAATTATAATATAATATATATAATATATATATATATATATATATATATTAGGGTGGCTCAAAAATTTTTTTTTTAAATATTTGATCGGGGCACCCCCTAATTTTATTCTATTAGTCAATAAGATAATCTGTGCAAAATTTGAAATATCTACGTTAAGTCTAAGCCAGTGCTCAACTACCCTCAATTTTCTTCATACTGACATTACCAAATGTATTGTCTGTGTACTGAGGTTTGATGGCTAACCGTAGTTGATTGCATGATTTTAAAATATTTTGAAGAAGTCTTTTCGTGTATTTAATATTATTAACTGCGTAAATACAATTTCCATACAACAAATTAAGGATTATTTTGGTTACTAAACAGTCAATAGTGTTTATTTCAATCATGTCATCAACCCGAAAAAGTGATACTGTGTTGCTAGTAGGACTGAGAAATTTGGATCCCCTTGCTTCATTAATTCAACTTCCAACTACCAGACAAGTATTTCTAAGACCTAAATGACTTAAAAATTATACGAAAGGCGTCTCATGTAACTGTTGAAGAGTTATTAACTGTTTGGAATAAAGCTGCTATACCAACGCGACTAAAGAAACACTGCCAAGAAAAACTCGAGAAAATTCATTTTGATTGGTCGTTGTTAAAAAAGAACAAGCTAGCAGAAGAAGATCGTCGAAACCGCCATGCTCTTAGTTCTTCCCAACCGTCATGTTCAACAGCTACTGAAATAGAGGATCAGGTGAGTATTAGCTCGTCTTCTGATGACGATGATGAATTCCAACCAAGGCCTGTCATGAAAAAGGCCAAGCTAAGCCCTGAAGAGCAAGCTAGTTCATCGGTAACTACAGTACTGGATGTATTGAGTCACCATGTCACAAGTGCTTTGGACAGGAATAAAGTATCGGATCCCGAAGCCGTTAAAATAATTGTTCCTGTTGCAGCAGCTCTCGGGCATGACCCAGTCTTATTATTTCTCGATGCACCATTACCCCAAAACGAAAACAAGTGAGAAGGCAGTATGCTGACTCAATCTTAGGCACATTCCAACCTCAATGCCCCCTAAATTGTGCACTGGGATGGCAAAACCCTGCTAAATATATTCGGCACAGGAAAAGTGGATCGTTTGCCAGTGTTAGTATCAGGCGATGGCCACGATAAGCTTCTTGGAGTGCAAAAACTCACATCTGGTACAGGTGAAAATGAAGCTGACGCTGTGCATAGTTTATTGGAGCAATGGAATATTATCGAATCTGTACAAGCCATGAGTTTTGACACTACATCAGTGAACACCGGGATGAACAAAGGAGCTTGTATACTTCTCGAGAGAATGATTGGCCGTGAGCTTTTGTGGTTGGCTTGCCGACATCATATCTTGAAAATAATACTATCCAAGGTCTTTACTTTATGCTTTGGCCCTTAACAAAACAGGCTAAAGTAGAAGCCGTTTCTAAATGATCAAATGTAGTTTGGTATAATTGTCTTACTATAATGTAGATTTTGTAACGTAATAATATTTTGTTTTAAGGTTTAATTTTTGATTTTGTTTCTGTTTTGATTGTCAAAGGGACCTTAATAAATATTAAATTGTATGATTAAATGATAGTGTAACTTTTATTTCGAATGTAAACTTAGCTCCTTAAACGTTAAAAAAGTTCAATTTCTTGGAGTGAAAAGCGTTGATGAGCACCGCCTTCTTCGTAGGACATTGAAATTTTACCTAAATATTCCTATAGGATAGTGTAAAAGATCTAGGGGGTGCCCCGTCCAATTTTCCAAAAAAAAAATTTTTTTCATACAACTGTGAGCCACCCTAATATATATATATATAATGGTTAAATCGGAGGACGCAGCCAGAAAAGACAAAGGTAGACTGTTGACTGGATGCAGGTTTTGTGAAATTATTAAATGAAGGTAGTGTACGAGACCAGTAGGTACCTAGCTAGGTGTCTTTGTGGAGATCTTTTGGCATCGACCATCACCAATATCCTGTAAATTACGACAAAATTGATGTGACCGCAGTCCTTATTATTAATTTGTCTCGGACTTTAAATCTGCCTCGTGTGCCTGAGCTCCTCATTATCATCGTCTTTTTAAGTCCTTGCGCTTAAAGTAAACAAAAGATCTTTCTTTTCAAAGTATTTGTTCAAGGTGTAATGGCGGCGCCGGGTCTAACGAGCGGAATTTGGACTTTTGAAATGTAATGTTGCTATGATATTAAGTACCTAATTGATGTGCATTAGATATCACGAATGTATAGTTTCTATTACATTCGCCAGTGTGAATGCGAATATGTGAATATTCTCTCTAAAAAAGCTCAATCTTTGTCATCATTTTCGGGTGTATTGCAATAAAGTACACCCTTGGCCAGAAATGTTGAGCACCCTTGCGATTTTCATACAAAACTCGAAAGTTTAGACCGGTGTTTCTATCTTTTTTGATTTTATCAATTAATTCAAACAATGTTTTGTTGAAATGAGTAGTAACTGCATAGAATATTTGCAATTTGTCGCACCGACCTAAATTCGTATTTTTAGGACCTCCACTTTTCATATTCTATAGATACCTTAAAAGTGTTATTAAGTGAAGTTTTCTAGATATATCAATAAAATATAACATTTTACGTCATCGTACATTGTTATGATAGGGACTTAATACTTAACATCAAAATTGTAAACAAAAAAGAGCTATGCTCAACACTTCTGGCCAAGGCTGTACGTAGTTAAGGACCTGAAACTAGTATTAAGTTAATAATATAATTTATTTACGGATCAAGCTATATTCTTTTATTTCGTACTTACTCTATGAATGTCCAGTGTAAAATGAACTCTATGTTCTCAACAATTAAAGTGAAAGTGACTAAGAGGCTCCCCCTGCAAGATGGTTGCCCAAATTACTGCACCCATACAATAAAAACAGCAAGAAGCCATGCGCTTAGCAAAGGATAGAAGCCTATGGAGGAACGGTCTTCAACAGAAGGACATGATGTCACGTTTCTCAGCTCCGAGGGAACGACTAATGATTATGATGAAAGTGACCGCACGTCGCGTAACAAATGGGAACGTTTTCCTTTGATTGATGCAAACAGAACCCGCGCCCGCATCGCGACGTTCAACTGTTTGTTCCATTACAACCATTTCGTACTCATTATAGGACTAGAGCCCACGACTCTGAACCTAGTTCGATGTTTTTATAACAAAAACAAGATGTTATGTAATCTACACCTAGCGCCTGAACTGCAACAAGATGTTACGTTATTAAAATGATTTTATATTTTAAAAAATTAGGCGCTTCTTTTTTGCAATTTTTGATGCTGCTGCCACTGACAAGGCCACGCACGGGGGCTTGCAGCACCGCATTATCGTGGTGGAGCCCTACCCCTCCCCTGCTTTAAGGAATAAAGGAAATCTAGGAGACTTATCGTTATAGAAACCGGATTTTTTATTTAAAAAAAAAAAAATTAAATACGCCACTTCTTTTTTGCATTGCAGCATCGGCATTTCGTGTTCCCCCATTAAAGACGCGACTAATTATATATATCTCATCTAGGAGACTTATCGAACTAGGTTCAGTGTCATGGGCTCTTATACTATTAGGTCTTTCATATGAGGCGATTTAAAAGAGAACAAGGCTGCGTTTCCACCAGAGATGAGCGAGGATGCGTTGCGAGGAATGTGTTTGTTAAGAGGCCTTATTCCCCAAAACGCGCGAATTTCACGAAATGCTTGATTTTCTTCGGAGGCTATGGCGAAAATACTAGTTTTATAAATCAACTATTGTTGCATATAATAAATAAGTTCATTTCTTTATCTAGACGGCCAATCAAAATGACATTTACGCGCTCTTATTCTCTTAACAATCGTGTCAAGTTCATTTTGAACACTTGAGCTGCTTAGCTACTTTTGCTGCTGACTGTACTATTAAGTTTCTCGGAACTTACGTATATACGAAACTAGCTTTTGCCCGCGGCTTCGCTCGCGTTAAATTCGGGGTAACACGGTTCCCCTTTCTTGATTTAAAACACAGAAGAGAACTCGGAACAGAATATTATTTTAATACGCTACTGTAGACGATATTATTTGTCTTTATAGCTTATGCACGATTTTTTTGTTAGTCACAAATAGTCCGCATACCAATTTTTAGCTTTCTACCTTGAAAATTGCGGAATGCTCCATACAAACTTCCACCCCCCATTTTAAGGAAGTGGGGGGTTAGAAAGAGACAAAAAGTAGCCTATGTCACTCTCCATCCCTTCAACTATCTCCACTTAAAAAAATCACGTCAATTCGTCGCCCCGTTTTGCCGTGAAAGACGGACAAACAAACAAACACACACATACACTTTCCCATTTATGTAGTACTAGCTTTTGCCCGCGGCTTCGCTCGCGTTAAATTCGGGGTAGCACGGTTCCCCTTTGCCCCCCGGAATGCTCCATACAAACTTCCACCCCCCATTTTAGGGAAGTGGGGGGTTAGAAAGAGACAAAAAGTAGCCTATGTCACTCTCTATCCCTTCAACTATCTCCACTTAAAAAATCACGTCAATTCGTCGCCCCGTTTTGCCGTGAAAGACGGACAAACAAACAAACAAACACACACACTTTCCCATTTATAATATTAGTAAGTAACTAGCTTTTGCCCGCGGCTTCGCTCGCGTTAAATTCGGGTTAATACGGTTCCCCTTTGCCCCCCGTAATGCTTCATACAAACTTCCACCCCCCATTTTAAGGAAGTGGAGGGGTTAGAAAGAGGCAAAAAGTAGCCTATGTCACTCTCCATCCCTTCAACTATCTCCACTTAAAAAAATCACGTCAATTCGTCGCCCCGTTTTGCCGTGAAAGACGGACAAACAAACACACACATACACTTTCCCATTTATAATATTAGTATGGATATCATTTGATATTTTACCAGTAAAGCGCTGGTAGTCTGGCAGTAAGACGTCCGACTTTTAATCCGGAAGTGTCGGGTTCAAACCACGGCTTGTAACCATTGAATGTTTCCGAAGTTATGTACAAAATATCATTTGACTATTTACCTGTCACTTTTCGCTGAAGAAAAACTTCATGAGGAAACCGGGCCTAATACCAATGATGATTAGTTTCCGCTATGGGATGGAAGGTCAGGTGGCAGTCGCTTTCGAAAAAACCTACACTGATTAATGGGATTAGGTAATCGAGCGAATTGAGCCATGGAAAAAAACCAGGACAAACTCTAGAGAGGATGATCATTTTACCAGTTTCTTTGTTACGCGGCCAAACAAGGTGAGCTGTGGGAAAAAGTCGCTTTTAGGTGAAGGAAAAACATTGTGAAGTACAGTAATACCCCGCTTTACGCGACCCCGTATAACGCGGATTCGCTATAACGCGGTTTTTAAAATTTCGCGCTAAATTGCCCCGCTTTACGCGAGTGTGCTATTGGTCCACTGAATTGATATCTGATTGGTTAGTTACTTCCGCGCGGCACATCGCGCCACCTCGGATGGTATTCATCTACCCTCTAACAATATTTTTTAAATGTTTTTTAGTGTTTTAAGTAAAACAAGTGTGCAAATACATGTGTACGTGATTAAAATGCCTCCTCAAAAGAAAAAAGAACGTAAAAGCTTGAGTTTGGAGTTAAAGTTAAAAGTAATTAATAAAATGAATAATGGTGGTAAAGCTACTGATGTTGGACGTTTGTTCGGTCTATCAGAGTCAACCGTAAGAACGATCGTTAAAAACCGGGAGAAAATCAAACTTTCGAGCGAATGTGCGACACCAACAAGTGCAACCAAAGTTACTCGTTCAAGACTTGCAACTCTGGAGAAAATGGAGAAGTTACCTGCTGTCTGTATTGAAGATCTAAATAAGAAACACACACCTTTGAGCCAAGACTTGATATGTAGCAAGGCAATTTCTTTATACGAAGATCTAAAGCAAGAAGAAGGTGAAGGATCCTCCACACCACCTTTTGCAGCCAGTAGAGGATGGTTTGACAGGTTTAAACGCAGACTCAATCTTCATAACATACGTATCACAGGTGAAGCAGCAAGCGCCGACACCGAAGCCTCTACCACATTTCCGAATCACCTCCACAATTACATTTAACGAGAGAAAATTCCTGCTTGTCTCATCTTCAACGTAGACGAAACTGGTCTGTTCTGGAAGAAAATGCCATCTCGAACATTCATTTCTAAAGAAGAACGACAAGCAAGCGGATTTAAGGCTGCAAAAGTTCGGCTTACTCTTCTTCTAGGAGGTAATGCTACTGGTGATTTCAAGCTAAAGCCGTTGCTGGTTTATCAGTCACAAACACCGCGTGCAATGAGAGGCACGGATAAGAGCACTCTACCAGTATTTAGTATGGGTGTTTAGTGCACAACCTCAAATTTTGATGCACAAGTATAAAATTTGGCACAGTTGTTTCTTGTCCCCAGACAAGCTGATTAAGATCGGTACCCCAAGGTACCCCCCCTTCTGGCACCGGGAGGGGGGGTTAAAATACCACTCCACCCGGCTTCATTCAAAAAATTCTAACTGTTCACGTTTAGCTAATAGGTCAAGTTTGGTATCAATTTCGGATAAAACGACCACGTAGAATTCGTTTCTGGTATTAAAAAATACAATTTACTAAGTAATAGTTCAAAAAAACATAGGAAAATCGAAAATCTCAACAAAATTTTTCATATTCTGGTTTAAGACATTTATTTCTCATAACGAATTTACAAAATTCACTTACATGAGATATACTAATATGTTATACATGCTTTTAAAGCTAGCGTGCAGTTCACAATTTTATTTTTATACTAAAAATGCATTTATAAATACTATAATATTTGTTATACATTATAAAGTGGGTAGAAATCGTTTGTAATATTAACAACGGCTTAGAGAACGAGTTACTTCGACCGTCCTGTTCAGATGCGTCACAGTGTAGATAAGAAACAAATATTCACGAGTTATAATGACAGCGGCATGGATGGATGCGGCATAGCCGTGCACACTAATGATGTAATACATTATTTGGATTTTCACTTGGTATTATATTGTTGATTGTAACGGGTTATGACCTAAAGTTGTATTATTTATTTATTTATTTTTTTGGTTCCTATGTTATCATTTTATTATTATTATTATTTTTTACTTAAAGTTTCTGTAGGTACCAATTATAGGTTGATTTAAGAAAATAAAAGAGAATGGATTTAATAGTTATTGATCGAACATAATAGGAACAGTTATATTCTTAATATTTTCCGTAATATACATATATTTGGTTTTTAAATCAAGGATCTAAGTATTTTATTTATATTATTTAATTATTACACTTAATGTAACAATGTTTAATAATTTATTAAATTAAATTTATTAATTTTAGTTAGGTATGCGTATATTTATTATGTATATCTAGGTGTCAAGTTTGTATATTTATAATATTTAAAGATTATAATTAATGTAATAATGGATTAGTTTCTTATTATTATTCTAGTTGTAGGTTGTTGAATATATGAAATTTTAAGTGTTTCTTGAAGGTAGTTATGGATTTAGACTCTTTAATATCTTTCGGTAATTTGTTATATATTTGAGCGCCTTCGTACACGATGCTCTTTCTCCCATAATGCGTCCGTGGTGACCGCAGTATTAAATTATTCGCACTTCGTAATTTCATCTTTTGTACTTGATGTTTTTTTGTAAAATTTATCTGTGTGTGTATATCTTTTTGAAGTATTTTACGGACCAATAAACACGTATAATAGATATATGACTGAGGTATATTCATTATTTTAAGTATTCCAGTCATCATATACAGTGTGGAAAGATAAGTCGGGCCCTGGAGGGAAACTACCTTAAAACGTTGAGATAGCTCAATTCACTGAAAGGAAACATTCTTTAGTTTTTTAAAGGGACATAACTGCATTTACAAGTTTTTGGAAAATAATACAGTTTACAAAAAAAACTATTTATTTTGTAATTTTTGCCATAAATAATTTTTATGAAAATTGATGCCAATCGATCATATTTCCAACAAGGATAAAAACTTCTTAATACCAACCAAGTTCAGGGCACAAGAGAACCCATAAATAATAAATAATAAAAAATCATACAATTAGTATGCAGAAAAGTGAAAATTAAGAAAAAAACTGTGAATGCAGTTTTAGTTTTTAGGATAAATAAAAGAATGTTTCCTTTCAGCGAATTGAGCTATCTCAACGTTTTAAGGTAGTTTCCCTCCAGGGCCCGACTTATCTTTCCACACTGTATATTAATTTGCTAGTTATTTACATACACAAAAAATACAATATTAAAGCATATTTTATGTAGATTAAAAAAAAAAACATTTGAGAACCTTTACTAACAGTAAATGACATTTAAAAAAAATTGCGTCGCGCGTCGTGAAAGGAGATCGTCAATTTTTGTTAGGTGATCTGGCCCAGATTATTTAGGACCGTTTAGGAATGGTTCTTACCTTTAAAGAATCGTCATAATTTCTAGATCAGGATGGTGGTAAAAATATTGCGAAATCTAATGGGAAAACTGAAAAATCATGCATTTAAAACTTGAAACTGACAAGGACAATATTTGAAAGCGTGCTTGCCTATGATTATATTAATGTAAAAAAAGTACCGGTTTTTTAAAGATAATGTACAAAAAAGGACTTGAAAACAAAACGGGAATCATGATGAAATAATAAAAAGTCATATTTTGATCGTATTTATAGTTCCTGTATTTAGGTAAACAAAGACGGCTGTCAAACCATCGTTGATACTATTAACTGAACATTCCTAACACCTATTGCGAAGGGATAAGGTTTAGCACCGTTAAGTGCGATAGCACTAGTATCTGACATTACAAAATTGAAAAAAAGATGCGTTTCGTTATCGAAGGAGCATGATATTATGCCATTATGAAACTCACTTTTAATATTCAAACTCCGACCAAAAATGCAAAAATACGCATTTTTAATCTTTAGGCGTTTTAATGCAGTCGATTTCTGATTTAAACTTTCGTATTCGTAGTTCTTAGATACTATTTTAATATTACAATGTTCTAACTTACCGAACAGTATCAAAACGCAGATTATGTAACGGTATACATTGACAGTGTCAAACCAAAAAACAATCCCGTTTCAGGCCGGGGTGAAGTTCAACTTTATGTCAATGCCATAAGGACGTTAACGACTTGTCTTGCTGTATTTTAATCGCGGAAAAATCAACATAATGTTTATTTATTTAGTATTTCTAATTCCCGTTTCATTTTTTTGCAATATTTTGTCTACTTTGGTAATAAAATGACTATTTATTTTACATTGCAGTACAAACTGTATACGGTTTAAATCAGGTGGCCCAGAATTGGCGATCTCCTTATTTTTACCGCCGTCGGCATCCGCGGGCAAAATATCCAAATAACGGCCTTTTGGATAGGTACCATGTAAACTTGTTATTTATTGAAATCGATTATTTATATAATATAACAAAGATAAAAACCGTACCTGACGGAATGTGGCATTCCGTCAGAAAAGGGACTTTTAGTATAGGATTTGAGTGCGCAACCTTTTTTACTTGTGCTAAAATAAGACAATTTATAATAAGAATAAAAAAACCGTTACTTATTTAAGTTTAAGAAATGTGGACTTCCGTTAAAAAGGTAACGTAGAAAGATTGGTGCTTATATTTGTATAATAGTATTGCTTAGCGTCAGTCATTATATATTTTCCGCGTATTCTCAAGAAACGCATTCTTCTTCTTGGTCGCATCCTTCATGATAGTCTTTGGTGGGTTTTGTTCGGGCACGATTGGCACGAACACACTCTCGCCATCGATTTCGGTCCATCGCTTTCCTTACTACATCGTAGAACTTCTGAGAGGGTTCCTCACCTTTGAGTTGGTCAGTCAGTCCATCGTGCTGGTGAACGGCCCCGAGACCTTTTGCCTTCAGTATTGCCAATAACGATTAATCTTTCCAAAGTTTCGTCCTCACTTCTCATTATATGGCCAAAGTAAACTTCGGAAGCGTCGTTCACAGATTGTGGACAGTCACACTTTAACAAGAAACGCAAAATAAATCATAAAAATAATAAGAGAGTTAACTACAGTTTAATTATTTAATTATACATTTTGTGTTTCATCATAGTACCCTCCACAAATACATACGAGCAGCTGGGTACATTTATTTAAATGTACACTACGCGTAGTAAATGCTGATATAGGGTTGTTTCTGTTGGTGGTATATTCTCCAGCTGACGATCTTTTTTCGTAAATAAGTATTTCCGGCATTAGGCCACTTTACATGGCATTTCTTGACCTGCAAAAGGCTTTCCATTGCATCCCTCGTCAGATGATATGGTGGGCACTAAAGGTGAAGAACGTGCCACAAGTCTATGTTGACATTATCCGGGATATGTACCGTAACTCGGTTTCTCTAGTGAGGACCGCTGTTGGCGACACTAAACCCTTCCCGATCACAGTTGGCGTGTACCAAGGCTCGGCCCTGAGTCCTTTTCTGTTTAGTGCATGTTGTGCTTGATGCTGTTACGGCGTAAATCCAGGACCCGCCGCCGTGGCTGCTCATGTATGCAGATGACATTGCACTGACGGACGAGGACAAACATGAACTAGAGCGAAAGGTGAACCTATGGAAGGAATAACCTACGGAACCTACGGAAATAAGTCCGGGTCCATTGACCACGACATCCGAGCCCGAATCAGCGCAGCTAAATAGCGAGAGGTCACAGGAGTCATCTGCGATCGCAGAATTCCGCTAAGACTGAAGGGGCTAGTGTACAAGTGCATCATCCGACCGGTCTTAATATACGGAAGCGAGACGTGGCCAGTTCGTGGAAGGCATATTCAGGAGCTTTGCGTTACAGAAATGAAGATGCTGCGGTGGATGTGCGACGTTACACGTGCTGATCGCATTCGTAATGAGTACATACGCGGCAGCCTCACAGTTCGTGACGTAGCGGAGAAGCTCCAAGAATGTCGCTTTCGTTGGTTCGGTCACATCTCTCGCAGGCTACCAGACTACATAGGGATCTAAATCTAGCCCTGGACAGCCCTCGACGTGGTCGCGGAAGACCAAAGAAGCGCTGGCTGAATGTCGTGGAGGCCGACATGAGTGAAAACGGGCTCGTAAAAGAAGATGCCCAGGACCGCGCAAAGTGGAGGAAAGCGAGCAGGAAGGCGGACCCTGGCAATAGCCAAGATAACACTAGGTAGAAGAAGAAGAAGAAGTACTTCCGGCATTCATTTAGTGTTGAGCAGAGACTCGGCCTGTAATAATATGAGTAAATTAAAAACGTTTAAATTTCAACATGTAGTCGTAACTTGAACTCTTCAATAGGTCGCTTACTTCAACTACAGGAATTGTAGGTTCATATTGGCACAGGGAAAAAAAACACAATTTTATCGCATGCCACTCTATTACGTAAGAGTATTTTGTTATAATAGCCATGAATTATTTTATAGTTTATACATTCCGCAAACTAAACTCTATTTTGTTTCTATGAGGCCCTGACAAAGCGTCAGTCTTGCCCGTGTTTCATACCTTCACTGGATGCGACACAGTATCCTTATTTAATGGAAGAGGTAAGAAAAGTGCCTTTGAAGCTCGGAACGCCTTTAACCCGGCCACACAAGAATTTAAACTACTTCAAGATGGAGCAATAGCAGAATCCAATAGCGTTCTCCAAAAATATGTGATGATTTTGTATAACAGGTAAGCGACTTATTGAAGATATATAATGACTGACGCTAAGCAATACTATTATACAAATATAAGCACCAACCTTTCTACGTTACCTTTTTAACAGAAGTCCTCATTTCATAAATTTAAATAAGTAACGGTTTTTTATTCTTATTATAAATTGGTTTATTTTAGCATAAGGAAAAGAGGTTGCGCACTCAAATTCTATACTAAAAGTCCCTTTTCTGACGGAATGCCACATTCCGTCAGGTACGGTTTTTATATATAATCGATTTCAATAAATAACAAGTTTATATGGTACCTATCTACAGTGCGTTATTTGGATATTTTGACCGCGGATGCCGACGGCGGTAAAAATAATTTCACGACGCACGACGCAATTTTTTTAAAATGCGATTTACTGTTAGTAATGATTATTAAATGTTATATTTTTTTTAATCAACATGATATATGCTTTAATATTGGATTTTTAGTGTATGAAAAAAACTAGCAAATTAATATTTATGATGACTGGAATATAAAACATTTAGTTGAGATTTTCGATTTTCATATAGTTTTTAAAATATTACTTAGTAAATTGCATTTTTTAATACCAGAAACAAATTCTACATGGTCGTTTTATCCGAAATTGATACCAAACTTGACCCATTAGCTAAACGTGAACAGTTAGAATTATTTGAATGAAGCCGGGTGGAGTGGTATTTTAACCCCCCCTCCCGGCGCCAGAAGGGGGGGTAGCTTGGGGTATTTATTTAATCTTTATTGCACAATACAAGATGGTACAAATGGCGGACTTAATGCCATAAGGCATTCTCTACCAGTCAACCAATGGGCTAAACAGAAAGGTTAAGGGTGGGTTGCACCACGCATAACTTACGAACTGATCAACGTGAAATATGACGACGGAGTTGTCATCCCATAGAAAACTGTCAAACTTTTCATACAATATTTTTTTGACGATGACGTTGACGTTAACAGACGGTTTGGTGCAACCGGCCCTAAGTAGATGCAGGGTCCATTAAATATGACAGAATTAAAAGAGAAAAAAAAAACTAACAATATATACATATTAAGCTATATTCATAGACTTACACAAATAAATATAAGAATAAACATACATACATATATATTATATACCTTGTGTGAACCATCAGGAGGACGATGAAGAAAGCTTGTCAAGGAAATGCTTGCGCATCAAGCGCTTGAAAGTGAATTTAGTCTGAGCTTGCCTGAGAGAGAGCGGCAGAACATTCCAAAGTCGGATTGCCTGGATGGTGAAAGAATTAGACATAAAACCAGTTCCATGTCGGGGCACATTGTCAATGAGCTTTAGAGAACGAGAAGAACGAAGATGTGTGCCGGGGCGTGGGGAAACAAATTTAAATTTCGATCGAAGATAATTTGGGGCGGACGGGTCAAACAATATGGAATACAGAGTGCAAAGAATACGAAGTGACCTACGTTCTCGGATCGGAAGCCAATTAAGTTTTCTGCGGAAATTGGAAACATGGTCATACTTACGGAGACCGAACACGAAGCGTATGCAGTTATTAAGTAACCGGTCAAACTTGTTCAATGAGTCTTGGGTGAGATTGGTGTAACAAACATCAGCATAATCAAGGACAGGCAGGACAAGAGATTGGACAAGGAGAATTTTAGTGCTGACTGGGAGAAAAATTTTAAAACGATAAAGTGCTCTTAAAGTATTAGTTACTCTACGAGACACGTCGGCCACCTGAGGTTCCCATGTAAGCCCGCTGTCAATAATTAGCCCCAGGTTCTTCACTTGCGATACTAGAGGAATCACTTCCTGTTCGTAGAGGATTAGCGCCACTTCAGCAGTGTCTATTAAAGAAAGTAGACGGGTGCTACCAAGCAAAATGGCCTGGCATTTGGTAGGGTTGACCGTGATACCAAAGCAGCGTGACCAAGTGGAAATACAGTTTAGGTCTGAGTTAATTTCAGCGATTGCCTGATCCAGATCCTTTGCACTCGCTTGGGTATAAAGCTGTAAGTCATCAGCATACATATGGTAGGAGCATTTTAGTTTAGAGGTGATAAGATTAATAAAAAGTGAGAACAGAAGAGGTGAGAGAATCCCGCCCTGTGGGACCCCAGAAGTAAGATCGCACCAGTCAGAAGAAGTACGATCAACACGAACCAACTGACGGCGGTCCTGAAGATAGGAAGATAGGAAGGTACCGATCTTAATCAACTTGTCTAGGGACAAGAAACAACTGTGCCAAATTTTATACTTGTGCATCAAAATTTGAGGTTCGACGTCTTTATGTCGCTTAACAACCCCACTAATTTTGGCGATCAAATCGAAAGGCGTGGGTGACCAGAGAAGTTTTCACAGATTGGTTTAAAACATGTTTTTGCCCAGAAGTCAAAGATTACTGCGTCAGAAATGTAACCGGATCTAATCAACAAGGCCTAGTTTAACCTTTAGGTCGGAAAAGGTTAGATAGCAGTCGCATTTTTTAAAAACCAGCCAATAGACCCCTTACCTAAGTTGAGGATGCTCAACTAAGGGTTCCGTAGTTACTGGCTCGTCACAATGCACCTACTCAAAAGGTTGTTTTTTATATGATATTTTGCGGCACTTACGTCATTTTACTATGCGGCTCTTACGTCCTTTTTACTAGGCGTTATTCAGTTAGAACTCAACCGATTTTATTCAATATAGTTTTCATTAAAAGTACTTATTAGGCATCACGTTTATGAATTTTTCCAAATTTTTAGAACGCTCGGTTCAAAAGTTACAGAAAAATGCACTTTTTTTAAATTTCGTATCTATTATTTACGAAACTATTAGATTTATCCAAAAAATATTTTAAAAGGTTCAATGTTTATTTTATCACTTTGTTAGTGAGATTAATATACATACTCATACCAAATTTCAGTTCTCTAGTACTCATGAGCTAGATCGCGGACATACGGACGGACAGACGACAGACATGGCGAAACTATAAGGGTTCCTAGTTCACTACGGAACCCTAAAAAACAAGTGCATCGGACTTACATTTAAAAGGAAATGTTTTGTATTCTAAGGAAATGCAAGCGAGTGCACCGACACGGAAACCTATGATAACACGCGGCCAGTGGAAACATCCGAAACAAAAGCCACCCGATTTCCGGCGCACTATCTAGCCAGTCCATTAATTGAACGCTTTGTACTAATGAAGAGCTTTTTATTTAAATACGGCTGCAAACAAGATGGCATTTAGTGAATTAACGAGGACAAAATAAACTAACTAACGAACTCGGGCCGCAATTGGATGAGCAAACGGAAAAAAGTCCAACGCAATGCGCGGAGGGGTCCGCGAATTTAGACAAATAATTAAAATGGGACTGGGCTGGACGTATGGGCTAAAACAACCACCAAGTGGGTCCCACAAGATAGAACCCGGCGTCAGGGCAGACCAAGGAAACGATGGAGAGCTGAACTTGATGCCTTTCGTGCTGGCTGGTGGGAGACTGCTCAAGACCGAGATACGTGGAAAGAGGAGGCCTTTGCCCAACAGTGGGACACTCTTGGCTATTAAATAAATAAATAAAAAATAACTGAGACTTTATATTGCTAAAGGTACAGTCAAGTGCAAAAATACGTATCGAAAAAATCGTCTCATAAATATGGTACTACGCACTTATTACAACGGAATAAGATACTATGGGACATATTTTTGAGTAAGATGAGTACACCCATATTTTTACACTTGACTTACTTACTTACTTTTTACACTTACGCCGTTACGCTCACGGAGTGTAATTATTGAGCTATTTGGCCGATCACTTAATTGATATTTTTTGTTGAACTCCTTGCTTATGTAATAAGGAAAATGGCTGGTAACTGGAGCTATCAGAAGTAGGGAATGCAATCTCGATACCGAGATTGACAATTCGAGATCTCGTGCGAAAAATCGAAGTCGAGTTGGGCTATTCGAGATCTCGCCTGTCAGACCGTCGAGTTCGAGATCGAGATATGGCTACAAATAAGTAATATTTACCAAAATTGGCTAAGAATTCAGTAGAAACCATTTATTTCGAGTACTTCCTGTTATTTTTACTAAATAACCAACATATTAAGCAAAATTAATTAAACATTAATATATTAATTAAAGGGTGTCATTTAATCGATCTGCAGAATATTCCTATTTTGGTAAGCAAAAATATATATTTGGTCAGCAAAATAGGACACTTGGTTAGCAACTTACGGTCAGCAAGTATTTCTACACCAGTTCGCAATTAATGTCACACTGAGCTGCTCTAAAATGATTTGGTTGACAATTTAATCATTTGAGCGGCAGTAAGCTATCCGCCTTAAATCAGATTTCTTTAAGCAATCAGTGGGTAAGCGAATTATTTCATTTTGAATTACAATCGAACTGATCTGCAAAAATTGGTACGCTAAAAAAATCTGTTGATCAGCAAATGTCTTTCCAACCTAACCTACCTTTTCCTGATCAGCTGATTTTTTGAAACAAAAAAAAATACTAGGCATCATTTAATTACTTTCATTGCATTTTGACGTCAAGTAAAGTTAACTGTTTACGAACTAGAGCGGTTCAAAGTTGTGGTATTCTGCCATTAGTTTCACCTATGAGTTATGAAGCCGAGACTTAAAAAATGGTAACTTCCGTGACAGAATCGACAAAGCCCCGCTCTCGTGGGGCTTCTACTTTCGCTCTATGGGGTAACAGATAACTAACGAACCTAACCAAGTAAAAACATGGATCGTAATAGTATATATTTTTTTTCTCATTGAGGTGTTTCGCCCCCCACCCGTCCCTCCGTTTCCCTATCTGTGCCTTGTCGGGTTGAGGGTTACAGTTCTAACCTAACCTAACCCACTTTATTTGTAGCCGTTCGGGTCGGTTGAGGGTCACAGTTCTAACCTAACCTAACCCACTTTATTTGTAGCCGTTCGGGTCGATTGAGGGTCACAGTTCTAACCTAACCTAACACACTTTATTTATAGCTGTTCATGTCAGTTGAGGGTCACAGTTCTAACCTTACCTAACCCACTCTATTTGTAGCCGTTCGGGTCGGTGTAGGGTCACAGTTCTTATTTGTAGCCGTTCGGGGCGGTTGAGGGTCACAGTTCAAACCTAACCTAACCGACTTTATTTGTAGCCAAATTTAATAAAAAAATTAAGTCCCTGGCGGCTCCGTAGTAGTACCGCTTTAGTTCTCAAACGGGCAAGTTAATCCAAAAATTGTAATCAATAAAAAATTACAAAAATGCGAAAAAGATGCACGCACACGATTGGCTGCCCTTGTCACGTGGACTAATTTTACTTCGGTTACAACTCTGCTGATTTTTCAAATTAAACGCCACCAACTTTATTATATCAGATTACCATTGCTTTAATATGCATACTTTTCAATTAAACTGCTGCCATGTTTTTTCTAGCCACCAATTTTTTTATCTTGCTGACCAAGTAATTATTTTGCAGCTCAACAATTTATTGAGCAGATAAATTATAACAAAAGCAAATCAATATTGGTTATAACGTTATCCGTTTGTGAGTTTTTTGCTGAACAAGAGTTGTAGCTCCATTTTTATTTATTGCCACCAACATTTTTGTATGCTGACCAAATGATTTAATGGCTATTTTTTTTGCGAATCAGTTTTAAAAACGGCAGATCATTTAATTACTTCCCTTAATTAAATTAATTAAATATTACATAATCTCAACTTCTCACTCTCAATTCAATTGGTTGTCAGTAGTCTGTTCGTAACTAAAAAAATATTTGTAGGACCTATCATGTTTATCAGGTAGGTACACCGTGAAAAAAAAAGCACACTAACTTTTTTTCTTACAAAGTGATTTACATCCTCATTATTTTCTCAGAAATTTTACGTGATAAGCCTTTAAATCTCGTGCGAGATCTCGAAAATATTAATCGAGATCTCGATCGAGATTTGTAAAACCGAGATCTCGTGCCATCGACATTGAATCTCGGAAATTCTCACGAAATCTCGCGAGATCGAGATTGCATTCCGTAATCAGAAGCAAGTACTCTCTTCTTCTTCTCAACACTCGGCTAGAGCTCACTTTACATTGGGCATGTCATACTTAGACTAAGTATGAAATAAAACAGCTTGATCCGTAAATAACTCAACAATCAAAGTCCGTGACTGTACAGATTCAATAATAGCGTTACCTACGTATTAGGGTAGACGATACGAATCTGATCGCAGGTCGAAACCAATCTTTTGTCATGCCATAGCGGCCGCTACCGCGGCGTGCAAGGTCTCCAACGCGGGACGCTGATTGGCTGATTAATCAGTGGACAAAAATGCTAAACTTGACCGTTTCGCCCTGCGGTCCGATTTACTTCGGTCTACCCTACCTACTTCTCATCAGAATACGATTTTAACTAGCGACCATCAAAGCCTAAGATATTGTTGTAAGCGACCTATTTGATGAATACTCCAGTTATATTTGGGTCAAATTTATTAAAAAAATTAATGGACTTAGTTTCTTATTGGACCCTTATTAGTATAGGCATGTTTGTAAATATTCTACTTACTAAAGTAGAAGTTAATTGCAACTTACTAAACTTGTTAAAACTTTAAAACCATGAATGAAATAAGTAATGCACAAAAATCATATTGTTCACGGAATAAATTCCGGCCACACACAGAGAAAAGTTAAATGTTGAAATCGTTGAATCTCCATATAAATCATCGGAAGACCAAAAGAATAATGTCCCGAACAACTTTTATGTAAAAACCAGAAGGCAAAAGAAGTGTCAAATAAAAAAGGGTGATAAAACCATCTGATGGGACGCGGGGAAGTTTTAAAACATTAATTTGATAAGCAGGATCATAAATATTCATCTGGAGACGTTGGCGAGTCACCACCATGGGTAGAGGGGGGAACCACAGACTGTACATAAATGTAGACTGTGTATGTAACTTGCTGAACCGCAGTGGGACAGCGACTCGACACCGGAGCCATGCCAAGCGGATGCTTCAGCCCCGCCCTCATTAGAAGAGGTGCAGCGGATGAATCTGCTACTACTACTAACTTGTGCAGTAAAACAATCACTTTTGCAGAACACGTATAATTTTTACTTCACACCAAAAAATATTATTAATAATTCTGTCATAAATTTTACACGGTGTATAAATTGATTATAATTTTCTTCACACAAAAAATATAGAAGTACAATTTAAACAGAATATTTATATGCGAACAATGGCGGATGTCTGCCTTCCGCATAAAATAAAAAAGGAGTCAAGAACAGAACTGGTTGAAAATTTAGCTATAAAGATAAATGAATTGATGAGATGCGAGTGATATGAACGACGATGGCTGATTCACTGGATGAATGAAACCTAAATTTAAAACCGTTTATTTATAACGCCTGTCAGATGAGGCTATTTTAGAATTTTAAGAATGGTGGAAAATGCGGATCTGAGATATTCAATCAAGGTTGGCAAAACAACAAAAAAAACTATTATGACACAAAAACACTGGTTACAAAAAGGGAATCGGATTTATAACGTTTAAAAAAAATGTAAATAAAATGATATTCTTGAAAGTCAAAAGTCAAACTGAATTTAAATAAAGTTCGTGGGCAGGCGCCCCCTTTGCTTTAGGCGGACCGAATTAAACAACTGTGAACACTTTCAGGGAATAAAAAAAAGGACTCAAAAGGATAATTCCTGCTTTTTATTCAAATCTCCAAGTCGATCTGACACTTCCAATAAACAAACTCTCTCTTTTTGACAATCTGGAATACCTCAAAAATTCATATTCAAAATTAGCGCGAATATTATCTCAGTTTTATAACTGCCAGTTGTGTATTACAAAATGTGGACTGATATAAGCGCCATCTACCCGTAATGACGTGAATCACAATGTACACTTTTTTATATATCAACCGCGACCTAGCCTTAGACCTTCCTTACACAAACTAAACACGGAAGTTCCAAGGAACGTCGACAGATGTCGATCGAAAGACGTAGCGTCATGCTACACTTGCTGACTTGCAGCGAGTGTGGCCGCATATTCGCTGCAAATATTAGCTATATGTGTCACTTAAGAGCGCACCAGAATCATTACTCAAAGAATCGACGAAAAAACTCCCGCTACAGGCTCCCGCTTCTTTGATATGAGTAAAGCTTTCGATTATGTTAATCATGACATTACTAGCGAAATTAGAAAGGTACGGATTTAGAGGAATATCAATCGCATGGCTTCAAAGTTACCTTCATGACAGAAAACAGTACGTAGAAATAAATAGAACAGATGACAAAAATGAAGTAATCACATATCGTTCTATAGAAAAACATAACTGCACGGGAGTACCCCAGGGCAGTGTTTTAGGTCCACTTTTAGATTTGTTAGATGAATATAGCGAACGCATTATTCAGTTGCAGCAAATTTTTAAGTCGCATTTTTTAGCGAACGCTTATTTTATGGCCTTATAATTTATTAGTAGATTAATATCGCAAACGCCTTAATTATTTACTGCAAATTTCAGTAATCGCATTTTTAAGCGAACGATTTTTTAATGTCATTATAATTTATTAGTAGATTAATATCACAAACGCCTTATTTATTTGCAGCAAATTTCAGTAATCGCAGTTTTTAGCCAACGCTTGATTTATGTTCTTATTATTTATTAGCCTCATTTTTTAGCTAAAGGTGCTCCCGAAATATTTTTTACCTACTGTCTACACACATCTTTTCGAATTACTAATTTCTCAGATGGATCTGATTCAGATTGTGTGAGGTCGGGCCCAGATTTCAGAGTATGAATTCATAATTATATATCCACATTATGATTCAGAATGTATAAGGCCGGCACCGTAATAATGAATAGACTCATTCTAGCCTGCTCTACTCTCTCACTCTTGCCGAGCACAGCCGATGTGTGCGTGCTGTCCCTCTCAATCCTACAAGAAGTTTAGAAAGAATGGCACGAATGTCTCGATTGTTTTCGGCAATAGTGAATAGCGGGCACTAACCTGACTTATCGAGTCATCTGTCAGTTCATACATTTTGTCACCCGCAGGCCATAGCCAACCTCTACAACAGGAACCGAAAGACCTCAGGGAATAGCCCTACCGTAAACTGGGGCTATTTAGAAACCACGGGGCTATTTGGAATAAAAAAAACTATAAGTTTTGAGTCCCTAATTATTTGTAATGGCAATGATAGACACTTAGATCTTTTGTCAGAAAAAGATCTAAGTTTCTATCATCTCCATAACAAAAAATATAGGGACTCAAAACCTACACCTCCCTTATTCCAAATAGCCTCGTGGTTTCTAAAGAGCCCCAGTTTACGGTATTTAAAATTTAAATGCAAACTTATTTAGAGTTGTTTCAAAATAATGTTAATCCTTTTTCCTTTAGGTCTTTTAACTTTTTAGTGTTATTGACGTTTTATATTTCAATAAATCTTGCATATCTATCAGTTTGTAGTGGATATACCTATAAGCTATTTTGTTGCTGATTCCAAGATGGAAATTTCGAAAAGCGAAGAAATTCTAATCACCAAGCCACTTAAAAGAACACCCGAGTGGTGTACTTGCATATTCGGCGGCTGTCCAAATTTAGAATTGTACGATGTACCAATTGTAATGAAGGAAAATCTCTTGGTGAAGTACAATTTATAGTTACATATCGCCGGGGACAAAAGCTTGCTTATTCCACCTAGAAATATCAAATCGATGCGTGGGAGGAAATTGCCGACGCTGAAGAAAATTTGACAGATTTTAACGCAAATCATGCTCAAGATATTATCAATATTTTTAAACATGTGTTGAACTTTCTCGGTCTGACTGTGTTCGCTCTAGCTCAATAAATGTTTTTCCTTTGCTTGTTGCAGATTTATTTATAAATAATTAGAAGCAACCTTATTGAGACTGTTCCGATTAGTTTGAGATTGCTTAGGAAGTATACCTATCCGTATAAAATATAGAGCAATATTTACACTTCGTCGTTCACCTAAATAATGCGGTCGCCGAAGTTGTTTGAAACGTCGTCTTCACATTAGTCTGTCCGCCTACTATTCGGCGACCGCATGACTGCCGAAGGGATTCGTTCAAAGAACGTCGTCTTTTAGCTAGTCTTCACGAATAGGTACTGCGGCTGAACTACAAAGTCAACCATCAGATATCTGTCACGATGTCAACTGATCTGCGTTCGTCGCAGTCGGTGACTTACGAGTAATTAGGCGACAGACGTCGTATTTACCTATACACTGCTTCGGTCACATAATACTTGGCGGCAGTTGTCGATTGCGAATGCGATCGACTAAAGTGTTATTTACACTTTTGCGGTCGCTTCAAGCAGCATGAGGCGAACGACTAAATGTAAATGCCGCTTAAGAGAAACCAATGCCCAGTGGTAGGACCTACTATAGACGTATATGCCTATGTATGTATAGGCTCACACAACACATCATAAATAAATTATAATAAAAATACTCAGTATTAACATGAACTATTTATTTTAAACTAGAAAAAAAACTAAATCAGCTGCACATAACTGAAACTTAATATTTCCTTACATTATTAATGACCACTTAATAACTATTTTTTCCCCTTTTTTCTCTTCTCTTCTGCTTTCCTGCTTATCTATAGTTTAAGTATACTTTAAAAAAGATATTTTTTCTATACACTTCTCCATAGATATTTTCTGATTCAGATATCTATTTACTATTTTCATTATAACTTCATCCATTTGTATATATTTTCTTAATCGTTTTCGTTCTGTCTCAATGTCCATTTCTTGTTGAAGGATGCGAAAATCAGCAGTCCTCGACTCTTCTTTCATCATTGCAATCAAATGAAATAAACTTTTATTACCTCGCACTAGTTTATTCATTTTATTATGCCAACCCTCTGTCACGTTATTTGTGCGGTGACGTTGGTCATAACAAGAAACAATGTTCATATTCTTGACATTATACCACTGTGAAGTTATGTATCCGTTGAACAAATCGATATTTTCTATGGAAGGCACTTTTTCTAATACTTTGAACCACGCTTCAAGTATCTTTGTTTTCGGCATATGAGCGACTGCAACACATTTTGCAACATAGTCGCAGCCGTCACGGCTGCTGGAAATGTTCAAATCAGATGCGTATTGCCACACAGCTTTGGAAAAGTGAAAATAACAGCCACCGACCGATACTGACTCAAAACTATTTGGAATTGCATTTATCACTGCTTATCTATAGTTGCTTTCCTGCTTATCTATAGTTTAAGTATACTTTAAAAAAGATAATTTTTCTATACACTTCTCCATAGATATTTTCTGATTCAGATATCTATTTACTATTTTCATTATAACTTCATCCATTTGTATATATTTTCTTAATCGTTTTCGTTCTGTCTCAATGTCCATTTCTTGTTGAAGGATGCGAAAATCAGCAGTCCTTGACTCTTCTTTCATCATTGCAATCAAATGAAATAAACTTTTATTACCTCGCACTAGTTTATTCATTTTATTATGCCAACCCTCTGTCACGTTATTTGTGCGGTGACGTTGGTCATAACAAGAAACAATGTTCATATTCTTGACATTATACCACTGTGAAGTTATGTATCCGTTGAACAAATCGATATTTTCTATGGAAGGCACTTTTTCTAATACTTTGAACCACGCTTCAAGTATCTTTGTTTTCGGCATATGAGCGACTGCAACACATTTTGCAACATAGTCGCAGCCGTCACGGCTGCTGGAAATGTTCAAATCAGATGCGTATTGCCACACAGCTTTGGAAAAGTGAAAATAACAGCCACCGACCGATACTGACTCAAAACTATTTGGAATTGCATTTATCACTGCCAACTCAAAATCAGTCATTATACATTTTGGTTGAAAATTTGGGATAAATTCTTTTATACCATTAAACAATTTTTCATAAGTTCCTTTCTGCTTGTTGGGTAACAGGGCATAAATAAGAGGGACAACTTTGGTGTATTCTGATGAAGAGCCAATGTCACCGTGAAATGTATAAAGCTGTACAAATGGCCGTGGCACAACTTTAAATGTTCCGTCCATAAAGATGCGATCTACACGCTGCAGGAAATCATTACATTCTGGACTTATAAAAATAAGTACGTCTTCAATTTGAGCACATAAAAATTTTTCTTCTAATTCAGGTGGAATTACAACGTCTTCACAATTTTGGAACTGAAATTGTTTAATACTTTTTTTCCGAGCTCTATACAAGGCATCCCGCTTTGAATGAAATGACGGTAATTTTGCTGCATATTCTTTGGTCATTACTGGTAACATTACTTTGCGATACAATAGTGGTATTGGTCTGTAATTAGTTTTTACTTTTTTTTTTAAGTATGCAAGTCGTTCTTCGATTTCATTCGACTGAAAATCGGGTATACAAGAATGATTACTCTCATTTAATATATTCGATTTATCTTTGTTTAACTTAACAGTCCCATTGCAACTTTTGCTTGTGCATAACCATACCGTAGACATTTTGTTGGATCTATTTAAGCTGTATCTATGTCCTGCTCGTAGCAAAATGTTTCCTCCGTGAGAACTTGGCACAAAAGTAAATTCAACTCTGTTATCACGAGTAGATGCACTAGATGATGCACTACATGATGAACTAGATGATGCCTGCATTTTGCACTACATAACACTACAAGGTTTATAAATATTTATTCTCACAAAGACCGATGCAATGTAATACTCGTATGTATTCTTATACAGAAGAAATTGTTTTTCTACGTCATTGTCAGATTATTACGTCTAATCTATTCTTCAGTCCATAATCTAAAGAGGTTTGAAGTGAATTGTTAGTTTATCATATTTATACTAGGTATAGGTACCTACAGGGTGGAAAGATTATATGAGCCCTAGACGGAAACTGCCTAAACTACCTTAAATTCTTTAGTTAGCTCATTTTAAATTCTTGATTATCAATACATTTTTGGGCCCCATTCAAATAACTTTTGATATAGTGGTTTTCCCTTCATTAAAGGCCGTAGCAGGATAAGGGGAAAAATGCCCTTTTGTAATTTTTATTTATACAGTAATATCATATTTCATAAATTTGGATTTTATTTTTTTGCACAATTGCACTACTAGATGTAAGTAACTATAGAAAAAAACTGCACTTAATTACAAAAGGGCATTTTTTCTTCCCTTATCCTGCTACGGCCTTTATAATGTTTGTTAGAGAGATTCAATCTTTATGATTAACCTTGTTTGTCGACGTGATAAAAATACACAATGTTTTTATTTCGTATATTAGCCGGTTCGATTCCTGGTTGTGGGAAGAGTATTTTGAAATGCAGTTTTGTTTCTTTTTTCAAATATAATAATGTTTTCTTTCAGTAAAATAAGGTAACTAATTAATTTAAGGTAGTTCCCCTTCAGGGCCCATAGTTACTTTCCACCCTGTTTACCTAGGACGTATAGGGAACGTGAACGAGAATTTCAAACGGAAAACTACTTGGTCTAAATAATTGTAAACATTTATTTGATTTTATAACGCATATTTACCTTTGTGAAAGATGTACCTATGTCCTTATTCTATGCTTTTGTTTACGAAACGTAAGTTTAAAGATTCATATTTATTTGATTTGTTCGATATCCTAACCCAGGGTCGTCTAGTCCATATAGCTCGATTTGCCCAATCATATAGTGCCATCAAATAGTGCAATATAATTTATAGTAAAGTTGGACAAGTTCTAATCTAATTATATGTAATGTTTTGATGGGATGAGTTATTTGCAAAATATAACTACTTAACATGAAATTTGCTTCGTTAAATGATGCATTCCTG
The DNA here is from genome assembly GCA_947086415.1 of Pammene aurita. Classification (NCBI taxonomy): domain Eukaryota; kingdom Metazoa; phylum Arthropoda; class Insecta; order Lepidoptera; family Tortricidae; genus Pammene; species Pammene aurita. Next base: position 17,125,603 of record OX352315.1, read on the forward strand.
AAATCCACTCGAACTAAATAAGGCGTTTGTAAAATATAACTAACATGAAAATTTGCTTTGTTAAAGTATGCGTTCCTGAAATACGCTGCAACTAAATAAGGCGTTTGCAAAATATAAGGAACATGAAAATTTGCTTCGCTAAAAAATGCGACATAAAAATTTGCAGCAACTAAATAAGGCGTTAGCAAAATATACGGAACATGAAAATTTGCTTCGCTAAAAAATGCGACTTTAAAATTTGCTGCAACTGAATAATGCGTTCGCTATATTCATCTAACAAATCCACTTTTATTTATTCTTTATATTAATGACTTACCAAAGATCACTAGCTATAATGTGATTCTATTCGCTGATGACATTTCTGTATTGATACCAGATGATAAGCACGATAAAAATATGTATTTGACGAATATTCATACAACAATTGACTCTATATGTAATTGGTTAGAATTAAATAACTTGACAATTAACTTAAGTAAAACCAAATATATAAATTTTGTAACATTAAAACAAATACAGAAAATTTGGATATCATTTGTAGAGGCCATACATTAGAAGAAGACAACAAAACACGATTTCTTGGATTAATAATAGATCGACATTGTAAATGGAGATCCCATGTAGACAATGTATGCAGCCGACTAGACAGATTTTCACACGCGCTACGGAGACTACAACGCGTATCTGACGGAAAAACTGTCATTATAGCCTATCATGGGTATGAACATGAACTAAAAAATGTGTACTATAGAACACTACCAACTCAACGTAGGATATTTAAATTGATTAAATTTTTTTAAACAACTTGATCATAATTCCACATTTCGTTGGTAGCTCGAAAACGGAGTTGCTGGCAGTCGTGAGCTAGCTTTGAAACGAGGAGGCTGTGTCGCTCGTCGCTCCGTGCTTCCCTTGTACTACAAATACTTGTGCTTGGCCCGTGAGCAATAATATCGGACTTACTGTGCCTAAAGACTAAATAACTGCAGAGGGTTCATGCGGTGCGGGCATAACGTGTCCTGTCGGAATCAATAGCGCATAGACGTTTTATCTTTTAAGATTACCCGTATATGTGTTCATGTATTTACGTTCTTATAAAAAGTGTATGCATTTAATAATGCCCTGAAAAGCAAATGTAGTCTTGTAAGTAAACTACAATTATTATGTATTAGTACTTATTCTGATGAGTCACGCAAAACAGGCGTTAGTTGTCGAGTTGTGCGGAAACCTGCTATTGCTATAATACAATGGACTAATAAGTAATTTTCGGAGTTATTATTCACGAAAATATGCGTTTTATCCAAAAGTTGTTTAAGACTTATTCTTTTTGGAAGACCTGTACAATAATACCACACACTATCGTGTATCGTATCAATCGCGTGGGTTGGAGCGAAAAAAAAATCACCTCCACTTCATTTTATTTTTCTGATTTTGATTTACCATATTGTCGGCGTGATTAAAACACATACAAATTTCAGTGTACTAACTATCACTGAGCGAAGCCTGATCGAGATTCTAATTAAAAATTGCTGATATTTAAGAGATTAATGTAAGTAAGAATAAAGGAAAAAAAGCTTTACTATCTCGCTGAAATACAAATTTATATTAATTATCAACACAAGTAAATAAATAAATTACTACTAACGGTTAATACTACATATCAAATATCTTTAAAAGACCGGCCAAGAGTGTATCGGACCACGCATAATGTAGGGTTCCATAGAAAGTAGTTTCTCGGAGATAACTCAAAAATGGCTCAACCGATAATATGTGAAATAGTTTTCATATAAATAAGTACTAAGTCGTATCTTCTTTATTTTTTTTCATATTTTTTGGACTTATGGATTAAAAGTTAGATGGGGGGGGGACTATTATTTAGACTTTCAAAGCGATTATTTCTAAAAATATTGACTCAATAAAAAAGGTTTTAAAAATCCTCTATATATACTTAAGATATTTTTAAACCCGTATCGATAGATGTAGGTACACAATGTTCATAGTTGCAAAAAAAAAATTGTTTTGACATTTAGTTCGGCATATGTATGGATAAAATTTCATCAATATATATTTTATAATAAAATGGTTGTGACATACGGATGGACCGACGGACAGACGGACATGTTTCAAGAAACTTTTTTAGTTCTGTAAATTTTTCGTAATTATATAAGTGATTTTTACGGTTGATATTCAAAATCGCTACAAAAAATAACCATCTATTAAACTCACTTGCGCAGCAAAAAAACTAAATTCACATGAAACATCGCTTTGATGTGCATTCAGTTTTTTTATGATATGCTGAATATTTTTACCAATATTTTGCCGCTGACTGTACTTCAAATTTAAAATCTAGGTTTCATTTTATTACATAAAAATCTACTAATTGAGATCGTTATTACTTATCTTATTTAATAGGTAAGTAGCATTCCTAAAAATATCACCATTGCAGTACTTAACCACAGTATTCAAATCAAAAAATATCCGCAAAAGGACTATAATTATTATAAAGCTGCCCGCGCGCCTCTGTGTAAAGTCATATTCTTTGAACATCGTTCCGGTGCAGTGTGGCGGATTTACGTACGATCGCAATGAGAGGGGTAAGCGGGTAGCGCGGGTACACAGCGCCCAAACGCTCAAGGACACTCTGGCGACAATCGTCTTAAGAAATTTAAACGGACACTGTATTTGTGGCTCTTAGATAGACAAAACATTTTATAAATGGCTAATAAATGATCTACCTGTTTCCATTGCCGAGGGTACAATGGTGCTGTTTGCTGATGACACCACTGTGATTGTAAAGGTACCTACATACCCGCAGCTCGAACAAAAAATATCACAAACATGCAGCCAACTTCATAAGTGGTTCTCAGCAAACGGCCTCATCCTCAATGTAACGAAGTCCAACGTGATGTTGTTCTCAGCCGGAAATAACATAAACATCCCCTTGATACAGAGTCCGATACCACAGTGCAATTCATGCAGGTTCCTTGGATTCAAAATTGACACCAAAATGAAATGGAAAGAACACGTAGACCAGTTATGTGAAAGGTTGTGCAGCGCCCTATTTGCAATGCGTAAACTGAAACCAATCATATCTAGTAATGCACTACTTCAGATTTATTATGCATATTTCTTTTCACTCATGTCGTACGGTTTAGTTTTATATGGCAACTCAACAGATTCAGACAGCGTATTTAAACTACAGAAACGAGCCGTACGCATATTGGCAGGTGTAAATCCGAGGCATCCATGTAAAGAGCTGTTCATAAAATATAATTTAATAACGCATTACGCGCTTTACGTATATGAAATAATTATGTTCACGCGTCCAAGTATTCATTTGTTTAAGCGGGCATATATCCCTGGAAGAATAACCCGCCAGAGGGGGAGACCTGTACCGCGGCGCCTCGCATTACTCGACAAATCTCCACGAGTGATCGGTCCGTCGTTTTATGAACGACTACCCGCTAGCCTCAGAAACGAAACCTCAAATGAAAAGTTTGAACAACTACTAAAAGAACTTTTAATGTCAATGTCTCTATATTCAGTAAAAGAATATAGTGCTAAATAATCAATTATTATTTATTGTTTTTTAAATTAAAACACGACTTTAATAAATTTGACGTATATTGAACTGTATTAATGTAAACACTTTTGTAATTTTTTTTTAATATGTTTTAGTTTATGACACTTACAAATACCTAGGTTTATCCTAGTTGTGTATACAAAAATGACATTTTTTTTTATCTCATTGTATTTTTATTTGTATCGTGACATTGTTTTATAGATTTGTATTGTAAATAGTTCTTATATGACTATCTTTTTAGTGAAAGCATTTTGTTTTCAAGTGTAAAATACTAGGTATGTATTTTTCTTTAAGAAATAAATAAATCTAATCTAATCTAATCTAAATCTAATCTAATCTATAACCTCAAGGCTTTTTTTTTACTATAGCACTGTTTAATATTGTTTTTTATTAAAAAAAAAGACATCCTGTTAGCTTTAATAATCGTCTGTACATATACATACATAGATTTAGATATAGATATAATTTAAATTAAGGCCTCATTGCATGCTAATTATGGCAAAATGTGTGATCGTTTATATTATTTTAAGATTAAACAGTTTAATGCAAATAAAGAAGTATACTATACTATACTATACTCTACCAGCGTCGCTCTCAGCGGTAGAACGCAGTAATTGTAGCCGAAAACGGTCAGGAGATGATGATGATGTAACTTGCAGTTTCTGGACATTATGCTGAGTGTGAGCTTTTTTTTTATCGCGCACATTGCTGAACCCATTGTCTTCTTTTCTCCTAGCGTTTGGCCCAGCTTTTTGATCTATTGAGCCTGGGGTACGCTCGGCAACCTAATCCCAGCAATTGACGTAGGCACTAGTTTTTACGAAAGCGACTGCCATCTGACCTTCCAACCCAGAGGGGAAACTAGGCCTTGTTGGGATTAGAAACGGTTTCCTCACGATGTTTTACTTCACCGAAAAGCGACTGGTAAATTTCAAAAACCTCAGTTTGAAGTCGGGGTTTGAAGCCGCGACCTTCGGATTGAAAGTCTGACGTCTTACCGCCAAGCCACCAGTGCTTTTTCTAGCTCTCTGTATTCTGTTTGTCTAATGTTTACCTATAGGTGTATGCATATCTGAACCTCTTCTTTTTTTCTGCTCTTTAATATTCAGAGCAATGACGTGTAGTTTCAGTGTTCGCGAGGCAACCGGATGGCTCGCAGTATTTAAACTCCCTACGTTGGACTTTGTTTTTCATCCCCCCTCCCAATTTCCAGTATCTGTATGTGATGAAGAACGAGCATGCAAATTGCCATTTACACCTGCTGGTCGGTTATAGATTTGTCAACAAAGCAGCCGGAAAAAATGAGGGGGGGGGGGGGGAGATTTGCTACATCCATTTAAATCTATAGTCTGTGGAGAATAATGAATTCAAACGTCGAGAAACAGCTCATCGTCGCAATTCAAAGGGAAAGTTGCGGGAAGTTTTTTGAGTCGAGGGGGGGTTGCAGGTAGGGGAGGGGGGTACGTTTTAATTGCGGTGCGGTAATTGCAACTGTTATCGGGTTACTCGGGTAACTCGGGCGCTCGGATCTACGTATTAACGGAGATGCTTTAACTGATGAGCTTAAGAGAGGAATTTAAAATTAAATTTAAAGAAATCTGTGTGCATTTTTACTTGATCGTATAGTCAGAACGAAGGGTTATGATTTTAGAAGTAATTAGAGACCATATGTGTCATTTTGGTAAAGGTACTGTAAACTGTAGACGGTGAAAGGGGTGCACAGAAGGAAAGTAGTAGGAGAAAGACAAGTACGTATTCGAAAATATATAGCTATAGCGGCCGTGAGAGCGACAGCGTCTGTCGGTGACAGTGGTCAATTAGCAACTGACGACACTGACGTTTAGGTTTGACACATATGCATCTATAGGTAACTAGCCTGACCAGAAATATATAATCATGCACCATGTTGCGGAATTTCATTGGAACTAATTTCTTACACTGGCAATAATTTTAATAGCAGAATGATTATGCATGTGTGAGTGCATGACAGGCTGTCACTGTCATTGTGTCAGTTTACTTGAATAATAATAAAGTGTTGAAAATTAAATAATAAACGACAAAAAATCCCAAAATTGTCCATAGTCAAGAGCGAAACATTGTAGATAGTGTATATAATACGCTCGGGAAATGAAACTTTTTCGCTGTGAAACATTTTGAAATTAACATCAGAGCTGACAGGTAAACAAATCAAGATGTCACCATACGAGTACCATAGAGCTCTATGACTACTGAAATGTTGCCATATAAATGAGAGTAATAGAGCCCTCTTGACAATAATCATATATTTTTGGTCAGGCTTTATATAACATTGCATGTCGGTACAACAACATATGAAAAAGGTAAGTAAACGGGTATGTATATATGTATTATTATTAGTTTCTAAGATTCTTTACAGATCCCAGAGGCTTCATCAGCGTCTGCCGTCTAGAGGTACCATGAGCGAACTACGCTTACGCTTTTATTACTTGAATACTCGTACAACTGAATTTGTCCAATGTACGACGTAAGCGCCGGCTGCTAAATGGTACCTTTGCCAAAACAATGGCACATATCATTATTATTAGGTTGGCGAGATGACTCCAGGGTTTAAAAATTGCGTGGCATAAAGCGGGGACAAGCGCTAAGAGGATGATATGATACGAGGTTATAACAAAGATCGCGTCAAACTTATTCATTGGGGCCTGTTTACATATAAGATTAGTGTTTAGTGCGAGTTCATACATTTCCTACTTGTGGAACGAGCGGAGCTTAAGCAAAGTGAAGTTCTTACAAACAACTTCGAAAATAACGGAACCGTCAGCTTTTTTGAATAGTTGTTCCGCGATAACTTTAGTAACGTTTTTCTAATCTATTTGGTGGGGTTGCAGTAGAGTTCAATACAATTTGAGAGTTCGTTCATGAGCATGATCGATCAAGGGGTTATGGAGCTAGAAGGCTCGAAAAAATCATCATTAGGGTCCTGTCATATTAGTCAATTCATTCATATGAGTCAACTCGTTTGCAAGAAAATCGCGAGTCCTCCGTTCGAGGCCAACTACTAGTTTAGTAACAAATTTACGAACTAATAAATATTTACGCAAACAAACCATAATAGGACATTTACACTTGCATGTTCGCCCTCGCGTTGACGCTCATCGCAACGTTCGACGAACCATTCGCGTACGAGTACCAACACCAATGTCCGTTCACATATGCTGAGTTCTCAAAGCAAGAATTTAACTAGAGACGGCACACGCGTACTACCGTAGACATAGATGACGATAAAATCACTTCTACAGCACAAAACAAAACAATTTACCATTGTTTTCCTTAGCCAACTTTCGAATAAAAAATTTAGGTTTTCTCGTAGTAAACACAGAAATTCTTGAAGAAATCGCGAATTATATCTGTTTGCGACCCTCCACTGCTATAAGTAATGGGTGGAGGGTAACAAGGTCTATGATAACCAACGATAATAGCACCTTCTCTGTCGTACCTATTGAAAATGTAATAAGACCATCCCGTTAGATCTTGGTATTGTTATTACCATGACAGGTCTATGGCTAGTACTTATGTCTATGGCTGAGTTGCGTTATGCTGAGTTGGGCTCATTTTGTGATGCACATTCATTTCTTGATTTCAATTTGTAGTGAACACAAAAACAAGTGTAAAAATGCAGTTTAATTTTTTTGGAAAATTAAAGAAGGTTTACTTTCAGTATATCGGGCCATCTCGACTTTTTAAAGTAGTTCTCCAGGGCCCATTTTTTCCACTCTGTATACTCACTTATTTCTCTCTAATATCTAATCCTAGTTGATCCCGTTTGAGTAATGGCAGGCGATCAAGATGCCGAATACCGCTTATAGTAAGAAAGGGAAATTAGTTTTTGTCCGAACTGGGTTAATCTCTGAGATCAATAATCCTAAGAAGTATGAGTATGAGGCTAGACAGGGCTCGATTCGACATGCGAAAGCGACACACGTAGATATCTCACTTCTATTGTGCATCTATTGTGCTTCTATTGCTATCCTATTGCGGTCCTATTGCTGTTGTTTTTATCTGTGTCATTTGCAGTAGGTATCGCTAGAAGGTTTTGTCAATGACTATGGCGACCATTTTGTTTGTTATGACAGGACGTCGGGAATCCTTGGCAAAGAGTAAAAGGAGACTTTTTTAGCATACAATAGAAACACAGATTACGCAATATTTTTCTGCACGAAGTAGCCAATATCAAATAATTATTTTTGCGATGAAGGTCATCAATGCACAAGGTCTTTGTAGTGTCATCTTGATTCTTGAATGTGTGTAATAGGAGAATTGTATTTGCGTCTCGTTCTCTCGTTAACGAAAGAACCAGACGCGGATAAAGTCTGACCAGAAATATATGATCATGCGCCATGTTGCGGAATTGCATTGGAACTAATTTCTTACACTGGCAATCATTTTAATGACAGGATGGTTATGCATGTGTGAGTGCATGATAGACTGTCACTGTTATTGTGGCAGTTTACTTGAATAATAATAAAGTGTTGAATATTAAATAATAAACGACAAAAAAATCCCAAAATTCTCCATAGTCAAGAGCGAAACATTGCAAATAGTGTATATAATAAACTGCTGTAAATAATACGCTCGGGAAATGAAACTATTTAGCTGTGAAACATTTTGAAATTAACATCAGAGCTGACAGGTAAAGAAATCAAGATGTCACCATACCATAGAGAATAATACGCTCTATGATTATACTGAACAGTTGGCATATAAATGAGAGTAATAGCGCCCTCTTGACAATCATCATATATAGGTCAGGCTTTACAATCTGAGGATGCGTCCGTCTATGCGTAGACCATAAAGTTATTATTTTAAACTGGAGTATACTCTTCGGCCACAGAGTAATGCCGAAAGAGAGCGTAATAGAGGCGGCTGCGTTTCGTTTTGACCACAGATATCTCAAAGAAGAGATCCGAAAAAATAAGCCAGACGTTTTTTCATATAGTTGTCTCTTTAGTTATTTATGGTTAGCCAAGATAAGTTAGAATGGGACAGATAGTACGACCTTTTTCGGCTGTTAACGAATTGTCTCGATTTAAAACTTAACCAAACTGTCAAATTAACCTAGACGTCAAACACAAAATTGTAGCAAAAGACAGTTTCTTGCAAGTTATCGTGCTATTTCTGAAAATTAAGCTGTATACATTGGATATTCATTATTTATATGTGGGCAGAAATGTCGTGCATAGTTCCATACCGCCGGAGGTGGTTCAAATCAGCGAAGAAGTCCGGAGAAAATACCAGTTTCCATCGGTAAGAAACTATTGTTTTCATTTCAAAATTTTCAAACACATTATGTAATATAATAGTCTCGGATAACTGCACATGCTGGATACTATAAAATAAGAACCTTTTGCGTAGTTCCAAGTTGATTTTATTGAGATTTATTGGTAAAATTCAATTTTTGTACACAACGCTAGTGTTGTAACTAAATGAAAATAATTATGTCGATATTTTATCGATATGAAATATTTATCTAGGCAAACACAAAATATTATTATATTAAATTATTGTTTACATAATTAATTGTCAATTGAAAATAGATGTCATATACTTCAGAAAAAGTGACCAAACCCTCCGGTGTCCGAGGCCGGAGACCGGAGGGTGTGGTCACTTTTTCTGAAGTATATGACATCTATTTTCAGTTTATATATAGTAGTGTAACTACTTAAAAAATTGCAAATCAATAAAATATTGAACAAAATAATTTGATTTGCTTCAAGATTAATTGTCAATTGTTCAGATTTCCGGAACATAATATGTTGCGTCAAAAATGGATTGACGCCGTAGGGCTCAATAATTAGACGCCGAACAAACATCAAAGGATTTGCTCGAAACATTTTAAAAATGACTATTTTTTAACAACTTGCAATGGACAAATATTGTTGCCAAATGCAATACCTACAATATTTCAGAGGCCTCTTGAGGTAAGTTGAGAAAGCGCTTGTTTAAACCGGTGTTAGACAACGCAAAATTTGCAATTTCTTGGCTCCATTTTGTCATGTACCCTGTCTCTCTCCACCCCTCCCACTTTTATTACACGGCGCAATCTGACAGATTATGCCCTTTCTGTAGAAATTGCAATGTTTTATATCGGTTTTATTTATTTTGCGACCACAGATAATCTCCTATAAGGCGTGGCCAGACGTAGGAACATGATGCCGACCGCCGCGCTCGGTCGACTGTCTATAATAATTGCATGCTTCAGCGCAGCGGACAGCAGTGTAGTACGACGCTATAAGATAGAACGAAACGAAATTGATATGCCCTTGTTTTCATATACATATCTGAGTTAACGCAGTAAAAATATATTTATGTCATACTTTGACACACTTAAGGGAATCAAAATGTCTTATAGCACAAGTATAAGAAACCCAGACTTTCCAACCCAGAGAGCAACCCTTCTTTCATAGGCAGATACAAGTTTTCGATATATTTTTTTTTCGATAGTAGTTACGGAACCCTCCATAATGCGTGGTCCGACACGCACTTGTTAATTTTTTGTAACGTTGGAATACCTGTTACGGATATCAACAGTAAATATCGATGTCGATATTTAGTAGAAAATTATCATTCATTGCACTAAATATCGTCACGAAGTTATGAAAGGCTGAGACTGAGGCAATGACAGCTGAAGACCTGTGAGATAACATGGTGTCTATCTTTTTCTTACTTACTGATAAGTACATTATAATGTTCTACTAAATATCGACATCGATAGTGAGAGCAGATCGGGAATATAGAAAAGTTCAACTTATAATTTCAGATCTGCTTTTCTCTGATATCTGTGATTTCAAACAATAACCGGTTGACAGCTGAATGAATTTGAAGTACCGAATTTTAAAAACAGAAAAAAGGAAGTATATTCAAGCATATAACATAGGTTTAGGCTCCAAACAAACCTGTTACCCAATCAGGTCGCCCGAAGGCGCATATCTTAACTAAATACCGGAGCCCCACACACACAGGGTTCTACGCCGTGCGGTTTTAAAATCTAACGTTAGGCCAAAATAAGTCAACAGGACGAGTGAGTGCTTTGATAATTAAACCAACCGGATGCGAGACGCGCACTAATTTCTATCAGAAAAAGTCTGCCAATTTCGGCGCGGGGGACGAGGAAACGCACACAAATACTGTTAACACTAATGCATTTTCCATTGACGTCGCTACACACGCACACGATAAAATTATCAAACACTAGCATAAAATATACTCACACAAGTACAAAAGCAGCACAGACAACCTGTCCGTGAACGAGATAATGTCATCTTTAAGTAAACGTAGTCAGTGCGAGGAACGCGTCGATAATAATATACTTAAGTATCGATATTTGTGACGTTTTCAAGTCAAAGGTACATCATTGTCGGTTGTTAATAGAGTTAATTTCTAAATGATTTTTTTATGGTAACGCCTTATTGACAACCGATAATGATGGACCTTTGACTTGAAAATGTCACATTTTATCGTAGATTTATTTATCGTATGCCTACATGTCACTGGATATAGATAGGCATTTCTTCCCTAGGGTATTGGGAAAGCAGATGATGAAGAAAATCCAGTGAGTGCTGCGAGGTCCAGGTAGGACAGTAGAGCTGCCAAGTTTGTAACTCTTTTAGCACCACCCAGGGATCACGTGTAGGGTTGTCTAAGGTGTTTCCTACGGACGCAGAGAAACATTGATCGTAGGTTAGTTATATATTTTTGTTTCTTTACCTATTAATAAAATTATAATGTTAAGTTGTGATTAAATATCAAGTTTTTCTACCAGCATATTACTTACAATGTTAGTATTCTCGTAAGTTAGTTTGTCTATTTGTTCAGGACAAATCTTGCAAGCTGATTTAGAATAACTTTTGTAATATCAATTTAATATTTTGATGTGTATTTGCTTTTATATTTAGTGAAAAATACTACAAATTGGAAACAAATAACTATTACAATAAAATGCAAAGAACTCTGGAACATCACGGGATTCGAACCCACGTGTTTAGATTACCGTTCCAATGTGCTTCCAATTACACTAGACGTTCCTCTATCCACCTCAGTGAATTTTTCACTGTAATGAACAATGATGAATCAGTCACTAGCGACATCGTGATGTTCCAGAGTCGTTTGCAGTTGATATTTTGATTGTAATGGGCATCTGTTTCCAATTTGTGTTTCTATTTTTATTATCTCTTCTTCATTTTCTATTATAAATAAAAAGTATAACATACTGCTAATGTTAATATCGACATTTATTTTTGTGCTGTACCATCACTAAAACTTACCTGTTAGGTACAGTGATACCAGAGTCAGAAATTAAAAATGCCTATTTAAGGGGATAAGTGTGTATAACGTACCTTATATAGTCTGGCAAACCATTTCTGTCAGTAGAAACGCGCGGCAAATTCAAAATACGTACATGTGGCAACCCTTTGTGATGAGACACCTGTCGCGAACGCTTGTCTGTATGGGAAGGTATTGTAACTACAGTGGTAGAGTAAATAAAAATATGACAAGGCGTTGCGATGGATTGAGATAAAGATGTTTGAATCTTACCTTTATCTCCTTCTCTATGCCGTGGGTTCCAACTGCTCTCGCACTCGGAGAGCTCACATGATTCGCAGTATGGGCCACGCCTGCAGGGTTTCAGCACACCACCTGTGGTTTTGAGTGATCTATGATTTAACCATTATCACTACTGAGCATCTCGGGATATCTTTATGGGAGTTAACAGAGCTACTATTGGTAGATGACATGATAGGATCTATGTAAGTTACAGACGTCAAATAAGTACAGTAGGTCAGTAATGTCAGGGAGTATGTATTGTCACATTGTCAGTAAGTCAGTAGTCCAGGAGATCATACACATTCATTTGACTGTCGAGGCATTAACGCCGCACGGGCTGCTGGTTCCTTTGGCCTCGTCAGGCACATTCGAGGCATTAACGCCACACGGGCTGCCGATACTCTTTGGCCTCGTCAGGCACCTTCAAGGCATTAACGCCACACGGGCTGCCGATACTTTTGGCCTCGTCAGGCACCTTCAAGGCATTAACGCCACACGGGCTGCCGATACTTTTGGGCGTGGGCTGTCGAGGCATTAACGCCACACGGGCTGCCGATTCCATAACGCCGAACTGGGCTTAGACTGTCGAGGCATTAACGCCACACGGGCTGCCGATACTTTAGGGCGTGGGCTGTCGAGGCATTAACGCCACACGGGCTGCCGATTCCATAACGCCGAACTGGGCTTAGACTGTCGAGGCATTACGTTAACGGTTCAACTATAGGGACAATCATTATATTTACCAGGGAGGGTCTTTGTTATCAGGTCATGAGACAAGTGGCAAGATGGATAAGTTACGTTACGAGGTCAGATTACATGGTCACAATATAGAATGAAACAAATTATAAAGTCGGAGAATACTCAGCTTAAGGGAAACCAGCCCATGTGGTTTCCTGCTTCGTAGGATAAGTCTGCACCTCATTGCACTAACACACTTCACTGTTCCGCTCGTTACGGCGGCAAAGACTGACTGCCTCGTTAGCTACGTGTCAGGAAATGGCGCTGACCATCGACACGTCTACCATAGACTAGATCTGATTTGCTTTCCATAGATACGCTTACCATAGATTTGATCTGGTCTACTTACCATAGATACGCTACTCCCTGGTAGGGTTGCCAGCGGTGAATTATTGATGGAAGACGTCATCGCGGTGCCCAGCACTCGCGACACTCCCGACGGCCGACAGAAGAGAAGACAGGGATTGCGTCCACCGCCGGATCTTCTCTCGGGCTTTGACGGCGGCATCCCGCTATCACGGTCGAGGAGATGCGCTAGTGTCATCATCACCGTTTAAACTGTCGTCTGTATCTATATTATTAGGCGAGCTGACTCTTTCTAGAGTACATTCTTCATTAATACTTTCAGTATCATGTAAAATTTCCTTATCCCCTTCCTCATTAAAGGGCATGTCGGCTTGCAAGTGCGACTTCAATGTCGGTAGCTAAAATTTGTGAATCTTCAAGAACTCTCGAGTCTTCTTCGTTTACCGATGATGCAGTAGCTTCGTCGCTAGTCACATCTTCTACTTCTAATGGGTATAATTGTGCTAGAAAACGAGTGTATACTTTATTTCCTACCTTAACGCGGGCAACACGACACATATTGTCGCTCCCCTTCTCAAGAGATATAATTTTACCTACTCTCAAGTCTTGCCTGTTTTTGTTATCTGATTGAATTTGTACTACTTGGCCCTCTGATGGCTCCAGCTTGGAGGTGCACCTATAGGTTGTTTTAGGAGAGTGTGAATACCTTTCTCTCAGACTCAAAATATACCGATCTATGAACATTCTTTTGAACTCTTCCAGTATGCTAATACATTTCTTCCCTTGTGGTATCCAGAAGTTCTGACGAATGGTACTAAGAGTGTGTGTGCATCTCCGACGTGATAATTATCACTATGAGTCCTCATAATGATATTATCTGTATATAAACTCTTAGGAGGTAGTAAGATTGGATATCGTTTGTCATACGTCCAATTAGCATATTGGAATCGCCCCTTACTTCTCAGTAATCCATCTTTTATCTATAAAAAGGCCTAGATTTCTTTTTAAGCTAGTCTCTTTCCTAGCCAGTTTTTCGGGAAAGTACTTAGCTTGGACTGCCTTGATCTCAGATACCTTAGTATATATGATGCCGATGTCTTCGTGCGTCCCTTCTTTGGGTCCAGTTCTTGAGCTGTCGTCTTCATGTAACGTTTCTTCCGATCCAGTACTTAAACTACCATGTTCATCCTGTATATCTCTGTCGTTCAGTTCTATTTCCATTGGAGTACTCGACAGACCCTCCCCAACCAGAAGAGAAGTGTTACTTGATGGACTGAGTCTCTCGATAAAAAACTCAGGTCCTGCCAACCATTTCTCTAGTTCCTCTTTGGTTGTGTGGGCCTAGTAGCCACGTCCGCTGGGTTTAAATCTGTTGGGACAGATCGTACCTTCAGTTCTTTGTTTTTCTTCATCTCTTGTACTCGTATTATTCTTGATACGAACGGTGTTAGGAATTTATCTGAGTAGTACCAACCGATTACGATCTGACTGTCCGTCTAGAGGATCTGTTCAGTTATTTCACCTTGTAGTGACTTTTTAACGTACTGAATTAAACGATGACCTATAAGAGATGCGATAAGCTCTAATTTCGGGATCTTCAGATCACCTCTAATTGGTATCAAACTGGATTTTTCCTATAACGAAGTTTCTCTGGTTGCCCTGCACTATGTAGACAACCGCTGCATATGCTTTAGTCGAAGCGTCTATGAAGCGGATGGAGTAGCTCTTCTGCCGAAGGTTCTCTACACAGCACCGAAGAACACAGGTGTCCTTTAAGTTCTCAAGTTCTTTCAGGACGTCAATCCATCTCTTCGCCTTACTTCCAGTTAAAGGGTTATCCCATTTTAATTTAAGTTTCTACAAGTTTTGTAGAAAGGGCTTTGCTGATAGTGTAGACGGTGCTACATACCCACAAGGGGTCGTACACTGACGCGATGCATTGTAGAACTCCTCTCTTTGTACTAGAGTACTCACGTTCCTTCAGTCGCGAGTGAAGTGTATCTGATTCTAAGTTCCAGTCCAGTCCGAGTACCTTAACTATTCTATCTTGACAGCTGTCTGGAACCTTTTCTATGAAGTCACGTGAGTTGGAGCTCCACTCCCTCAAGTTGTTGAAACTCTTGCTTTGTATTGCTATATAAGTCTATAGCCTCTACTACAGTATCTGTGCCAGTTACCATAGTATCCACGCAAAGGAATCTAGTTACGTCACGATCTTTGTCTTGTAAACCTATTTGTAAGAATGCTCTCTCTACATAGGCGCGAATACCTAATTTATTAGTATCTTATTATCCTTGATTTTAGATGACGCGTCGTATACTCTGCGCGGAGGCTTAATCTTCCTACATCCAAGTTGGTCTGACAATAAGTGATGACTTCCAAGTTATTGTCTGTTCCTATTTCTGGTTTTCCGCCGAAAGTACATCCAAACTTAGTGTTAATCATAAAAAGATCTTCGTTTAATTCTATTATCTCGGGCAATAACAAAGATAAATAGTAGTCGTTACCTACTAAGAGGTCTATCCGTTTATCGGAGGATCCATCATCCGCTAGCTTGTATTCCGGATTCCATAATCTACGGTCAGATCCTAAGTATGGAACGCTTCTTGCAATCACAGGAACGACGTTGACATTAATTGAAACAATTTCACCGGTTTGTGTCACCATCTGGATCTTGATTTTGAGACTTCTTGGGGTTGGAACATAATTGTTTCGCTGTCCATCACTATTATCCTGAAATCTGTGATTATTTCTTCCTCCTCCAAATTTAGGGTTATTAAACATTTCACTGACATGTAGTGTCTCAGTAGTGTAGTTACCTGCAGAGCTCATGCTTGTTTGAGAATAGAATCGACTGGCGTCCTTAGTTCCGGCACCGAATCATTTTGAACTCTTTTCTTCAGCTCGTAGACTATCTCTTCAGGGAACTTTTCCAGCATCACAAACCGAAGGTAGCTGTGAGTATCATCTTCACCTAAAGAGCTCAACACTCTGAGATGGGTTTCTATTTCGTTCAAAACGTTCCGGCAACTTCTTGTAGAGCTGTCGGCAGGCTTGATCTTGTTCAGGGCAGAGTAATGGGCATCCTTAACTAACTCCACTCCATATCGTTTTCGTTCTTTCAAAGTGTTGACATCGATGGTGTAGTTCTTGTTGGTGGTTCCAGGACCTTCGATCAGCTTCTTGGCTTCTCCCTTAACCGCAGAATTGAGGTACATGAACTTATCCACGTCACTTAGTCGTCCACTATCTACTGTTTATATATTATGGAAGAATATACTACAGCAAAAGAACGCCATTTAAGTGATTTAAATCTGAGACATAATAATGAATGAGCCACACCAACTAGTAACCTACAAATGAACAATGAGCGCCCCCATGTAATGACTATAAGATATACAATAATATTCCTAAAGAAATAACTGTAGAGCTCAAATATGCAAAATTTGTCCAGAAGCTAAAAACATATCTAATAGAGTGTTTCTACTCCCTACAAGAATATTTTGATGATAACAAATACCATAATTACCGTTAGATTTGCCTAGATATGTATATAATTGGATTATAATTAGTTAAGTATATTTTCCTATATTTTTTATTTTATGTAACAAAGCTTTATTGTGTGTGTTTAGTTTTGCAATACCCTGTCTGGGGTCTCATGTTGTTCTTTAGTTTTAAACTAACTATAAGACTATCTGTATCAACATGAAAGAAATACAATTTATTATTATTATTTAAGGAGACGAATTGATCCCAAAACTGGTGCCAAGTTAGAATATCATCGTGACATTCTGTTAAATTCAGCTTAGGTAGTTTCCCTGATACTGGCTCGAGCTCTTCTGATCCTCACTTGCAGCTCACATAGATCCTCTTCAGCTGTCAGCTGTATGACAGAAACTCTTGAGATCTCGTCGGCGTCAGGCTGATTAGGCTATTCTAAAGTAGTTGTTCATTTCAGCCTTTATTCTAATTAGGCTGCTCTCTAACCTTGAGATTACGATTTCCGTTTCAAGGATAAACTTATCTGTAGAGGAACCAGGTAAAATATTAAGAATCTCCCTCGCCTTTACTGACAGACGCTCTAAATGGTAGGCAGTAAATCTAAGTGCAATCTTCAAGCTTTCCTCCATGTTGATTAGTAGCGTAGATATAGACACAGGTCTATTACAGAATAGACACACAGCAAAATAGCAATGCCACATTGTATACCGTTCACCGTACAATGTACCATTGAAAATGTTTTAAGAGAGAAGCGTGGTTGGTCATCGCATAGTGTTGTAGGCATATAGCGTTTAGGCAGGTTTCACATATTATGTATGATTTGTTATTAAGGTGATTCCGTAAGCATTATATAAGTCTAGCATAGCTTAAACTTTGACTCCATACAATTACTTAAATCTATGGTGTTTCAACGCTAAGTTGGTTGAGGTCGCAGGATGATAGCTCTCGGCTGGTCAACGCTTAGTGAAATCAAAGTTTTGTAATAATTTATGTCTAACTTAATGATGAAAGTATATTCCTCTGTTTATCTGTGTAAACAAACCTATTATTATTTAAATGAACTAAATGTTCCAAAATGGAATGTGTATCTAAGGTTAAAATCTAATATTCTAGGAAAATATTAAATACTTGCAGTATTTTCCAATACTCATCAACAAATCTATTTAAATTATGGAAGCTAAATTACTAATAAGATATGTGTAATTTTATGTATCAAACAAAGGAATTTATGCAATCATAGATTAAATAATTTTTAAGAAAAAAAAACCGACTTCAATGGGGGTAACCGGTGAAGGATTATTGTAGATAGATGGTGCACTTAGATTCCATACAATGAAATAACTTGCTTAAAAAACGCAGCGGAGAGGACCAATCGCCAAACGTGAACTATGCGTCGTTGAAGAGTTCCGTTCTGATTATCATCAGCAGTTCCACTTCATCAAATGTCACTCTTTTGAATGAAAATGCTTGATTTGTTGATAAAAATACAAAAGTCACTTTATGTATGCCTTTAAGATTTGAGGAATTCCCTCGATTCCTCGTGGAACTCATCATCAGAACTTGAGCTTGACGAAAATTGGTCCTGATAATCTAACTTGCTTAACAAACATAGCGAAGAGGAAGAATCGCCAAACATGAACTATGCGTCGTTGAAGAGTTCCGTTCTGTTCATCATCAGCAGTTCCACTTCATCAAATGTCACTCTTTTGAATGAAAATGCTTGATTTGTTGATAAAAATACAAAAATCACTATGTGTAAGCCCTTAAGATTTGAGGAGTTCCCTCGATTCTTCATGGATCCCATCATCAGAACTTGAGCTGGACGAACATTTGTTCTGACAATTAAACTTGCTAAACAAACACAGCGAAGAGGACGAATCGCCAAACGTGAACTATGCGTCGTTGAAGAGTTCCGTTCTGATCATCATCAGCAGTTCTACTTCATCCAATGTCACTGTTTTGAATGAAAATGATGGTTTTGTTGATAAAAATATAAAAATCACTATATGTATGCCTTTAAGATTTGAGGAGTTCTCTCGATTCCTCATGGATCCCATCATCAGAACTGCGTTTTGACAAAAACGGGACCAATCTGTATATATATACTTACAATCAAAAAAAGAATTTTCAAAATCGGTTCAGACATGACGGAGTTATGGAGTAACAAACATAAAAAAAAAAAACAAAAAAAAAAAAAAAAAAAAAAAACATACACGCCGAATTGAGAACCTCCTCTTTTCAAATCTTGAAGTCGGTTAAAAAGAGTCTATGTTGTAATATAACTAAAGAAACCTTCCATCCAATAAAATGATTTTATCATTGTGAACTAAAGTTGTAAATTTTCTTGGACATTTAGTATGTCTTAAGCTTATAATATATAGTCGTCACTAGGAATTATCACTAACTCTATATGGCAAATCAAGTAGGTGTGTGTATTTGTTCAACATTACCTTGTATATAAACTACTGAAGTGTATCAAAGAAATTTATAATTTCAAAGTGTGCTCTGACAAGTCAATAAGTCAAGAAATATTGATCCAAGTATTATACAGAATGAAATCAAGGAGTAATTAATCTAGTTTTAAGTTTAGTTTGTATTTGGTTATATTTTAAGTTTCACTTGTATTTAAGTATCAGTTCTATTAATGTTCCTTTATTTTTACAACCTATATCATCAAATCATGTCTGAGGCGCATTTCATTGACACTATTTCATATAACCGCTGTAAATACACCCAAAGAAATATATGCAGGAGGTTTAGACACTGGGGCAGAAAATCAACACAAATATATAATTATTCACACACAGCAAAGCAGCTCCCTAAATTTGTAAAATTCCAGACGGGCAATGCAAATAAATCTCAACGTTTGATGTAGCAATTAGTGAAGAAAGTTACTAAAATAAAGTTGAAACTCTTAAATGAACCGTTCACCTTTCACCTCTTGGTCTTACTATTGAATTTGATTTCCAACAAACATTGATATCACGATATGAATATAGCATTGATAGTCATAACTATTACTTACCACCCTTTAAATTAATGTCCCATTGATAGTAACAAGAATTTCATTATGAAAGTTGAGTTGACTATGATACTTTAGTTAAGTAAGGTGAACTTAGTACTAGTCTTTACCTGTTTAGCTAATCAATAAGCAATATTCAAGAAATTAATTTATTTAAACGCATTTTATTTCAACTCCCAAACAAGTGAACAATGTAGTTCACAATGTAGTCCAATTTGGCTTTGTGAGAATTTACTTAATTTATCTCACAAGTAAATCTATCGCACAATTATGTCCGAATTAAATTACTCTTTTAGCTAGTGATTATAAATCTTGTAATAATAATTGTAATAGGTGACGCCGAATTTATCCAGTTAATGAGATACCATTTTCATATCCAAGATGACAAGACGCCCTGAGTAAGGCGTTTCAGGCGGCAGGCACAGGCATAGTAAATGTAGAAGCTCTTTGCATGGATCGCAAGTCGTATAGCGAGACGCTAAAGGGATTTAGATAAATAATATGTACTTACAGTGGAACAGACTGGGTCTCGCCTCAGATGACACCGGGCAGGCGTTGCCCTGGATTTGTGGAGAGTAGGTAGACTACGTGATGGCTGACGGCCTACAGGTACCAAATGAAATTCGTTATACAAAACTAACAATTAAGTTAATAAAAGAGGGACGCCTTTCCCTTAACTAACATCGACTAATTTTGACAAATGATTACCAGCGAGACTAATTCTAACTAGAAACATCAAAAGCTAAACCTAAATGTGGGACGTTCACTGTGGAATTTATCGTTCCTAGTTAAGTTTGGTAAATATTACTTTATATTTGGTCCAGCGTGATACCTTTATATGATTCGCGTTCACGAACGGATAATCTGCTCAATACAGACCGCACACTATACACTATCAAAACATTAAAAAGAACTTACCCCGCAGTAATAGTACATTACTGCAGAGACCAGTAAGTAAGCTTTCCTGGCTGAGTATTTAGTAGCCGTCCGAGTCGAAGACGAGGACGGCTACAATACGAAGCCAGGTAAGCTGATTACGTTCGAAGCATGTATAGTGCTTTTCTCAAACATGTAAGGAAATATTTTAATACATACCCAAAAATACCACCTAAACTTAAGCAATTTTTCTTATAATTGCTCTAGGTAAACGTACTCATGTTTAAAAAATATGTATGAAAATGAAAAAAAAAATTACATTTATTCCTTAAACGACTAATTTTCAAACTTATTTATATAAAATTACTTGTTTAATGCTTCAGTTACTGGCTGAGTGATTTAATGTTGTATGAAAATCCTTTACGTACGTCGCGCTGAACCTGCCTTGGAATAGAGTCCCTACTGGTCTCTAATTACTAACGTAACAGGAACATTTCCGAGCATGTTTGAGAAAAAAAATAAACTTTACAAGTTTTGTCTCAATGTTTCAATGTTGTAGGTAACGTATATGGCCGACGCTGGGTCCTAAGCACTCGTACACCCACTAACACCAACATAAAACCTAATCGCCTCCGGTGATCATACTCGTAATTGGGTCATAGTTAATTTTATGACTATGCAAGTTAATTAATCGTTAGATTAATGAAAACGAATATAGAAATGTGTTTCAAGGTTTATAGGGTGTGTTAAATGATTTTGACAAAATAATAATACAAACGATTGACCAACCAAGCGCCCGCCCCACCGCACTCGCACTCGCACTCGCATAACGCACTCGTAAACCCTCGTAATTCTAATCTTAAATACTATTACATCCATTTTACGCAATAAATAACAATACATAACGAAAATAAATATATTTTTCACCTTTTCATTTCATTTTTAATGAATATATTTTACGCTTGTTTTCCTGCAATTTTCTTAAGTATCGATGATTATGAATCGAATGAGTTAAACAACATCCTTTGAGCATTAAACCAACCGGAGCCGCCATTGACAGGCGTTCTCCTCCGCCGAAAACAAATTACCAGTGGTCATACACATGTATGGACTGACGTTTATCTGACGTGGCTATCTGCACGTTACGTACAAATAGTCACACATTTGACGTTCCCCTCCCCCGCAAAAATCGGCAGACCTTTGTGTATCGGAAATGACAGGCATGTCCACTCCATCCGGGTTAAATTCTCTAAGACAACATCCGATCTCGTGTTTGATCGAATCGAATGCTTATCGACTTATTGTATCTGTAATTCGCCATGAAATCAAATCCTCCTTTTATTGTTTACATTTAATGCCGTATATTAAAAAATCGGCTCGGCTCGGGCAGCTGCATGTAGGAATGCCCGCATTCCATTGGAAACCTTTTGAATTTCAATACTTACCCCCGAAATAAGTATTTTTAATTTTAATTGTTTTTATTTCGTTTAAGTTAGTTCATAGTTAATACACTTATTGTGTTCTCACCGACGAAATTAGTATACTCGTATACCTAAGTATGCAATGTATGCATGTCAAATTTCTCATATAAGTGAATATGTATATTCTTAAGTTATGAGAAATGAAGTATCTTTAAACCTAAAATTAATACTTCCATAGCTTATATGAACTATATATTAGCTTAATTCTTTACCTGAAATAAACATTGAACAACAAATACAACAACAATTCTGTTGCCTCTTCGTGTCTGAAGTATAAAACTTTCTTCTATTCCCTGAAAGCTCAAAAACCCAACATCGACTATTTGTTGCCCATAACGAGTTTAGGCATAGATTCATACATCCCAGCATCTTTCTCCACCATGTCGTGAACGCTTGTCTGTATGGGAAGGTATTGTAACTACAGTGGTAGAGTAAATAAAAATATGACAAGGCGTTGCGATGGATTGAGATAAAGATGTTTGAATCTTACCTTTATCTCCTTCTCTATGCCGTGGGTTCCAACTGCTCTCGCACTCGGAGAGCTCACATGATTCGCAGTATGGGCCACGCCTGCAGGGTTTCAGCACACCACCTGTGGTTTTGAGTGATCTATGATTTAACCATTATCACTACTGAGCATCTCGGGATATCTTTATGGGAGTTAACAGAGCTACTATTGGTAGATGACATGATAGGATCTATGTAAGTTACAGACGTCAAATAAGTACAGTAGGTCAGTAATGTCAGGGAGTATGTATTGTCACATTGTCAGTAAGTCAGTAGTCCAGGAGATCATACACATTCATTTGACTGTCGAGGCATTAACGCCGCACGGGCTGCTGGTTCCTTTGGCCTCGTCAGGCACATTCGAGGCATTAACGCCACACGGGCTGCCGATACTCTTTGGCCTCGTCAGGCACCTTCAAGGCATTAACGCCACACGGGCTACCGATACTTTTGGCCTCGTCAGGCACCTTCAAGGCATTAACGCCACACGGGCTGCCGATACTTTTGGGCGTGGGCTGTCGAGGCATTAACGCCACACGGGCTGCCGATTCCATAACGCCGAACTGGGCTTAGACTGTCGAGGCATTAACGCCACACGGGCTGCCGATACTTTAGGGCGTGGGCTGTCGAGGCATTAACGCCACACGGGCTGCCGATTCCATAACGCCGAACTGGGCTTAGACTGTCGAGGCATTACGTTAACGGTTCAACTATAGGGACAATCATTATATTTACCAGGGAGGGTCTTTGTTATCAGGTCATGAGACAAGTGGCAAGATGGATAAGTTACGTTACGAGGTCAGATTACATGGTCACAATATAGAATGAAACAAATTATAAAGTCGGAGAATACTCAGCTTAAGGGAAACCAGCCCATGTGGTTTCCTGCTTCGTAGGATAAGTCTGCACCTCATTGCACTAACACACTTCACTGTTCCGCTCGTTACGGCGGCAAAGACTGACTGCCTCGTTAGCTACGTGTCAGGAAATGGCGCTGACCATCGACACGTCTACCATAGACTAGATC
Organism: Pammene aurita; assembly: GCA_947086415.1. Taxonomy (NCBI): domain Eukaryota; kingdom Metazoa; phylum Arthropoda; class Insecta; order Lepidoptera; family Tortricidae; genus Pammene; species Pammene aurita. Next base: position 17,149,224 of record OX352315.1, read on the forward strand.
TGATTTGCTTTCCATAGATACGCTTACCATAGATTTGATCTGGTCTACTTACCATAGATACGCTACTCCCTGGTAGGGTTGCCAGCGGTGAATTATTGATGGAAGACGTCATCGCGGTGCCCAGCACTCGCGACAACACCGTTTTAAATGACGAACATTTCAATTCACATTGAATTTGTTTCTATTGCATTTCACTCTCTCATCTTAAGCGCGAGTGAGATAGAACTCCTGCAACGTTCCCAATTAAATTTAAATTCATTTTTAAGGCATATGTCAATTGCCTCAACCAGATTATCTGTTGCAGTTGATGACAGATCAGACGAAATATATCCGTCTCCTTTTTACACACCGTAAATGTCACCTAATGAAAGAGCCGGAAATACCAACTAAAATTAAAAACATAAAATTTGATAATCATTGCTGCTTTTTTCACTGATTCTTAGTGTTGTCATACTTTTGTTTGCTGTACATTGCTACTGCCACAGATTATATAATAGTTCTTACGAACAGATATGAATCACTCATAGAAAAAGCAAATACCTACGGTTTACGTACCTACGCAATAATACAATGGAGCGACCTTCAACGCGCGGCACCCCGCACCTCCCGCGCACCCGCATAATCGCTAGGGTCGCCTAGCCTATGTTTGGAAATGTTTTATAGTTAAGGAAATAGGTATTTTGCATTGATTCAGTGTTTAAGTGGTTCGCATGGTGCATAACAATTATAGTTACATGAGTAATATTGATTGATATTTTGTTGCCGCGATGAGAGTATGATTAATCTTGACAGATTTGTCACACACTGTCAAAATTAATATGGACTGACAGCTATATCAATCTTATTCTAATCGCCTTTTAGCAATATCATCATCGTTATTTGAGAGATTAATAAAGATAACATGTCTATTATTATTATAACATAAAGTGAATCCTCCTTTTTTGTAAAGCGTCGGCAACGCGCATGTGACTCCTTTAGAGTTGCAGGTGACCATAGGTTACGGTAGCTGCTTACCATCAGGCGGGCCGTATGCTTGTTTGTCACCAACGTGGTATAAAAAAAAAGTTTGTACCTTTCCCCATCCGTCGGCAGAGCGAAAAACGATAAGTTTTTATTAGCTTTGCTATTTTTACATCCAACCACATGGCAATAATTTTTTTTTTTCGTGATGACTTGTTCCGAGTTCCGAGTAGCGTCGCGCGCGGTACGACGTGCGTTCAGTGAGCGCGTTGGTAGCCCACTGACTTTAGCTCCCTCGAGGAAGGCACAAAACGTAGGTATATAACTCGCTCGCTCGGGCATGATTCACAGGCCTGCTACTGCGTTCGTTGGCTGGCCAGACTATAACAAATAAAGTATAATCCATACAAAATTAAAATGCTACATAAAATGTATGATGAAAATAAAGGAACGAATTAATTTCTAAACAGGAATATCGTTATTTCAATCATCTACAAGTATATTTCACTTAAGGGGCGCCACACATTAGAGCGGAATTCAGTGAGGAATTCATCACACCAGCTGAAATTTGTCTATTAAAACGGAAATTTGTTTATGGTAGCTGTATTTTTGAGACCATAGACAAATTTCAGCTATTGTGCCGTACTACAAGCACACATACGCTGAGTCTCTTACGCTGGTTCTTCTCAGTCGGGGCTCCTTTCCGAACCAGTAGTAGTTGATTGCTCTTCCCATAATATGGTTTTAAAAACAATTGAATTCAATACAGTTGTTAAACCGGTGTTTATGTTTTATTTCATTACCGTGCGTAATGTGCTTTAGGCTAGGTTATCCTGATAGTGTCAGTTTTTTGAGTTCAAAACCACCTTACTGCCCTGCCCTCGGCGGTCCTCGACGACATATATAATTTAAAAAGCTAAGCGTGTGAATGAGTTTTACCTTTGAAGTACTGACGTTAATCTTTTCATTTTTGTTAATGATTAAAAAATAATATGTAATTTGAATAATTTAAAAGTCGATTAAAATATGTTTAGAAACAATTTAATAACAACACACACACAAAACACACTGCTTTTCTAACAGAGCAATGCTTTACAATTATGGCTGTATGCCGAATGGGTCTTTGCCTAACCCACGGAGTAGGTATCTTTTAAGTGTATTGCCTAACCTGTCATAACAATGACAATGAATGACATAATGGCGGACGTATTTCTGCCGCACTCATAGATATAAAATGGCGCTTGCCGCTAAAAGATAAACGAAGTGCGCAAAAGAGACACCAACACGTATATGAACATTCCACGAGTGCAAAAGAGACACACGATCATTTTGAAGGAGTGACAGCTTTTGAATTTGGGTAGTTAGCTTACGTACCCACGTCGTGACAGCTCATATTTTAGCGTGGAAAATATAAAACAATCGTGAATAAAATAACTTGGGATGAAAAAGGAGAAACATGGTGTCGTGTTGTGTTCCAGATTGGATTATTACTTATAGGAAAAACCCAAGTAATTACTCATTTCACAGGTTTACATAATTTTCCGGTCGATGTCTTTGAAACAATATTTTATCAAAATAGCAAAATAAATCGTGTAAGTATTTACTAGATACAATTGACAACATTTCATTTTTTTGAGTGCTACTTTTTATTGTATGGCCCGAAAGAACTCACAATTTTAAGAGACCCGTATTTTTTTATATTTGCGAAAATCCATGTTTTTAGTGGAAAAATCCATTTATATTATTACTTGGGCAGAAAGGGCGTATGTAACAGTCGTCAAAGTATCGGCTAAATGACGTCACATGTTGTGTTTCATACACTGAAAAAAACGTTGAAATAGTTACATTGATTGACATTTACGTAAAAACCATAGCGTGACCATAGTGCGCTTAAATAGTTTGACATTTGAAGCACAAGATAAACGTCAAAACTTAAAATGTTGAAAATGCCTTGCATTAAATATTACCTAATGAAAACTTACAATAGCAACACATCTTTATAGCCCAGTTATTTACTGTTCTACCATCAGCTGAGGGAAGTACTATCTGAGACTATATACAGATGGACCTGAGGAGAGGCCCATCTTGTTGTTTTTCTTGCGCCGATGTGTGTCATTATGTTGGTTTGTTTATTATATTGTGTGAGAATGTATATTTTATATTAGGCCACGTTTCCACCACAGATGTGCTAGGTATATGAAGGTATCCGCCTAATGAATAACTGAACGAAATTAAAATATTTTAATATAATATACCTTTTATTTCTCCCCTGATTAACACATGGTGAATTTTACTTCTCCAGTAGTAACATTCTAAGTACTTACAGGAAAGATATTTAACTTATTATTGACAAGTCATCAGGCCGGCTAGCATATCTTACGTTGTCGCCTGTCACTTCATACTTCGAGTCGCGCTTGAAGTATGAACTGTCGCGTCAAACGTCAAGTTATGCTAGGCGTGCAGAAAGTACTTAAGGACCTACTTAGGATACAGGTTTAAAAATGACAAGTGTTCAAATAAGTACTTTATTTTCTATAAAATGTAATTTATTTACCACAATCCAACACCTTTGGCTCGTGATATTTTAATGAGGGTTTCCGCGATTGAGATTTTCACCAGATGGCACCATCGTGACGACAGGTCTTTTTGGCAGTAGCTGTCAATATCCACCAATCAAAAAATATATGGTTAAACATGATTGGTGGATTGTGACAGCTAGACCTGTCGCCACGGTGCTGCCATCTAGTGAAAAACTCGATCGCGGAAACCCTCATTGATATAATTTCTCAGTTTTGTCTGTAAAGGGACATTTCAACTTGAAAGCCAAATCGTCACAGATTCCGTTTGGAGGAGCACAAACAGTCATTCATTTTATGATTGTTGGCTTCTTGGAGAAACTCTTGAAGATTTGGGACGTGAGCATCACTTCCATACTGTTTTCGTTTACAAATATTAAAGCAACATGAGGCTGCACTTAATAAAGGCCTTTGCCAGTTTGTACATAAGAACTCCGCGAAGATAACGAAGCTTCGGTACCTCTTGTGCCAGGCAAATTATATTTATCCGAGCTTTGCAAAAACTCACATGCGGTAAGCTCCTGCTGTCAGCTTTGACAAATCTTTCTGAGTTTCTCGGGTCCGCTTTGTTATAGAGGTATTGGTCAATACCCAACCGGGGTATTTTCCGAGGATTCCCTGAATTCCATCGTCAGGTCGTCGTTGAAGAATGCAATCCGGGGTCTGTTAGAAAGCGAGTTGTTGTCGTCGTAGAAGAAAGCAGTTCAGAGTCCGTGTCAAATCGAAACACGTATATAATTAAATTAATCCAAGGAAACGTAAATTACAAGCAAATATTCGAATTGAAAGAATTAACTGTCAGCTGTCCTGTCCCTGTCAGTAGTGTTGTAATTGTCAAAGTTGTCAAACGGAAACCCGGAAGATAACGTTTTTTCATAGTGGTAGTATTGAATCAGCCGTGTGACGTCATTTTCCGGTTTACATATTTTGGTGATTATTCCAAAAAATACTGAAAAAAAAAAACAAAAAAAATGGTTTTTGTGTTCTAAAAGTGTATTTCTCGAAATGGTTTTCGATTTATAAAATTTGGGAATTTTGAAATATTGTCAATTAATTATTAGTGTTTCTTATACTGTGTGCCAATATTTTATCATAATTCATGATTATTTTGTGTAAAAACCGAAACATTTATTCGACGCTAGGGATTGACAAAACGTTTTAGGGACTTATATTGATAACTGTTCAATATGAAAATTATAATTATTGCTTCAAAAAAATCCATTGAATAAATTAATCTTATATTCACATTACGTCATTACGTAAGAAGATTAAATTAGGTTCTTATTATATCCAGTTTTAAACGGGTTTTTTTATTATTAAAGATTTTTTACCTTGCAGTACTTGTATTATTTCATTCAAATATGGCGCTCAACACATTTAGCAGAATTCGCTACCATAGTAAAAAAGCAGCCGAAAACGGAAATCGGGCTGAATATTGTACATGGGCTCCATACAAAAATTCAGCTCCCGTAAAGAAATTTCCGACTTTTATGCTGCGGCCGATTTTTATTTATGATAGCTGGGCTGGATTCCGCTCAAGTGTGTGCCGCGCCTACAAGTGACTAGTCAAACGATTAGAACGAGATAGAAATATACTTGGAATGAGAGGTCAGCTGTCAAAATGGTCGTGGGATCAATCGAAGGCGCATTCGACTGGCGACTTGAAATTCCGTTTTCCGTTTTATGAAATATTTGAAATTATTTTAGGAAATAATTTTGTTTATTTAATATTTTTAATTTCATCATCATCATCATCATCATATCAGCCGAAAGACGTCCACTGCTGGACATAGGCCTCCCCCAAAGAGTGCCACAATGACCGGTCCTGCGCCACCCGCATCCAGGGTTTTTAATTTAATCATAAATAATTTTGTTTATTTACATTTTTTTTATTAATTTGCTTAGAACAAACATATTAGTTATTAACTATTAGGTAATGTAATAATATTAGTCGAAAATGTGCGTGATATGAAACGTCAAGTTGGTAGTGGGGGTCAATTGACGTCACAGTTGACTACTTTGACTAATCGCTTACGTCTGTAGAGGCCTTTAGAACGTATCGATAAGAAAGTCAAATACCGATAGATAATTAACCTGTTGTATTTGGCATCACTATTTTACGCTCACATAGACAATTTAGACACACATGGATTTCATTTTTTTGCCACACTTTTGATCGTTGACAAGCATTCTTTGTCATCCCATTTCTCTGGCCGCACTGGAGTCAATTACTCTTGTTTGCAACTTACCTCACTCGATATAATCGTGTTCATAATTGCATACCCAATTTATGAATGAATTCATTGATAAATTGGGTATGCAATTATGAACCCGATGGTACAATTTACTATGAAGAGCCAAGTTTAAAAATTGCCCTAAAGCAGATGTAGTACCATTAAGTGGCAACACTTTTTGATTGACAATATTTTTTTGTGTTTTGCTAATTTCGTGCACTATTTGATGATATTTAGACGTAATTATACTTACAGATGAAAAGAAACGTTATCCTTCTGTAAACTAGATAATTCAGGTCTTTTCTTACATGAAAACACACAGCAATTCGGCATTTTTACTTCAGATCGTTCCGCGCTGACTGACATTCATTGAATGGCGTTTGGCACGCGACAATTAGTTTTATATTAACCGCTATGACCAGTGGTCTTGTACTTTTGGCAGAGGGGGACGCCTGACAATTACCACTCCATTGGTTTATTTCTCTGATGCTGCGACCACACTTCGCGTATGCGGACAAATATTCGTGTTGCGTCTCTTTCTTATTGTATAGAATAGGAAAGAGACGCAACACGAATATTTGTCCGCATAGGCGAAGTGTGGTGCCACCATAAGAGTGAGTGTGTCTTTCGGTTAGGTTACCGAATCAGGAGCCGTATCGGCTACCGGACGTTTGCTTGGAGCCTTGATAAGGCCATAGGTTTTAACCCTACAAAAGCAAAACAATCTGATCACGGTCGCTGTAAATTGTTGAACTTGCGGTTTGAAAATGTTACACCAGGAGTACTTCAGGTCAGAATGCAAACAAGTAAAATCAACCAGTCCTGTGTGGAGGTCATCCGATCGGATAACCGTATCCAGCAAGGTGTTTGCCTGGAACTTTTAGTCCGATCGGGGAACGGAATCCGCCAACCTGACGCGTAGACCGAACGCTTACCTTGAACCGGATCAGTTACTCAATTTGATACCTTATTCCAGCCCATTTCCAGCCTTAGCACATATTTGTGGTCAACGTGACATTTTTTAAATATCCTATAAACAATTAAGTGCCGTAGTTTTATTATGTTGGAGGCAGACCGATAGTTATATAAAGCCTGACCAGAAATATATGATTATTGTCAAGAGGGCGCTATTATTCTCATTTATAATATGGCAACAGTAATATGACATCTTGATTTGTTTACCTGTCAGCTCTGATGTTAATTTGAAAATGTTTCACAGCGAAATAATTTCATTTCCCGAGTGTATTATTTACAGAAATTTATTATATACCCTATTTGCAATGTTTCGCTCTTGAATATGGATATTTTTGTCGTTTATTATTTCATATTCAACACTTTATTATTATTTAAGTAAACCGTCTCAACGACACTTGACAACAGTGACAGCCATGCACTCACACTCACACATGCATATCATTCTGTCATTAAAACGCGGATCAGAAGAAAATCCGGATAGTACTTTTACTATATTTCCCTAACCACAGTTGAACCTTATTACCGAGCAAAACAGTCGTTCATAGGTCACTAGTAAAAAGTAATAAAAACGGTCCGATAGAGAGCATAATGTAGGGGGCGGTGTCTCACTCGCACAATGCTGCCAACTTATGAAACTTACCAATGTGGTTTTATTTATATACATTTATTTTAGTAACACACTAGAAGTTACTTCCTACTTATAATAATTTATTGCAAGATTTGAATTAATACTTTGTTCCCTTTAAGCTGCTTTGAATTTTTTTACGACGTAAATATTATTCATTCATTAAATGAAAGAATTGCAATTAATATTGCAGAGAGTAGTAAGTTTTGTAATATTTAAAATACGGTCTGGTATCCCCATCCCATCAGTCCCATCACTGACATAATATGTCACTGATATTATTTCAAATGATGCCGCTCAGCTCAACAACATTTCGTAACAACATTTTTAAGTAAAAATGGTCAAGATATGTTGCGTAAAAGGGTGCAGGGGTGAGACTTTACAATAAAGTGGACTTTCCTTTCACCGGTAATCCACAATCATTTAATTTTACGATTTAACAACAAGTTAAGATTGTCAAACAATAGGGTGACTATGATGTCGGCAAGCTGCGGGTCGGTTTTGTTGTTTTTACAGAAGTGTACATAAGTACATGGTCTGTTCCTAAGTATTACTTACACAGGACAGGAGTGGCACGCGGGTCTTTTTAGGCCCTTTCGAAAGGGTCCTAAATTGGCACAAGGCCATACAAAAATTGTAGTAGTGGCAGTATGATAAATAAATATTATGGGACAATCTTACACAAATCAACCTAGTCCCACAGTAAGCTCAATAAGGCTTGTGTTGTGGGTACTAGACGACGATATATGTAATAGATATATACATATAAATACTTAAATATATAGAAAACATCCATAACTCGGGAACAAATATCCGTGATAAACACACAAATAAATGCCCTGACCAGGATTCGATTTTTTTTACCTTTAAGTATATTAAAGTCGGAGAACTGTCCACATTAGATATGACGCAATAGTGAGAGCCACGAACCCCCTGTATTTACTTAGTTTTAGTTTGCTACACTAACTATCCCCTATTTTAAGACGCGGACATCTGGCAATTGTTCATCGGTGTTATGCAACGAGTTGTAAGAAGTAAATATCTTACAGTTCTAGGTTTGATGCAGTGCAGTATCATGTAATTAATAAGATTATATCATTTTCAGGAGTTTCTGTTGGGGGAAAATAGTGCAAAATGACGTTACGTTAATGTATTGTTTGTCGCCTACCTACTGTTTTCCGTAGCGATACGCAATGTTTTTACTTTTTTGTTATTATATTAGCGATAGGCTTCGACAGTTTTTACCTATTAACTGGAATATTTTGCTGGTCTGTCACTCTGACGTCCTCCGATAAATAGCTGCCAGATGCCTGGATCTAGCAATAAGTTTAAAATAGTAAACTAATTAGAGGGGTTCTCTGCTCTCATTATTGCGTCAACGTATCTGAAGTGGCCAGCTCCTTAAGTCAGTAGAATGTATAAGTTCCCATATGAACTATAAGACTTCTCTTTCTGGACAATACTTACTAGACGACAAGCATATTTAATTTTATATTTATCTTCATACCTACTATCCCAATCCCACATAATCATATGGTCACTCTACTTAGAATGAGATGCAGCCCCCTACATTACCCTCTCTTTCGGCCTCACTTTGTGGTCGAAGTATGACCTCCAGATTGTATTTAACTTCATGCATTAAAATTATTGCCAGTGTCAGAAATTAGTTCCAATGAAATTCCGCAACATGGCGCATGATCATATATTTCTGGTCAAGCTTTATATTTTTTTACAAGCGTCATCTACTGTGAAATAGAAAAAGGTAGAGGCAACCACGGGCCAGTAGAGTCTGGACGGTACTTTTGCTCTATTTTCCTAACCTCAGTTGAACCTTAAAAACGGTCCGATAGAGGGCATAATATTAGGGGGCGGTGTCTCACTCGCACTCGTTACAATATAGTCACAAACTGACATTTGAACTTGTTCTCATGTTGTCATGTGGGCTTTGTCTGGTGACGTCATTACCTCCTTAGTCAAAACGAGACGCAGCCCCCTATATCAAACTCTCTTTCGGCCTCACTTTGTGACTGAAGAGTATATTTCAATTTATCCTACTTCCTACTAATATTATAAATGCGAAAGTTTGGATGGATGGATGTACGTTCCGATTAATCTCAAAAACTACTGGACCAATTTAGATGAAATTTAGTGTAGAGATAATTTGATATACTTATTTCCGCAACCGTAGACAATAGTCTATGATTTCAGAGCTGAATAAGATAAATTTTCATCATTTGATACCATTGTATCGTCGATAACAAGATAAATATATTATAAGCAATGATTTGTTTGTTTTAGATTTATCTAAAGCATTTGACCTAGTTTCCTATGACTTGTTATGGAACAAGCTTAAGAAAAGCAATGTACCTACTGATGCCATAAATATCCTTTGTTACTGGTATAAACATCAGGAAAACAATGTAAAGTGGTCAAACAGCTTGTCGGACGCATACAGGTTGGAGTGCGGGGTGAGGCAGGGGGGGTTGACCTCACGTTTGCTTTTTAACTTGTATTTGAACGAGCTAATCGTTGCGCTCAGTAAGCAGCACGTGGGATGCCATATCGATGACATTTGCGTTAACAACTTATCGTACGCTGACGACATGGTGTTGTTGAGTGCATCGGTTTGCGGTTTCAGAGCGCTGTTAAGGACATGTGAAGAATATGTGTCCCAACATGGATTACTTTATAACGCTGCAAAAAGCGAAACCATGGTGTTTAAAGCGGGGTCCAGGGGGCCATTACATGTTCCTTCACTTGTCCTTAACGGAGTTTATTGCACCTGGGTGCTGAGAGGAGACCGTGGATTCTTACCACTCTTGAAAGCAGGGAAAGCGATATTCAGGCGGGAAATAAAAAGTGCTCGTCGCGATTAACGTAACTTTATAATCAATATATAAAGCACATACGAATCGTTTGTCAAACGAATAAAATACAACGAGGATTAAATATATAAACGACGATAACATATGAAGACAATACAAGATTAATTTATCAAATAAGATGGTGTGCGAGTACAGAGCAAATTTGGAATGAAAAAGGAATTATCAAGTGACAGCTGACATAACGTCTAGTATAGACAAACTACATGTCCAGAGTGTTAAAGCTGTGTTTACACATTACAAGTTTTTTATAAGTCATAATATTCAATACTTCCCCTTGACTTTAAAAACTTAATATGCAAAGGTTACAACTGTGCTATACAATAACATTATTTTAATCATTATACAACATTAAAACATAAGTAGCAAACATCACAGTTCTTATTCTTATTACATGCCTATCATACTAGCATCCATAACAATTCAGTATCAAAATTAGTATCCAAAATGCAACATATTTACTAACAAAACAAAAGAAAAATATTTAACAAGGCCTAACACACAAATCATGCCTAAACATACAATGTTGTCTTGAATTTAAACTCTTTGTTAGTACATCTGCAATCATTTTCTCTGTACACAGATATTTAACCGTCATAAAACCTTTCTGAACTAAATCCTTAATAAAATGATAGCGCACATCAATGTGTTTTGTTCTTTTGTGACTAATATCTTTATTTTCAATAATTTTGTGAGCACTCTGATTATCGTTATACACAATGATATGCACATTTACACCAGGTAATAATTCTGTTAAAAGTTGCTTTACAAAACATAGCTCTTTGGATACATCAGCAATAGACATGTACTCGCTCTCTGTAGAGCTGAGGGAAACAGATCTCTGTTTCCTAGATTCCCAATGAATTACATTTGATCCTAGTTTAATTACAAACCCTGTACATGATTTCCTATCATAACAATCATTTGCATAATCGGCGTCAGTAAACGCATTTAATACCAATTGACTACTTTTTACATAATGTAAACCGTAATTAATTGTACCATTACAGATACCTAAGCAAACGTTTAGCAGCAAACCAATGCGTTTTTCCAAAGCAGTTATTGAACTGACTCAGTTGGCTACAGGCAATTGCAATATCAGGACGAGTACAAGCAGACAGGTACATGAGGGAGTCTATCAACTCTCTATACTTATATTGCTCGTCCTGCAATGTGACATCTTCTTTTAGTAATCTATTATTGAGAACCATAGGAGTGGACACCGGTTTACAATCTAACATGTTAAATCTTTTTAAGATATTTTTAATGTAAACCGACTGATCTAAAGTCAATGTTCCCATTTTCCTATCCCGAGTAACACGGATGCCAAGATAGTTCTGAATTGAACCTAGATTTTTAATATCAAATTCTGACTCTAATAATTCCAATAATTTATTTTTACATTGGCTATCTTTGGGGTAAAATAAATAACAGTCATCCACATAGAGAGCAATAGCTACAAAATCATTATGTGACTTCATGGTATATACACAAGGTTCACTTTTGCATTGCATAAAACCGTTTTCACTTACGACCTTGTGTATACGCGCATTCCACACACGGCTAGACTGTTTTAGTCCATAAATACTCTTTTGCAAGAGACAAACCTTACCATTATTTGAACCAAAACCTTCCGGTTGCTCCATGTAAATAACTTCACTTAAATTGTCATTTAAAAATGCTGTGGTTACGTCTACGTGATCAATATTAAGATCAAGCTCGTTTGCCAGGCTAAACAATATCCTAATTGTCGAGTGATGAACGACGGGGCTGTAAGTCTCGTTAAAATCTATGCCTTCTTTTTGAGTGAAACCTCTCGCTACTAAGCGAGCCTTGTGACGAACAAAATTACCAGCAGCGTCATTCTTCACTTTAAAAACCCATTTACACTTGACAATATTGGTATTTTTCGGCCTGTCAACCAACTTCCATACTTTGTTTGATATTAAAGAGTCATATTCATCTTTCATAGCCTTTTGCCACTGAGTGGCATTAGGGCTAGACATGGCCTCTTTAAATGAAGTTGGTTCTGAATCACTAGTGGCCATTAGTGACCAATCCGTATCACAGTACCTTTTAGGGAGTACAGACCGAGTGCTACGCACAGGACGTCCCGCAGACGTCGACGGCGGGGCAGGTGTCTGCGTCACAGCTTCCCCTGGAGCAGAGCCCGCGCCCGGTGACCTGTCCGCCTCACCAGCTGGACAGTCAGCGAGGGAGTCATCCTCGCTCACCGTGCAGTAGTCCTCGTCTCCCGAACCTGGAAATTTTAACGAATAATCATGTTCATTTTGTATATAACTGAAATCGTTACTATCGTTCACGACATCATTATCATTCATCATACTGTCATTTCCATTAAAATCGTTAACCTTGGCAATGTCATCTTTGCCCCTAGTGTTACTCTCATTCGTGTTGCCTGTGTCTAACACAGCGCTCTCATTCGTGTTGCCTGTGTCTAACACAGCACTCTCATTTCCGCTACATTCATCTGTACTACTCTCATTCATACAATTATCAATATCATTAAATTCATTGAAAAATTCAAAATTAAAATTGATATTATTCATGTCATTCCGATTAAAATTGTAAAACCTTTGCTCTAAGAATTCAACATCCCTGGATATAATAACCTTACTGGGTTCATCACAGTCGGCCAATCTGTAGCCCTTACAGGTCTCTGAATATCCAACAAACACATAGGACTTGCACTTTGCATCCAGCTTCTTTCGCTTTACATCCGGTACCTTTGCATAAGCTAAGCATCCAAACACACGCAGGTGACTGAGGTCCATCTTAGACCCAGTCCACACCTCCTCCGGAATCCGGCCATCCAGGGCTGCTGTGGGAGACCTATTTTTAAGGTATATAGCAGTTGTCACTCCTTCAGCCCAGAAGCGGCGGTCCAGACCTGAATGCTGCAGCATGCACCTCGTTTTATTCATCAAGTTACGGTTAAGGCGTTCAGCCACCGCATTTTGCTGAGGGCAATAAGGTACAGTAGTTTGATGCACAATCCCTTTACTTTTAAAAAACATTGAAAGTTTAGTGTTTATGAATTCTTTACCATTATCAGATCTCACACATCGAACAGGTAAACCTCGCTGCCTCTCCACCATGGTTACAAACTCTATGAAACGGTCACTCACCTCTGATTTCCTCTTCAAAAGGAACCCGAAGGACTTTCTTGAGTAGTGATCCGTGATTGTCAGAAGATATCTCGCGCCACCCAAGCTGACGGGGAGCGGACCACACACATCGGTATGGATCAGAGCTAGGGGCTGGTCAACAGTTGTGCTGGAGGCCTTGGGGAATGGTTTGGAAGGTAGCTTGCCCTCCAAACAAGGCACGCACCTCTCAGCATTCTGTAACTTTAAAAGGTTAGGCACCCTATCCCTAATGCTATTTAAATCTTTGGCATTTATATGTCCTAATCGATAGTGCAAAAGCTCCTCATCAGTAACTGTGGAGCTCAAGGCTTCTTGCCCGTGCAAGGACCTTGAACTCTCCCATTTGCGCGAACAACTATCTCTAACTAACCAGTAAGTACCATTAACTAACGCAGCTGCTGCTATTCGTTTACCTTCTGTCGCAGATAGCTTAAAATTACTGTTGTTTTTGTGTAACTAGATCTAAGTTAATAATTTTCTCGATTTATACCAATTTGTTTATTTTTGTAATTTAATAAAGTGTATAAATTCGTGTTTACATGTCTAGTTCTTAAGTACTGGTTTATGTCTTAATTTTATTGATATCATGTCATAATACGCAAAATGTCTAGATTATAAGAATTTTGTACTAATTTATGAAGAAATGTCCCATATAAATATCAATTTTAACCCTCCTACCAACATGTAATACTGTAAGCTTATTCGTGAATAAGTATCTAATTTACACGGCACATACCAGCCACTAGTACGAGCACGCTAAAAAACCCATAAAAGAGGCCAGCACTCGTACTCGTTGCTCACTTCTACAACTACTCCCAGCGGGGAAACACCTGCAACTACACTGCTCAAATGTTTTACAATTCTAAATAAGTGTTTTTATTCATCTCCCTACATGACCTGGTAAATGGTACAGCGGGTCAGCGCTGCTTGGTTCGACGTGGTAATCCGGTCTGCACACAACAGCTGGTCCTTCGAGCTCCGGATATCAGAAAACTGCGGCCAATTGAAGAAAGAAACAAGTACGCGCTGAGCTGGATTAATTTCGCTCAGAATCTTCATACGGTGTCCGGCCTAACCGCTGATACACCTGCCCGCTTTCGCGGAAGAGCCCTGTGTTATTTACCAGCTTGCTGGACGGACCGCTCGTGTAGAGGCCATACTCCACGTTCGTGTCCTGGCAACTTTCGTTGCAACGTCACATGGTTGACGTCTTCACACTGCTTTCGGACGCTCTGGCACTTGCACTTAGCCTTTGCGCGAGATTCAGTGCATCAGGGATTAACGCCCACGAGTAAGTAAAGTGAACGTAGGGCCGCTTTCACTGCACTAGGCAGTGTCAGCCATTAGGTTTTAGGTAGGTAAGGTTAGGGAACCCCACGTGCTTCAAGAAGCAAGAAGAAAGAAGAAGATGTCCGATCATACGCTCAAGATGTCTCTTCGCTCACACAAGGGACAACCCTCCAGAGCCGTTACCCCGCCGTCTGGTGAAACAACCTCCGGCGATACCAATACATGGGACAAAGGCACCACCAGCACTCTTGGCGATGGTCCTAGTGTCGAACCGCGTCTACAGCCGCCGCCGGCAATAGCGCCGGCGCCCGCTTATTCGGAAATATCGGAAGACGAGGCGGAAAAGACGTTAGTTAAAAGTCCACCGGGGACATCGTGTAAACCTAACACGTCCGCCGGGGAAAAAGACCGCTTTTCTCAGTGCGGCGACCGCGGTAGTAAAAAAGTGCGCGAAAATCGAAGTGTGTATAGTGAAAAGTGCGACGAAAAGTTAGCTCTGTTGCTAAAGCCGCGGTTCATAAAGCCGCCCTCGCGGTTGCTAATAAAGAGACGAAAACTGCCAAGTTAAGGCTACAGATTGCCCAGCATGAGGCGCAATCTGTTAGCGGTAAGTCCGAACCTCTTGTCGAAAAAGACGAGCAACGCGTGAGGAATTGGGTAGAACGACAGTCCCAGCTAGATCAGAGCAATTACGTAACTAAAAATGAAGCATCCGCGTTACACACAATACGTAATTTCGCCTCTAGCGCGCCGGCGCCCAGCGCCCCCGCGCCCCGCGAGCCGCATATGAGTACTCATCGCCCGCCGCGAGATGTGTCTAGTCAGTATGGGCCCATTATGCATAGGCCACCCGAATTACCCGCTTTCGACGGTAATATCACAGAATGGATCGCATTCCGTGCCGAATTTAACGATACCGCGCCCATGTTTAGTTACGTAAATAACGTCAGTCGAATTAGGCGCGCGTTGAAAGGTGAAGCGCGTACCGCGGTGAAATCCATAATGTATACCGTCCAGGATCCATACGAGATAATGGAGGCCTTAGAGAGGCAGTTCGGGGACCCTGAAGAGATCGTGTTGACTGAGCTACATAATGTTAAACGCATGCCGCGCCTAGCCGAAGATAACAGTAATATCGTGTCTTTTGCCGCGCACGTCGCAAATGCAGTAGCGACAATAAAATCATTAAAGCAAGAAAAATACTTGTACGCGCCAGAGCTAGTCAACAAGATCGTCGATAAGTTGAACCTTATTGTTAGGTACGAATGGGGCAAGTTCAAACAAGCTAATATGAACTCGCCCGATTTAGTCGCGATATCAGAATTTCTGCTAGAAATTAGTTCCGCGGCTAAAAGAACGAGTCGTCATCGAGGTCCGAAGCCGAAAAATGGCGTGAACACGGTTTCCTTTGAGCTGGACAATAGGTCAGGGCGTCATACCGCCCCCACCCGTACTCCCGCCCCCGTGTTCTCCCGCGACTATTCGAGCGACTCCAACGACAGCTACCAGAGCACTCGCCTGCGAAATAGAGTAGATAGAGCTCACACGGGGGAGTATAGGTCGCCGACGGTAGCTCAAACGAAGCCCCGCGAGGCTAAAAGGCCCGCGTATACGGGGACCAAGCCCAAACAACATTCGGTACCAGCACGATTTACGTCACGTGATAAGTGTCTAATATGTCATAATCATGAACACAAAGTGGAAGCATGTACTAAATTTTTAAATGCATTGGTAACCGAACGTTGGGATTGAGCGAAAAACGAAAAGCTGTGCTATAAATGTCTAGGCGCGGCGCACCGTGGTCGCTTCAAATGCAGGTATGTGGCTTGCGGAGTGCAACAGTGCGAAGCCGGGCATCACAGGTTACTACACGGTTTGAACGCATCTAAAGCGCCCGTGGAAGACAAAAAAGTCAGTAACGTTCACGCGATTAGAATAGCGCCCACGTTTTTGAAAATGATGCCCGTAGAGGTTACGGGCCCACTAGGTACTACGCAAGCCTTAGCCCTGTTAGATGAAGGGGCGGCCCTTAGTTTGATTTCACACGAAACAGCCGATCGTATAATGCCCCGAGAGCGGGGAGAAACGCTCGACATAGAAGGTATAGGTGGGAGCGTGAGCGATCCGGACTCTTGTAACGTGCGATTCGCAATCCGCGGCTTTTGCAGTAGGCATCTAGAAATGATGGAAGCGCTTACCATCAATCGATTGAACGTAGGAGCGCAAGGCGTCTCCAAAAACATAGTCGCGCAGTGCGACCATTTAGCCGACATAGCCGAGGAGCTGTGTTACGATTCTGCCGCGCCTTCAATAATTATAGGTCAAGATAATTGGCATTTGATAGTGACGCGCCAAATTATCAGCGGTAAATCGCACCTCCCGGTAGCTAGTTTGACGCGGCTAGGATGGTCACTGCACGGACCACATAGGTCATCGGAGGCAACCGTAGCGTTTGTAGGCCACATGGGGCCACAAACGGCCGACGATGAAGCTTTAGCTCTCATGAAGGAACATTTCGATATCGAGTCACTAGGGGTAGTTAAAAAGTTACCTCGGGCCGATCCCGATCAAAGAGCAATAGATTTACTAGAAGCGACATGTGAAAAAATCCCCGGGGAAGATAGGTTCCGAGCGGGATTGTTATGGCGTACCGATAACGAAGAATTGCCAAATAATAAAGCGCACGCGTTACGGCGGCTGTACAGCCTGGAAAACAAGTTAGATCGCGACCCTATTCTGAAAATCGAGTATACTAAGCACATAAATAACCTGTTAGACAAAGGTTACGCGGAAAAAGTAGACTCGCCGCCCCCGCAGGACGCGCCTAGGGCATGGTACTTGGCGCATTTCGCAACGTTTCATCCGCAGCGCGGAAAAATGCGCGTAGTTTGGGACGCAGCCGCTACCGCGTACGGTAGGTCGCTAAATAGTGCTCTTCTAGCGGGTCCTGATCTGTTAGAATCCTTATTCGGCGTGTTAGTCCGTTTTAGGGAAGGCAGGACCGCGGTAATAGCCGACATTAAAGAAATGTTCCTGCAGATAGAGATTGTAGAACGCGATCGAGATTCGTTACGTTTTGTTTGGCGGGGGGAGGACCGCTCAGCCTCACAGCAAGAATATAGGATGAAAAGACTGATATTCGGGTCCGCGGCTTCGCCGACGACGGCATTGTACGTCAAAAACAAAAACGCATACGAACATGCGAAAGAATTTCCGATCGCCGCTGAGAAAACTATAAAAAGCACGTATATGGACGACTTAGTCGTAGCTTTTGACCAGTGTGAGAGCGACGTTAGGCGCATAGTAAACGAAATTTACGCGCTTAATTTACGCGCGTCGTTCGAGCTCCGCGGGTTCGCCTCTAACAACCCAAACGTAATTTCTGACGTAGTTCCTAGCAAAGAGGATACGTCCCTCATCGGGGGAGGCGAAAGCGAGCGCACATTAGGCTTAAAATGGAACCATAGACGCGACACGTTAGGGTTTAACGTAAATTTACGCAACACGCCCGAAGACGTGCTCAACGGTACGAAATTACCCACTAAACGACAAGTGACGAGTAGCGCGATGTCGATATTCGATCCCATAGGCTACGTAAGCCCGATCTCTGTCTTAGGGAAGGCATTGATGCAGGAAGTCTGGCGTACAGGGATAGGCTGGGATACCGTTATACCCACCTCGCTCGCACCCGCGTGGAATTCATTCGTGAGTAATATTCAGCAACTTAGGGAGTTAGAAATACCGCGATACGTACCCGCGAGAAATAGAGAGGCCGACATGCACGTTTTTTGCGACGCTAGCGAAAAGATATACGCCGCCGCGATATACTTAGTTAGCGAAGGCCCGGACGGACAAAAGTCCGCAGCCTTAGTAGCCGCCAAGGCGCGAGTCGCACCGTTGCGTATTGTCAGCATTCCTAGGTTAGAATTGCAAGGTTGTGTGCTAGCGACACGGCTAGCCGACACAGTAGTAAAGGAGTCCGATTATGTCATTAAACATAGGTATTTCTGGAGCGACGCTCGGACAGCGTTATCCTGGATAAGGTCGGATCCACGTCGGTACAAAAGCTTTGTCGCACATAGAGTAGCCGAAATAGAAAACACAACTAAACCTACCGATTGGCGTTGCGTACCTAGCGCGTTAAACGTCGCCGACGACGCTACTAAGGGCGTCCCGGCCCAGTTCGGAGCTAACCACCGGTGGTTTATAGGGCCTGATTTTATACGGCAAGCCGAGGAGCATTGGCCGCGCGAGAAAACAGTAGAGCCCGTCGTAGAAACGTGCGAAGAGCGCGTCATAAAACCGGTTTGCTCCGTAAATACCGTTCAAAACAAGTTCGCATACTTGCCCGAGATATGTAGGTTCTCGAAGTTCACTAGGCTGGTTCGCACTACGGCCAGAGTTTTGGTTGCTGCCGAGGTATTCAAAGCCAGATTGTCTGTCAATAGAAATCCAGAAACAGAAATGAATAACAGACACATAAGTCTAGCGGAGATACTGCTGATTAAACGGAGCCAAAATGAGTCGTATGCCGAAGAGATACGACTACTGGAAGCCGGGCGCGCGCTGCCGAAGAAGTCTGCATTACATCGAGTTGCTATGAAGCTTGATAAGAACGGAATAATTGTGCTAGATGCCCGAATAGACAGAGACGAAGCCCATATACCTGTCTTGCACGCTAAGGAGGCATTTACCAAGCTGTTGATCCATCATTTCCACGCACTTTTCAACCACGGAAATCATGCGACGGTGATCAACGAATTGAAGCAAAGATATTACATAGTCGGACTGCGCGGTACAATTCGTTATCTGACGAATAAGTGCCAATGGTGTCGGACCTATAAAGGAGCTACCCTCAAGGTTCCTGTAGGCGACCTACCGCCAGAGAGGCTCAAGGCGAATCAACCGCCATTTACCGCAGCAGCCGTAGATTTGTTCGGTCCTATGCAAATTGTCATAGGCCGCCGCCGAGAAAAGCGATGGGGCGTCCTTTACACGTGCCTCACCACTAGAGCCGTGCACCTAGAGCTAGCCGCCTCCCTATCGGCAGCCTCTATGATCCTATCGCTACGAAGAATGATGTCTCGACGCGGCGCACCCACCGTTCTGTACTCAGATAACGCCACAAACTTTTACGGCGCAGAACGCGAGCTATCAGAGGCCAAAAACTCTCTTCCCGATAGTCTCAAGCAATTTATGACCGAACGACGCATGATCTGGAAGAAGATCCCGCCTGGCAACCCCTCCGCCGGCGGGGCTTGGGAGCGTCTAGTCGGAAGCGTGAAAACAGCTCTGAAAGTCACGCTAAAAGACAGAGCACCCCATGAAGAAGTTCTCCATACGCTACTGCTGGAAGCTGAACACCTGGTAAACTCCAGACCGCTGACCCCAGTGAATCCTGACTTAGAGGCTGAAGCGCTCACGCCGAACCACTTTCTCATCGGCCGATCGAACGCTATGTCCCCGCTGGGAGTCTTCTCCGACGAAAATATGAGCCTTTCGTCCTGGAAAACAGCTCAAGCACTAGCTGACAACTTCTGGAAACGCTGGCTGAAAGAATATCGTCCAAACCTGATGCCACGATCCAGTGCACACCAGAACGCGACGAAACTACACGTAGGAGATGTAGTAATTATAGCCGACGGTACGATGCCACGAGGTACTTGGCCTAGAGGCGTGATCGCACAGCTCTTTCCAGGTCCTGATGGCCACATAAGAGTAGCCATTGTACGTACTCGCGCAGGAGAAGTCCGCCGCCCGGTTTCCAGACTCATTCTCATCTGCTCCACACCAATCGACGGTGCTGACGCACGTGGGGGAGAATTGTCGCAGATAGCTTAAAATTACTGTTGTTTTTGTGTAACTAGATCTAAGTTAATCATTTTCTCGATTTATACCAATTTGTTTATTTTTGTAATTTAATAAAGTGTATAAATTCGTGTTTACATTTCTAGTTCTTAAGTACTGATTTATGTCTTAATTTTATTGATATCATGTCATAATACGCAAAATGTCTAGATTATAAGAATTTTGTACTAATTTATGAAGAAATGTCCCATATAAATATCTTTTTTAACCCTCCTACCAACATGTAATACTGTAAGCTTATTCGTGAATAAATATCTAATTTACACGGCACATACCAGCCACTAGTACGAGCACGCTAAAAAACCCATAAAAGAGGCCAGCACTCGTACTCGTTGCTCACTTCTACAACTACTCCCAGCGGGGAAACACCTGCAACTACACTGCTCAAATGTTTTACAATTCTAAATAAGTGTTTTTATTCATCTCCCTACATGACCTGGTAAATGGTACAGCGGGTCAGCGCTGCTTGGTTCGACGTGGTAATCCGGTCTGCACACAACACCTTCAATATCAATATTACAACCATCTTTATGAAAGGTCACAACATAATTGTTTTTAATTAACTCGCTAACTGAAATTAAGTTATTCAAGCAGTCGGGCACATACATAACATCTTTTAACAATAATTTATTATCAATGAGGACTTCACCTTTACCGTAACACTCCATTTTATGCTTATTAGCTGCTATTATATAACTAGAACTAGGTTTGAAGTTAATGAAGTAGTCCTTTTTATTAAAAATGTTCACTGAAGCGCCCGAATCTACACACATTACATCACTGGGAACGGCCGCCAGAGCTGCTGCAGAAAGAGCCTGCTCCACGATCATGGGAGCACTCTTCCGGTCACGTTTCCACTTGAAGCAGTTCTTCTTAATGTGGTTCGGCTTCTTGCAGTAATGTCATCTGGCCTGCGTAGTCCTTTTCATGGATGCAAGCGCAGTTCCCTCATCTGACGACGATCGCCTGGACTCCTCCTGAAGAAGCCTAGCACGCATTAGCTCACTGG
The DNA here is from genome assembly GCA_947086415.1 of Pammene aurita. Taxonomy (NCBI): domain Eukaryota; kingdom Metazoa; phylum Arthropoda; class Insecta; order Lepidoptera; family Tortricidae; genus Pammene; species Pammene aurita. The sequence continues at coordinate 17,170,813 of OX352315.1, forward strand.
TCAACGTACTTGTCATGTTCATGGTCTCCAGGTTGGATACAAGGGAGTCATATTCTGAAGAAAGCCCGCTGAGCAGTATCTCCGCAACTTCTCTATCTTCGATTGTCTTGCCTATATCGGCCAATTGTTGTACTAGCATTGTCGTGGCTTCAATGTAGTCTGACATTGTAGAAAACGTACCGTAGTCAATCCGATGCAGTTGTCGTAGGAGTAAAACACGACGAACCAAACCTGAGTCCTCGAATATATCTGCCAAGCATTTCCACACTTCCTTTGCGGTCTTGGCGTTTCTCACGTATTGGTACATACAAGGCTTGATATATAGGCAGATCCGAGCAAGCGCACGCTGGTCACGCGCGTCGCTTGCGGTCGGTCCATTCACGACAACATCCCACAATCCGTCGTGCACGAGTGCCATGCGCACGGCGAACTTCCAGGAGAAATAATTCTGTGGGCCGGCCAAACGTTCAATCAGCGCCCCGGGGACAGGTGTCGCTGTCGCGGTATTCGTAGTCTCAGGCATTGTGTGTAGGTTAATTAGAGGTTATGTTGTGATGTGACTTACTTATTCTTGCGTCTTCTTTTCTCCGCCTTCCTCTCTCGGTTTTTTTTTTCACTGGGACCGTAAACCTATTGCACCTGGGTGCTGAGAGGAGAGCGTGGATTCTTACCACTCTTGAATGCAGGGAAAGCGATATTCAGGCGGGAAATAAAAAGTGCTCGTCGCGATTAACGTAACTTTATAATCAATATATAAAGCACATACGAATCGTTTGTCAAACGAATAAAATACAACGAGGATTAAATATATAAACGACGATAACATATGAAGACAATACAAGATTAATTTATCAAATAAGATGGTGTGCGAGTACAGAGCAAATTTGGAATGAAAAAGGAATTATCAAGTGACAGCTGACATAACGTCTAGTATAGACAAACTACATGTCCAGAGTGTTAAAGCTGTGTTTACACATTACAAGTTTTTTATAAGTCATAATATTCAATAGAGTTCCTCTTAATAGGGTTCAACAGTTCAAGTACCTCGGACTAACTGAGGACTTGAAAGATGACGCAGACATGGAGTGGGAGCGTAGGTCGTTGGCGACAAGAGCGAACATGATAGCACACAGATTTGCACGTTGTTCAACTCCAGTAAAAATAACCCTTTTTAAGGCGTACTGTACTTCTTTATACACTAGCAATCTGTGGGCTCAGTTCACTCAGAAGTCGTTTAACGCCCTGCGCGTCCAATATAATAACGCGTTCAGGGTGCTGTTGCGGCTGCCGCGTCACTGTAGTGCATCGGGCATGTTCGCAGAGGCGCGCACCGATTGCTTCTACGCTACTCTGCGCAAGCGGTGCGCGGCGATGCTCTGCAGAGTGCGTGCCAGCCCCAACAGCGTCCTGGCCTTGATCGCGGACCGGCTGGATTGCCCCTATGTGAACCACTGCATCTCTGTTCACATGCGGCCGCCAATAGCTTAGTTTTTATTTGTTTGTTTATTTATATTTAGTGTACTTATATTAATTTAGATAAAATTATACTTGACATTTCACTTAACGTTTAATTTGATTGTATAGGTTTTATTATGTAATGTGTGGACCATGTTGTCTGTCAATAAATGATTTGAATTAGAATTAGAATTTGAATGAAAGAATACCACAGCATACTATTTTCCAGTTATTAATATACTTATAATGCGATTGAAGTCGTGTGTTGAATATTGTGAGAATATTAATAATATTTTATACAATCGTGACATAATGAAGTACGAGAATGAAAAGCTTAATTATGTCACTATTGTATACACCTTTTCTACGAGTGCTCATGGTGCAAGCCGGTAAGAATTAAGTTCGTCGAATGCCTTAAAATTTATTACCGACCAAAGATGATAATTATTTCGAAACAACAGTCATCTTTTAGAAAGGGTCAGAGGTCTCCCCGTTTGCATCTCTCTCGGCTCGTTTTTCTCGTTCTGATACGTCGAGCGAAAATGCACCTTAAAGTAATTAAATTATCTTAGAGTACATTTTACTTATTGATTTTTTTGGCTGAGATTGCTTCAGTTTAAAATAATAACTTCATGTACTAGGTGGGATTCCCCTCATCTACCGACCTCTACGTCAAAACAAATAAGATGGCACCCATGTCCATAGAGGCAATCCTCTAGCGATAGTTGTTGACTTTGACGTCAGTAGATATCTCACTATTGTGAAGCTATTGCAGTTTAGCGTCACTCAAAAGTGAGATATCTCAGTTGTATTGTGGTTGTATTGCATGACACTGTCATTTATGCCGTGTCGAATCGCGCTCCAGAGTATTAGAAGAAATCCGAGCGACGATGATTTTCGGTGGGGACCTAACTTATAAGTTATAACTTATTTATAACTATCAAATGACGACACAAATACAGACAAAAAAATTAAACAACAAAAGCAATCCAAAAAAAAAATAAACAAAGAAGAAAATGGCTAGACTGGTTACAGATAAAGCTCTTTGCCCAGTATGTAATATATAATTAATAATTTTAAACAAAAAAAAAACCAACTTCACTTAGCCTCCACCTTTTCAAAAGCAAATGCTCGAGCTGCTGTAAAAATACTCAAATCACTATAGGTGTGCCTATAATAGTTGAAGAGTTCCCTCGATTTCTCCACGATCCCATTATCAGATCCTGACCTGATGACAATGGGACCAACTGTGAAGTATACGCTATCAAACCAAAAAAGAATTTTCCAAATAGGTCTAGCTGTCTTCGAATAATCGGTGAACACACATAAAAAAATTTGCAATAAAAAAGATCCCGACGAATTGATAACCTCTTCTTCCTTAAAACTATAAGAGTTGAATGGCAACAGGGGCTATTTGAGTTGAAAGTTGGAAATTTGTTACTCGACGCGACGGTCTCAATAACATCACCGCGAGAGAAGTACAAATGTTATACAAAACATTACAAATCTGCCTAATAAAAAAATATTTAAAAAAACCGGCCGAGTGCGAGTCGGACTCGCGCATCGAGGGTTCCGTACAAGCCTGTAGGTATATAGGGGTGGTAATATTAAAATTATTAAAAATATTTTTATTTTATGATGTAACTAAAAATTTACGGTTTTTCGCAATTTTTCCTTTATCCGTGCTATAAGACGTTACTTCGTACCAAATTTCAAGATTCTGAGTTCACGGGAAGTACCTTGTAGGTTTTAATTCCCTTGCAAGTTTCGAAAATTTGCGGCATACTTAAACGGCTGTATCTTTTGATTGCGTTGGCTTAGAAGTCTGATTTTTTCACAGCTCCAAGGGACAAAAGATTTGAGTATTTGATATAAATTTCAGCTTGATACCTTCACGCGTTCCTGAGAAAAAGGGTCTTGACAGACGGACGGACGAACGGACAACAAAGTGATCCTATAAGGGTTCCGTTTTTTCCTTTCGAGGTACGGAGCCCTAAACATGTCATCCAAAGTAATCGCTGTGAAGTCAAATAAGTCAAATATTTCACATAATTAGTTTCTGCACTAGTGGATAAGATATCCCCCCCTGCTGCAATATTGGTAAAAATGACAGTTACTCAGTTGCACATAGCGCCGGGTTAAAGGCAGAACCAATTGTTTGGATTTAATTTTATTAGCAGAAAGTTGGTTTTGCCTTTGACCCTAAAGGCAGAAAATACTTTTTGGATTAAAGTTTCTTACTACATAGTTGGTTTTGCTGACCGCGCGTTCCTACGACGGGTCCTTATGACGGCATAAGTTATTAATACAGAGTTAAATTCTAAACTGAGATTCGCCAGTTTCGACCCGACGATAGTTTCTGATTCTCATTAGACTAAGTTAGATAAAAGCCATTTAGTGACTCTAGTTTGTTAAAAAAGTTAGAATACATTTGTGGAGTTGGAGTTACAGTGAAGCTGGTTACCTCCACGCACTGTTGGAGCACGCAAAATATCTGATTTTGAACTTTATCGCCTTGACAATAGAGGCGTTGTTCAGGTTTGGTGGTCCTAGCTTGGTTTGAATTATTTTTTTATCTACACTCACATTGTAGGTCCTCTAAAATGTGTTAAAAAATGGAAGGCAATAGCCAGCATTACCACAACAGATTTTATTACGATAAGTTTTTTATCTGTAGCAGTAACGTAATTTTAACATTACATGCTCAAATTTAATATTGGTAAGTTATGAGACTTATGACTGAACATCGATTTTGGTAACATAATGAAAATCCAGCCCTCCTCCCCGACCGCGGTTGCCCTCCTCCCCGATCGCCGGCACAATCCAGTTAACCATGGCGGTGCAATGGCGGTAATTTTAATGGTTTCCGAACACGTCATTTAGGATTTATAATATGTGTGTAGATAAAGCAGTGTAAATATGCAACTGTACGTTCTTAGGCCTTAAATCGTAACAGTTACATAACACAACTAAAAACGGATTATATCGCGTGTACTGAGCTTAAATTACATCCCGACGTTTCGAACACTTTACAGCGTTCGTGGTCATCGGGTCGACTGAGGAAAAATATACAATTACCTCCGTTCAAAAACTATCACAATATGCAAACCTACCCACATATTAAATATTAATAGTAGTTTATGTAACTGTTACGTAATAAGGGTCCTTAAAACATGAGTGTGGTTTTATGAAATGAGCCGCAGGCGAATTTCATAATAAGATCACACGAGTGTTTTAAGGCCTAATTACGTACAGTTGCATACACTGCTTTATCTACTCATTAAATTAAGTGTTCGGAAACCATAGAATGACCGCCATTGTACCGTCATGGCCAACTCGATTGTGCCGGCGCTCGCGCGGGACCAATCGAGTTGGCCATGGCGGTAACATTATGTTATCAAATTCGATGTTCCAAATTTGAAACTCATTGCTTAACAATATTTGAGCATGCAAAGTTAAAATTACGTTACTGCTACGGATAAAAAGCTTATCATAGTAAAATCGGTCGTGGTAATGCTAGCCATTGCCTACCGTTTTCGAACACGTTTTAGAGAACTTACAATATAAGTGTAGATAAACAAATTTGTGCTTGCACATGCCAGAGGGGCCTTTATAAAAAAACAAATGCTAATAATGTCAAATACCTAATTTTGAATCCATACTAATACCTATTATAAATGGGAAAGTGTATGTGTTTGTTTGTTTGTCCGTCTTTCACGGCAAAACGGGGCGAACGAATTGACGTGATTTTTTAAGTGGAGATAGTTGAAGGGATGGAGAGTGACGTAGGCTTCTTTTTGTCTCTTTCTAACCCCCCACTTCCCTAAAATGGGGGGTGGAAGTTTGTATGGAGCATTCCGGGGGCCAAAGGGGAACCGTGTTACCCCGAATTTAACGCGAGCGAAGCCGCGGGCAAAAGCTAGTGCAAAATAATTTTAAGTTACAAAAAATATAAAGAATGTTAATACGGTCAAATAAATAATTTCAAATAATTTACAAATTAAAACAATTGCACCGCCGTAGGGGCCTTTATGAAAATACCCCTACGGCGTGTGCAATTTTCTTTCATGAAGAACTATTGCGGCAACCGAAGACAATATTAGTTACATAACAGTATTTTATGCAACAGTTGTATAGGAGGGGTCAAAAAAGGTGGGTGGCGTGGGTAACAATTTGAGCCGTAGGCGAAAATTATTAAGAAAAACGCCACGAACATTTTTTTACCTACTTACCTACCTACTTACTTATACGACGTTGCATACAATACTTTTTCTATGACTACACTTACTTTTACATAAAATGCGAAATGGAAAACTTCTAGATACTTATCGCAGTTATTTCGTCATGTTTTACCTTGTAAAACACTATTTTTCAAGAATACTAACATTACTAACACATCGTCGTAATTTGATCAATTATTAAAGAGCTACAGAGATTAGTAAAAATACCTAAATTACTTTCAAAGTTTGCAATTTGCCCCTACAAACGAACGGGGAACGTAAAATACTACAAAGTAGGTCTGTGGTTCTTTAAATTTTTTCTTTTTTAAAGTTTTTTTTTCTAAAAACGCTGCGTTTATTTAGGTTTCTTAGGTTGGCAGTAATTTATTTTATATTAATAGTCGTGTTTGCACGCGATTACGCGATACTATTTTGGCGCTTTTATAGAACAAGTGTTATTTTGGGGAATACACTAGATAGATTTTTCATCGAGTATATTATCTACTAGCTGTGCCCGCGGCTCCGCCCGCGTGGAATTCGGTCTGTGTAAGTGGCTAATTTGCCCCTAATTTCTCTCCCGCTACCCTGGAGGCGGAACTTGAAGTAAAGTTGACAAATGGATACAATTACCACTAAATGAAACTACACTCAAAAATCAATACTTTTTTTGGCATGATTTAAACGACATAGAGTAGTAGGTGTATATCGGATACAGTACCACTTTTCCAAATCGATCCTCCCGTCAAATCAACCTAAGCATGAGAGGTAAGAACAGGTGGGGTTGAAATTTGGGGGGGGGGTCACAAATGTGAAATGATTTTTTGAGGGGGTCAGTAACGTTTTTTTCTAGTTGAGGTGTACTTGGGGGGGGGGGGGGGGGTGACTCATGCAAATTTAACTCAATCTGTAGTGAGTGTAGTGGCTGCCCCCCCCCTTTTAAGCGTTTAATTTTTATGGGCTACGTATAACCTGGCCGGAGATTTTCTTGAATTGGAATTAGTAATCTTTAAGGGGTGATTTCTGGGATAACAATGCAAAAAAAAACCGGCCAAGAGCATGTCGGGCGATGCTCAGTTTAGAGTTTCGTAGTTGCCGCCCTGTTTGGACTCACGGTTCAAAAGTTAGATGGAAGAGACGCCCTTTTTTGAACTTTCAAATCTAATATTTACGAAACTATCAGTTTCATCCAAAAAATGTATTAAAAGACTTCTATTCTTTCTGAAAGACCTATTCAATAATAACCAACACGATAGAGTTGGAGCGAAAAAAAATTCACCCCATTTTATGTGTACCCTAATAGAAGCATACAGATGTAGTGAATAATCCTTTCCTTTCGTATTTTCTCGGAAATGTTCGTTTTTGTCTTACTACTTCACTCGCACTCAGTACCCATCGAGACAACGTAGGGAACGGTCGCATTGCAAGAGGAAGTATCTATATAGAGTAGTTAATACCATTTCGACGCATATTGCCAGAAACGCAAATTACCTGATACGCACATGACCATGGGTTCATTCGTGAAGTACCTTATACGCAATAGACCCGATACGCAAATGACCTGACTTTCTTTCGCGAAAGACCAGATACGCAAACGCCCTAGACTTTATTCGCGAAAGACCTGTTACACAAATGTAGCTCTTACGTAATAAGGACCCTTAAATTTGCGAGTGTGTTTGTGACAGTTGCATATATTACTTTATCTATAGTTCTACACACGTTATAAATCCTAAATGACTTGTTCTGAAACCATTAGAATGACCGCCATTGCACCGCCGTGGCCAACTGGATTGTACGGGCGGTTGGGGAGGAGGTTAACTGCGGTCGGGGAGGAGGACTGGATTTTGATTACGTTACCGATATCCATGTGGTAATGAATTTTTATACATTGTTACAACACTGGCACAGATAATGCAATAATGGTGGTGATTATATACGGTTTCCGAACGCAGAAAATAGGATTTATGATACGGGTGTAGATAAAATAAGTTATGTGTAGCTCCACGGTTTTAAAATAAGTTTGTACTCGTACATTGTTTCGAAATGAAGAAAATCGGTGGAGACCGATTTCTATGGAAACGCCTCGGTACTGACTAAATCTTAGAGAATTCAACCACCCGGAGTCGCCATTGACAGGCGTTCCCCTCTGCCGAAAACATATGACCAGTGGTCATACACATGTATCCTGGACTGACGTTTATCTGACGTAGCTATTTGTACGTTACGTACGAATAGCCATACATTTGACGTTTCCCTCCCCCGCAAAAATCGTCATACTTTTGTATAGAAAATGACAGACATGGCTACTATATCCGGGTTGAATTCTCTAAGGACTAAATGACTAAAAAACCGACTTTGGTTTGATGTACAGTCGCCGTCAGATATATCGGAGCGGCCAAGGTGGTTACACATATCTGAACAACGCCTCTATTGTCAAGGCGATATGGTGCATGTTCAGATATTTTTGAGTACCTTAGCCGCTCCGATATATTTGATGGCGACTGTACCAACAAAAAATATATTGTAGTATATTCGGCAACTGATGACGCCGAGTATGCATGGATGTGAATTTCCGCGGATTTGTCATTTCCTCATTTGTCACACTGAGTATTGGTTTAAACGTTTATAGCGGCTGTACACTCTCAATGACCGCCATTGGACCGCCATGGCCAACTCGATTGTGCGAACGGTCGGGAAGGAGGGCAACCGCGGTCGGGGAGGAGGGCTGGATATTGCGATAACTCAAAACAAGACTGCACTCCTAGAACTCCCCTGGGGAGTTCATTTATCTCTATGCTCCGAAAGGGCTGGCTATGAGAGTCGGTTGGCATAGCCTCTAGTCGCCTTTAGCTAGCAAGATATAATAAACTTCCCTTGGGAGTTATGCGGCATGTAAACCAAATTACCGAGAACTCCTTTGGGGAGTACTTATAATAGGCCGAATTCTGCTACTCGATAAGGTAGGGTTGCCCACGACCTAACCTTCCTCTATCATGGTCATGTGCGTATCGGGTAGTTTGAGTTTCTGGTACTATGCGTAGATTGATCGGTCTGGTAATTTGAGTATCCGGTCATTTGCGAAATGAAATTATGGTATTTTGCGTAGATGGTAATACGCGTATATAATCATGGTCATGTGAGTATCAGGTAATTTGCGTTTCTGGCAATATGCGTCGAAATGGTTAATACCACAGAAATATTTTGTTGATATTTATGTTAGATTTTGTGATAAACTTCATGGACTCGTGTATTAATGCAGGCCACCTATATTTTGATAGACTTTTTACATGTCACTCTTGTCTGTCATTTTTGTAAATAATAAACATTGATTTTATTCGATCCACATTAACAATTTATAACAGACATGCCGAAAACACTAAGAAAAGGGAAACGTTTAGATCGGCAAGCCTGCGAAGTTATTTTCAATATTTATTTATATTTCTTAACTGAAAATGATAAATTCAAACATACCAACTATACTGCTTACTTTTGTAAAGTCCAAAAACGAGTTTCGGAGGCCAGTTTCTCAACGAACAGTAAATAAAATATTGCAAAAAGAATACATAAATCAATCTACCTCCAATAGTCCGAAGTCGGCAAAGTTGGGTAGACCAAATAAATTATTTTGTCTAGGTCTTGACGATTTTGACTACAACGTTATACGCCGATTAGTGTATAATTTCCATTTGATATACAAACAAGTACCTACAATTAAAGCCCTGAAGTCCAAGTTATACGAAGCCATAAATTTTAAGGGATGTGACTTTACGCTAAGAAAAATTCTTAGAAAAATGGGATTTCGGTATAAAAAAGTTGAAAACAACAGAAAATTACTTATCGAGAAAGATGATGTTCGTTTAAAAAGAGTAAAGTTTTTAGCCGTGATAAAAAAGTACAGATTGCAAGGGAGAGAGATTGTTTATATGGATGAAACATACATCCATACCTCACATTTGGCAGGTAAAAGCTGGGCTGACTCGTCAGAAAACGGAGTGAAACAGTTAATTTCTAAAGGACAACGTCTTATAATAGTGCACGCTGGTAGTAGAAAGGGGTTTATACCTGGGGCATTGTTAATGTATCAGTCTACTGATAAAACAGGTGACTATCACAACGCGATGAACAATGAAAACTATGAAAAATGGCTTCGTAATTAACTCATTCCAAACTTAGCTCCACATTCGGTACTAGTAGTAGATAATGCTGCATATCATAATAAGTACGTAGAAAAACCTCCTAATTCAAATACCCGTAAGCAAGACATGATTGATTGGCTATCCAAACATAACGTTCCGATTGATCCGTCATTAACAAAACTTGAAATATATGAAATTATTTGCAAGTACAAACAAGACTTTGTAGAATACTCTATAGATAAACTTATGAACGAATATGGACACAGCGTACTAAGATTGCCACCATATCATCCTGATTTCAATCCGATTGAAAACATATGGTCTCAAATAAAGGGATACGTAGGGTCAGGGAGGGAACAGTCGCTAGGATTTTTTCAAGAGGCTGTAACATGAAAAATACAAATCCCTGAACTAATTGTTGCAAGCACAGAGCACAGTGCATTATTAAACTTTTATATGTAGCAAAAATATTTGCTGTTACTTTCACCAAAAAAGATATATCCATTCTTTTTTAGAAATTGGGAATCGAGCCACTGTGTACCCGTTGCTGTACACAGTGACTAGGACCCCCTAGTACACAGTGGTTCTAACAGTACACAGTGGCTCGAGTCACTGTGTACTACGCCCTGTACACAGTGGTTCTAACAGTACACAATGGCTACGTAAGAATCGAACCTAAATAAAATTTATAACAAAAAACATTTTTGTTGAATAAAACGGTAATTAGAATAGGTAAGCCTAATTCCGGAATAATCGTTCCTGATTCATTCTTCATTTAAAATAGGTACTTACCTAATAAATGTCGCATGATTTATTCACTTTCATTTTATTAAAAAAAGAGTGAAAGAATTATTTTTAATAATAAAAGAACTTTTATTCTTATTCATATTCAAGTAAATTTTAGCCCAACTCTGTAAGGTGCACAGTGGTTCGCGAGCCACCGTGTACTTTTCTGAAACGAACGACTGTTGACCTTCGCGCCATTTTGTATTTTAGATAGAACTAAAAACAAATAGAAACATCGAGGGCCTTGAATTATCAGCCAATACTAAGTAAATTAGACACACTCTTCGATAAAAATATAAGTAATTAAAAATCTCGCTCGAGAAAAGAAAAAAGAGGAGGGAAACTTACCTGGAAATGTAATTTTGATAGCATTCAACACAAAAACGCACCATAATACATTCGCATGGCACCGAAGCGGCTCACTAACTAGTTCGTACATGATAGGGTATGGAACGCTTCCGATTGATGTAGAGGACAGACATAAAGCTCTTTCCATTTCCCGCACAGCCCATTCGAGCCACTGTTCCCACCGAGCGACTGTACCCTCCCTGGCCCTATCCAAAAGAAACATCAGTATGAATATGACTACTGTGAAACAATTGGTACAGGAAAAGGTTAATATGATTGGTTCCGATGTTTGGGCCAAAGTATGTGACCACGCCATCAAATGCGAAAACGAGTACCGAAAACACGAACCTGAGTTGGAAAATTATATGGCTAGTTTTGTAATCACCGTTCATGAAAACTCTGACGATGATACACCAGAAAATAGTTCTGATTCTGACTGTGATATGGAAGTTGGAAGTATTGTTTCGCATCACACTGTCCACCCCGCTCCTCCTCCTCTTATCCCGCTGTCATAATCGAAGTCGTTCATCCATCAGAAAATCATATTTATTTATATTAATTTCTCTGCTGGTTTGTTTTGTTTTATGTTGAGGTGTCTTTTTTGTTATGTCATAGTATTTTTAATTAATTACAAAAATTTATTGTTATAAAAAAGGTTGCAAAATCCTACTGTAGTTTTGACATATAGTTAGACTTTTGGGGTTCCAATCCTTATAGAATCATTAGATCATCCCAACCGGAATTTGGTTTTTATCAGTGCGTTTTATTGAAATAAAACGTCCTCGGTAACTAGTTATATTTTTGTTTACCTAACGAATTCTTTATATGATAGAATCGTGGTGGTTTTAACATCTCAGTGTAATATACGTCAAACGGGCAGTTTGACATTTGACATTGATAAATAAAGTATGCGATTTATTTGATACCTACACGTAATTTAATAATACAGTAATTCATAGACACATCGGCACCATTCGGGTGTTATCGTTGTTCCGAGTTTTGCCGATAGGAAAGGATTATTCACTACATCTGTACACTGCTTTATCTACACACATATTAAAAAAATCCTAAGTGACGTGTTCGGAAACCATTAGAATGACCGCCATGACCAACCTTATTGTGCCGGCGGTCGGGGAGGAGGGCGAATTTTCATTACGTTACCGTAGGTAATGAATTTTCATACGTTTTTACCACACTGTCACAGATAATACACTGATGTTACGTTACTGATTGCATTAATGGTGGTAATTACATACGGTTTCTGAACGCGGAATAGAGGATTTATGATATTGTTGTAGATCAAGATATTTATTCTTCAATGTAAGCAAATTACAATGCACTAATGAACGTCAGAGAAAAAAAAATACCTGAGTGCGATTCGGTTGGACGAAGTTGTTATTTAATTTAATTTCATTTTTGACTTTTTCCTAATTTTTGTATTTTTATTTTTTTTTGTATTTTTTTTTAAATTGAAATTTTTAAAATTTTTGATATTTTTGATATTTTTGATATTTTTGATATTTTTGATATTTTTGATATTTTTGATATTTTTGATATTTTTGATATTTTTGATATTTTTGATATTTCTGATATTTTTAAAATTCTTAAAATTTTTAAATTTTTTGAGATTTTTGAGATTTTTGAAATTTTTGAAATTTTTGAAATTTTTGAAATTTTTGAAATTTTTGAAATTTTTGAAATTTTTAAATTTTTTGAAATTTTTGAAATTTTAAAATTTTTTGCAATTTTTGAAATTTTTGGATGTTTTTGAAATTTTGAAATATTTTCAGATTTTAGAATTTTTTGAGATTTTTCAAATTTTTGAAATTTTTGGAATTTTTGAAATTTTCGAAATTTTGGAAATTTTGGAAATTTTTTGAATGTTTTGAAATTTTGACATTTTTGACATTTTTGTCATTTTTGACATTTTCGACATTTTCGACATTTTTTACTTTCAGGTTCTCGACTTTTTTTACTTTTTTCACTTTGTCACTATACACTCATTCTCACATCTCTATACAAAATTTCATTAAAATCCGTTCAGCTGTTTTCACGTGAAACGCGGTCAAATAAACAGACAAACAGATAAACAGACAAAAATTCTAAAAATTGTTGGAACGTGTTCTGTTATCGAAGTATCCCCAGCCAACTTTCGACCCTCTTCAGCTTTATTATATGTATAAGATAGATTTTTGGACCTAAGATTCTAAAGTAAAATGGGGGGGGGGGGGGGGGGGCTTTTTTGAAGATGAAACTATCCTTTGTCCTTTCTCGAGACCCATACTATCTCTATACCAATTTTCATCAAAATCAGTTCAGCGGTAAAAAATTCCTCATACCAACTCCAACCCCCTTTTCACCCCCACAAGGGTTTGAAAACTATCCTATGACGTTTCTCGAGACTCAAATTATCTCCATACTCATTTCTATCTAAATCGTATCAGCGGTTAAAAATTCTCCATACAAACTTTCAACCCCATTTTCACCCCCACCAGGGTTGATTTTCGGGATTAAAACTATATATTATCCTTTCCCGGGACTCAAACTATCTCTATACAAAATTTCATCAAAATCCGTTCTGCCGTTTTCACATGATGCGCGGTCAAATATACAGACAAACAGATAAACAGATAAACAGACAAACAGATAAACAGACAAAAATTCTCAAAATTGTTGGAACGTGTTCTGTTATCGATTCTAAGTATCCCCAGCCAACTTGTTTTCGATTATCTTCCATGTACAGACTTTCGACCCTCTTCAGCTTTATTATATGTATAGATGTTCTTATAAAGGTGTTAACGAATGTATAAATGACAGATAAAAGTACAGGAGTAGAAAAACTACCATTATTTTATTGTGAAAGGAAACTCCGCCATTAGCCCACAGTTATGTGCATTTAGTTTACTCTTAGCTTGTTATGTAATCAGACTTATCAGACCTAAAAGCCGCCTAGTAAAATCTTGTTAGTAAAGTTACTAGCGTCCGAGCTCGCTAGCTCTACATGAAGCATGCAGCGGCAAAATGTGGACATATACTACCATAGACATCATTATTTTTTATGTTGTCATTAACAAAAGGTATGGAAATAATACCTAAGTTAGTTAAGACGCTATACTTAGATGGTGCTAACGCGTTTGCTTTAATTACAGAAACGCTATTATTTTATAGATAGTCCAGTTATTATATGGTCCCTGTAGCGAACTATACACATCTACGCAAGTGCGTCGTATGGGTGGAGCGGCCGAGATTACCATAAGAGTTATACACTAACTTTTCCGTGCTGGCCATAGCGCAAAAATAGACAGTAAGATCACTAAGACCACTCGCATTGTTATACTTTGTCGTGTCGTGCGTAAATTAAAGGCTTGCCATGAACATCGAAATATGAAAATTTACTGTCTGCCTTTCTATCGCTCTTGCGTATTTGAGCGATAGAGAGGCATATAACGAAATTTAAATTTTCGGTCACTGATGGGCACTCTGGTTCAAGCAGCGAACGTAACCAGAGTTTAAATTTCTGTGATTTAATGAGCGCCAAAACACAGCTACAAACAGGCTAACCAACCATTACAAATTGTTATTAGACGCTTGAAAAATAGTAAGTAACTACTTTTTAAAAAACAATATATAACTAAACAATTTTTTTTCAAAAGCAGAAACTAGAGTCATATATGTCAGGTTTGTTTGCTGTTAACCAGCTGTACATACACATTAAACTGAAATACTTTTGATTTATTGTGCTCTTTTAGTTCCATTAAGCTACTGTTACACATGCTCTAGAATAGCATGCTAAAAAGCGTGCTATCAGTATGCTTAATATGAGCATGCTTATGAACTGTTTACATTTGCTAGCAATAAACATGCTAGTTTTAAGTACGCTCCTGAATAAGCATGCTCAAAGCAAACACTCCAATACACATGTCAGTTGATAACGTGCACTCTACCAGTTCAAACATGGAAAATCAAACAGCCATCCGCATGAAGCTGAATAAAATAATACTTTTGCTGGCATGCATGCAATGCATCCAAAAACTTCTCTCAGCTCGAAATAGAGAAAAAAAGGAACAGGAAGATTTAGTTTTAGGAAGATGTAGGTTTGGGAGACTTTGGAGCAAGCACTCGATTGCTGACAGAAATCCGAGAAGAAGATAATGCCAGTTATAAAAATTATTTGCGTATGCTTCCGCATCAATTCGACTGTTTACTCACCTGCTATTCACACGCGCTTTAAACGTAACAGTAGCTTCCAGGCATCGTATATTTGCATACATAAACTTACAGTGGAAACCAAGACGGTAAAAATACACACAATAAGAAAATATTATAGCTCACAATTGATACATGATTGGGGATTGGAAGATTGGGAATCACAAACATTCATTTAAATACATATTAGCTTTTATCAATATTGTAACAGGTCCAACCCGGTATATACTAGAAGGATATACCTACCTAAGTTTGGTTTCAATAGAAAATAAAATAATGTAAATAAACACATTTATTTACCTTCATTGATTCGCAATCAGGCACTTTCAAAGAAATATCGTGGTTTCATTGTCAATTTATACACATATACTTGTTATTTACAATCATTTTTAGTAGAAATATCCTTTAATTTAATTATATTTCATTGAAAACGAATTTCTTTAACAACATTCTGTCATATGTCAAAAGCTCTTTTTGCTTAGAAATTCAGCCATATTTGTTTCTGTTTTGTTTCTATTGACACTGACTTTAGTTAGAATTTTGCAATACGTCCGACATTCGGACATTAAAATAAATAGAATATAACGGTTCAAGTGCTCTTCCTGTCATGAGCACTTCTGCGGGGCAACTCCTATGAATTCAGTGACCTATTTCTTTTCCATAATGACTCCGTCTAAGTTTACCCTCGCCTTGTTTCGTGGCCCGTCTCATTTCAGCATTCCCCGTTGTATTCTAAATCAGAAATGTAGACAGTAGTTTTCACCCACCAGACGAAGAAATGGCTACCTAATCGAACGAGCGAGTATAAGCAAAGACAACTTCGGAACTGACAGCTGGCTACCGGGACGTCTCTGCATTTCGATGGCTTTTTGATCTTGAGTTATTCCGTTATAACTTTAGTAACGTTTTTCTGATCTTAGTGAAATTTGTTAGAGTTGTTGTATGAGCGGGATTGATCAATGGATTGTTATAGAAGGCGCAAAGCGATTTTCTTAAGGTCTTGTTTATTCGTCATCTCGTTTGCAAGTAAATCGCGAGTTCTCAGTTCCAGGCCGACTAAATACTATTCTATGTAATGTATGTTTGTATAAAGTCTAATTTATTTGGCATTTGAGCTATTAGTTGAACTATGAACCATCTTAATTTTATTTCGTTATGAGTACCTAATGTCTCCGTCGTCAGTCACGCTGTCTGTTATCATATCATGTCTTGGTCTATTGCTTTGTAATGTTGGTTTTAAAAGTTCGTCATTTCAAATATGAATGTCAGTATCGTCAGTCAGTCAGTATCATAGACATACTAGCCATAGACCTGGTATG